>VXAU01004507.1:424350-517942 GCA_013399695.1 Formicarius rufipectus
TTTTTTTGTGGGTGTGCGTGGGTGGTTCTTTGGGGTTTTATTGGTGCCATTTTTGGGGGGAGTGTTTTGGGTTTGTTTTTTTTTGTGGGTTTTTTTTTTAGTTTTGGGGGGATTTTTTGTTTGTTTGTTTTGGGTTTTGTTTTGGTTTATTGTTGTTGGTTGGTTTGTTTCTTTGTTTCTTTTTTCTTTCTTGTTTTGATGGGGATCAGATACAAGCAATATGGCAAAGAGGACTACCTGACTCTCTTGCCACTGAAACATGGGTAACAAGTCAGACTTGCCTAATAAAACTTCGCAGTCACTGCACAGAGAGGAGGACAAAATAAGGAAATAAAGGCATTTGTTGATTGAATAAAGTTCCACTGGGAGAATTTAGAATTAGAGATTCAGAGATTTTGTCTGGCAAGTGCTGACCAATCTTTTAAAGTCAAAATGTAATTTCTTTATCTTGTTAAGTTCTCTTTTTGAGGTCATACCCCTCTTCCCCCATTCTGAGGCTTCTTACATCATCATGTTTTCAGATCTTGCTTTCTGTCAATGTCAACATCACAATCCAGTCTTACAGTTCTCCAGCAAAAATAAGTCAAATTTGGTATTTATATATTTCTAGTTTAAGAAAACCAGACAACTTTTTATTTGGCTTACTATTTTTATATTTAATAAAGAAGTAGTAGAATATTCTTTTTTTACCCTCTATCAAAATAGAATATTTTATAAGATATTTTTCTGTATTAAAATTATTTCCACAGCCTGTTTTAAAGTTGTGCGTGTTTCCTTATGAAGATAGGCCTCCACACACGGACAGAAGTCTTGTCCGAGATACAATATCTCTTCATGAAGATTTCCCTAACAAATAGCTCTATAATTAAAACAAAACCAAACCAACCAACCAAAAAAAAAAACCACAACAAAACAAACAAACAAACAACAACAAAAAACCAAAAACCAAAACAAAAAACAAAAACAACCAAAAAAATTACACAAATACCACAGGCACACAAAAGAGCGGTAAATTAGGCTTTTTTTACTAAATGAAAGCAATTTGTTTGTATCTGCCACTTATTCATATGCAGGATAAAATAAAAAGTAGCTAAATCATTTACTGCATTATGTCATTTCACTACACTGCATTATAAATGTCCTGTGCAAGTTTTGGAATACTAACTAACAATGCATAATATCTTAATTACTTTTCAGAGATCATGGTAGATTTCAATTCAATAAAAGCAATCATTTTAGTCCCATGGACGGTCACAAAAGACCTAAAAGATTGATTTTAGGATAACACAGATGGATTTTATTGAATCTGGCCCTCAGTTATACATCTGTCATTGTTAAGGCAACAGCAGGGTCATGGTGTTTCTTGTGTAAAATCCACAGGTGAAACAAGCTTTTAGTAGTGAAGGATTCTTCTCAGAGGTACAGCTGATATTTATCTGCTTCTGGTGGCACTCCAAATGTACCAGATACTTTACAAAAAAGAAAGGAATAACTTCTGTTGCTGGATAGCTTCTTGCTGAAGTTCACTGAGATAGGGGAGGAGGGGGAAGAAGAGGCAGCCCTGAGAAATGCAGTTGAGCAAACCTGTGCCTTGTGTTGTTCCAGCTGGATTCTAGGAAGCAAAAGCGTGCTCACAATCTAAGATAAGGAACACCACAAGTAAGAAATGATCCCAGAAGGGCTCAGAGTTCCATACGTGAGATCCAAGAGCATGAATTAACTCGTGGATTATTTTTCAGCAGGCATAAATTCCATTAAACTTGTTGAAATCTCTAGTAGGATCTCCAACCTTGGAAATACTCCAGGGCACCTGGCCCTGAGTGACATGGTCTAATGTCAAAGCTGGGTCTGACTTTGAGTCCTGCAAGAATTAGACCAGATGATCTGAAGAGATACATTTGCCTGTTAAGTTGTTGTGTGATTCTGTAAAAAAAAAAGGAAAGATGGCTTTATTGATCCAGCCAGATCTCAACACAAGGTCACTGAGCACCTGTTCTGTGCCTTGGACACCTCCCTTACATCCTGCAAGCATGGTGTCTGCATCAGCAAAGGTGGGTGCACTCTGCTCACTCCCTTGAGCAGCCACGTTAGCACAGGGATGCAAACACGCCAGGAGCATTACAGCTTGTGGGGTTTGTTAATAAGTAGGGAGTGATGCATGGGAGTAGGGGAGAGCCACTCAGATGGGGACTCCTTGCAGGGATCACCCCAGGGACAGCTTTCTTCTGCTTTGTGCTGACAAGGCACAGATTTAACAGCATTGCTGATCTCAGCTGAGTCAAGGACTAGATCAGGAACTGTTTAAGACTCCATAGCTTTAAGCTAATGCCCTGAATTCCCCAAAAAAGCTTGTCAGAGGGTCCAGCTAGTCTCAGCACAGCAGTTTCTTTGTGCTGTCAGGGAGCAGCTCCACTTCACACGCAGCCCCCAGCCTTTGGCGACAGCACGAGTGTGCAGATGGTTAAAAGGTGCAGGCGCCATGCTGAGCACGTAGCTGCAGCCTAAGCTTCAATGTGATGAAAGAAAGACAACTGTGAAGGATGGCAGCAACAGGAAAAGAGGAATGAGCTCCTCAGGGGTGGATGGTAAAGGCTTGGATCTACTGGATCTTGACCTGAGGGACAGCATGGGTCTGAGACTCAAGGAGTAAAGCTGTTGTAATCTGGACCTAGCTGCCAACAGAAATTCCTCCTGCTGACTCTGTCCAGCCTGCCCATCCTATCACAGCCTCTGTCTAAACAGTGCTCCGGGGCAGCGATACCACCCACAAAAGCATGGCTTGTAACTGGCTTTAAATGAGCAAAGTGTCACACCAGCAATGGTGTTGAGTGTCACTCTGCAGCAGGAGAAGATGAGGCAGGTTACTGATACTATTGATTTTAAAAGAGGAAATTAATGGTTGAATCTGGTTGGTTTCCAGGTAAGTCCTAGAATTACTTGGAAGCACAGATACACAAAATAAAATAATAAAAATAAAGCTGCACAGAATAAAATAATCTGCACATTACTGATCCTGAGAAATACAGACAGTCTGAGTTCATCTTTGAGTGAGTGCCCAGTCCCATGCATGACTTTGAAGTATAATGGAAGAAAAAAAAGATGAGTCAGTTTTTTTCAAACCAGTTTCCTCACTGGAAAAATATTCCTTTTAGTCACAAAGTACTTATTTACTCAGTCAATACTATGACAGTGAGATTTACAACCACGTCATTAATAACACTGACTGACAAAGAACTTCCTCAAAACTCTTTTCAACTCCAGACAAACATGATATAAGAACAAAAGAGTGCAGTTACAGTTTTACAGATGAACACATGCACTTGGAGCAGGCGTGGGTAGGGAAAGGGGGAGTGGCACATGAAAAACAGCACCTGATCTGTTTTCCCCCCAGTATTTGAAGTTGACTCATATTTGTTTTGAAGACTCGCTTGCTTCTTTCACTGGTTGTTGAGGGTTCTTTTGATCTCTTAGAGGACGAACTGGAAAGGGACTCATCTTTTGGAGAACGTCCTCAATTCTTTATCCTCAAATGGGCTGATGATAAACACATTCTTTTGTCCATATTGAATGAACTAGATGGCAGTTCTCCTTGGATTTAGTTTAGTACCATCTTAATAATTTTCCCTGTAGTCTGAATGTATCCACATCTATCCTGCAAGAATTGTGAGGGGCAAAGGGCGACCTTGGTGAGGATAAGTGCAGTTATTTCAGTGTTCCTTTTATTGAGGTGATTTTGTATTTCATGAGTCTTTTCTGTTTATGACTCATATCGACTAGGGAATTTTATATTTATTGGTACCAGTGACACTTGGTCTTCTTTTTAATAAAACAGTTTTCCATTGTAAAATGTCCTTATGTCCAAGGAGAAAGTTGTGTGAGTCTCAGAGATTTATTTTTTTTTTCAGGAAAAGAAGGCCTAATAAACCCATTTCTTCTGTCTTTTCAAATACTGGATTTTAAGGGTTTTTAAACTTCATAGTTTAGATTTATTTTTTAAATTTATATCCTACTTAGATGTCTTTTACACTATTATTTCCTGTCACGTAACTCTGACATTACCAAAATATTGACTGAATATTCCAGAACAATTCTTATTTATAAAGAAACATGAAATGCAATTTACATTTTCTGGCCATCTTCAGTATTAGACTCTTTAGCAATTACCTGCAGCTGCTGAATCTACTAGTTTCTTTTACTCTGCAGGTTTATGCTGAATCTTTGAGCATTTCCTTAACTAGCCCAGTTCCAGCAGATGAATATTAAAAAATACCCCTACATTTCTTCTGAAGGCAGCACTTGGGATTTTCTGCATAGTCAGCATAGAGAAGGAGCTACTTAGACCCCCCCATAGGGAGTTCTTGTGTGTCTTTCTTTTGTGCCTTGTCTGAAGAAAAGCAAGATTTGTTGAGAAGGGTAATGTTTTTTATGGGACCAACTGCAGAGGCTTTCAGAAGCCCCAGCTTCTTTCTTGATCGCTTGTATAGGGAGTTTGGGTTTTAACTTTGAAGGAGAATTGCCTCATTAAGCAAGCACAGTTTAAGTGCAAACTGAATTAAACAGCCAAGTCCTGGCTGGTTGCTGCAGTAAAAACCTTGAAAACCTCCTCTGAACATGCACAGGAACTAAAGAGAAATGCACAAAGGGCTTTTAAAATAAATCCCAGGGTTCTGACAGCCTCCTTATTTTGAGGGTCTGTCTCCTGTTGTTTGAACACGTGGATTTGACAATGATACAAAAATTGTTCAGCCACACAATTTTGCCTTGCTCTCCGCCTTGCATTTCTTCCCTCCTCTCCTAGTAAAGCCTGCCCTTACTGCTGAAGGAGCTCTCAATAAAGTGGGGCTTCTCCACACACTACAGAGCTTGTGTTGCCATCCAAACAGGCAAAGACATCTACTACAGCTGTGGCAAGCAGTCGGAGCATGCTGGTGAACACCTCAGATGGGGCACTTGGAGTGCTGCTCTGGGGCTGCAGCACCACCCCCTTCCCAACAGCAGTGTGGGGCCAAGGATAAGGGTCCTCTCCTGAGCCACAGCAAGAGATGAAGTGAAGCATCTGGTTGACATGGAAAGCAGAAGGCTCAAGCAGGAAGCACAGACAGCAAGGAAGGGGATACAGAAGACAGTCATTGCAAAGCGGTTACAGAGGCAGCCTTTGCTGGTACAAGGGGCTTTGAGGCCCCTCCCATATTTGTGTGATAAATCTAGAGTGGCACCTACTCTGTGTAGTGGCTGTGTAGTACATTCACCTTGAGGAACCATTATCTAAACCACATCGATGTTTGAGGCCCTATAGGTGCCCATTGTGATGCAAGTGTACAGAAGAAGGCTGTAGCAGCCCCAAACCCATGGAGTAAATAGTTAAGCTACACTGGGGTGGGTGGAAAACAGAAGTGAGAAGGGGAAAGAGAAATATCCAGAATTATCTATTTGGAGGCAAGGCAGATTTTGGGAGTGAGACCTAGATCTTCTGATTGGTTTTAATGATTATTTTCTTCGAAAAAATAAAAAAGAAGCATTAAGCACTCCTTCTGTCTCCTCCTGTCTTCCCCCCCCTTTCTGCCATGCACATATAAAGGCACTGAGAATATTAATTACTGACAGAGGTGACACCCAGTTAAGGACAGTGTCAATACTGATATATGTAAGAGAATCAGATGTAAGTTACCAACATAACAGCACAAGGCAAGTGAGTTCCTGTGGTGCTATTCTGCAGCAGAGACACCCACACCTACCTATTTGGGTTATAATTTGTATAGGCCAATAGATGCAGATTGATCAGACTTGGGTGGGGACTGATGGGCTGGGGACAGGCCGGTGTGCCCAGGGGACTCCCAGACAGGCACATCCAGGGAGGGACTTCACTGTCCTGGGCAGAGCTGCACCCTCACAGCACCCTTGCTGGAGACAGTGGCAATGCCGTGGGAAATCCACTAGATGTAGATACAGCGTTAGACTGTCACTGATGCAGGAAAATGTGGAATCTGTCTTCAAGGGAAAATTACCTTTCAGTGCCATGAGAGGGGGCAGGTGTTTCTAAGCAGAAATTAAAAGCCTTTTAAGGATTATACTGACCTTAGGTTTCATAATGACAATAACAAGTGTGTTGGTTAAGGACCTTCTAATAATGTCTTATTTATTCAATCTGGTTGTTTTAGAAGAGCCACTGTTGCATTATGGTTAAGTGCCACCAAATGCCATATTATCATCCTAAGATTGTCCTCATTCACCCTCCAAAGCTCCTGCCCCCTGGCAGCAGGATGGCTGAGATTTGTTAGTCAGCTCACCAGGGCAGTGCCGGCAGCAGCTCACGCTGTGGGAAGCATTAGTGTGCTCTTAGGTGAGAGCAAAATATTGAGAAATAAATGGTAGGTAAATAATGCTTCTGTCCTGAGGTAATGAGGCTCTTTTTCTGAATGCAGAGGAGGAATTCATCAAAAGGAAGAGGCTAATGTAAACTTCTAAATGTTTAAATCATCTAAATGGTGCATGAGAAACAGTCCCTGGTTATACTCTGCCTTGGGCAATAGGGTAGAGCATCAGCTAATGTAAATGCATCAGAGTTACAGCAAGGTTCAGTAGCACTGGACCACCACCATGCATGGGGCTGGCATGGTCAAGGAAAATGCATTGTAAAAAAGCACCCTGCTTGCAGTGGGACAGGCAAAAGAAATAAAAAGCTATTGCCAATGGCTTGTTAGAGGCAGATCCGCATTCTATCAGAAAGACACTTACTGCTCATATTCTCCATTTATTTCCCAATGAGAAATCAAAGTTAGGGTAGCAAGTCTGCCCTGCAGCGCTTTTGCAGTGTCTGAAGAGTAGCAGAAAAGAACCTCTAGAGAGGAATGAAAAAATAAAATCATTAGCCAACTGGTAATCTTCTTAAAGATAAGAGTAGGAGCAAAGAAGAAAGACTGCCTGCAGGCCAATGGTGCTTGCAAGGAGTTGAGAACTCAGGGAGACTCAGAATGAAGAAAATTGGCAATTTTCAAAGACAAACAACAGATTCAATGGACAACAATGAATCATCAAACGAAAATGCAATTAAAATAGAATCCAACAAATAACTATTGAAAGACATTTTGGTGTTTCCTTACCACTGCCAACATCTGGTGCCAAAGGCAGCCCCATTCTATTCCTCAACACATGCATCACAGTATCCACTCCACCAGCTCAAACAAGGCCAGAAGGCAGGTTTGAGCAGTGTCCCACCAATTATCCAGGTTTTTTAATGGTTAACATGCTTCCAGATGGAGTTGTGGTGTATGCCAGGTAAAATTTTTGCAAATCCTGCTAGAGCAAGGTTTGGGAGAAGCCACATGCAAGGGCCAGTTTCCAGCACAGGATGGGTGTGATTGCATCAGTCTGTTTCCCTCTGCACTGTCCTCCAACCTGTGCACAGACTTTGCACCCAGAAATGCCTCCACATGCCAACACAACACACTGCGGGCTTTGCAAAGTAACCATCACACTCCTATCTCAGGGGAAAAAAACACTGATGACAAAACAGTCACATTTTTTCAGTCACTTTTAGCTGGGAAAAAAACAACCTTCCACAATGGCCCGGAGACCCAAGATGAGGTGCTGAGGAGATGCAGGTCAAATGCCATGTAAAGTGCCTAAGTTGCTTCTTAACGTCCAGGCCAAGGAGACCAAGGAGACCAGTTTCCAAATCTGTTTCCATTTCCTGGGCAGAGAGTCATGGGTTTCTGCAGCTGAATTTTAGTAGAAGGTGGGGCTTCCAGGATAGTTTCTGTTAGAAGTTTCTAGAAGCTTCTCCTGTCCTGTGGAGCCAATGACATCCAGGTCCAGGAGGGACTTCCTGTTTGATGGCCAAAGTTGAGCCAATTAAGAATCACCGTCACACCTCTGTGATAACATATTTAAGAATTTAGGAGTTTTGCGCAGTTGAAATTCCAGCCATGAGATAACATTGCAGAGTGAGAGAGACCAAGGTTGGAGCAGGAGGAGGCAAAGGAGGGACCCACACTGGAGCAGGGTGGGGGGAAGGACTGAAAGCTATTCCCCCCCCATCCCTGAAACCTGTGGAGATCTTTCAGGGTGAGGAGACCCCCTGCAGCCCCTGGAGGAGCAGGTGGATGCCCGAAGGAACTGTTGCCCTGTGGGAGGCCCAGGATGGAGTAAGATCCTGGAAGAGACCAGCCTTGACTCCTGGAGAAGGAGACCCACCTGGAGCAGGTTTTTTCCCCTTCGTAGAAGTGCTGCCCGGGGGTTGGACTCATGTTGGAGAGCTCTATTGAGGACTGTCTCCCGTGGGAGGGACCCCATGGGAGCAGGGAAAGGCCTCAGAGCTGTGGTCCCCCTGCAGCTCGTGGTAAAGACCATGGTGGAGCAGGTTGTCCCCCTGCAGCCCACAGAGGACCATTGGAGTGCAGAGACCCAACTGCACCCCATGGAGTGACCCACAGAACAAGAGCAATGGCAGCAACAACAACGCCTGCAAAACTCCCATTCCCTGCTCCCTCGAGCTGCTGGAGGGAGGGAGGAGTGGGAGGAGAAGGGTTCTTAAGACTGATTTATTTCTTACTTTTTAGTTTTAGTACTTTTAGTTTTTATCTTGTTAGTAATAAATTTAAGTACTTAGCTACTCTGAGTTTGTTTTGCCATTATCTCTCAGTTAGTTTTTTTCTCGCCTTTTCCTTTCCCTCTGGGAAAGGGGGGGACCTGGAGGTTTGGGTGGACACCGCGTGAAAACTGCCACACAGAGCTTTAAATCCCAATGAGTAAATGTATGGTTGTGCTGTAAATTCCCTGGTGGAAATAAAGTGATGAACACGAATAAACTGTGCTCTGTGTCACAGACTACAAGGCAGGGATTCGGGGATCGTAGCAAAGGTTTCTCTGTCTTGGGTTGGAGTGGACCTGCCTCACCCACACCAAGCCATGTACAAGCAGCTACCTGGCAGCAGCTCAAGTCACAGAGTGGAAACTGCCCCTCATACCTCGGGCCAGGCTCTGCATTGCACAAGCTGAAGGCTCTCTGAGAAGCATGAACTGCAAAAAACAGTTGTTTTTTCTCATTAAATGGCTTTGGTAAGAAGTACTTTTTCACAAAATAAAACTCTTTGTAACACAATAATAGTATTTTTCTAATGTTGTGAAAGTGTTGAGCTGCTTAATTTCATCCAATTTTCATCCAATATTTTGACATAGTGTTACCAAAATAGTTGCTAAAATGTTTACCTGCTAAATCTCAGTCTCTGATAAATCAATGGAAAAGATGTTAAGAAATGCTATGACGACATCTTCACAAGGAAGCACAAAGAGTAATAACCACAATAAGTGACAATTTAAGGGAATCAGAGAATTTAATTTGGTTTAAAATGTTTGGAATTTTAACACTTAGCTCCTAACAACATTTTTCAATCTGTTTTTCTCAGAACTGCTTTCAGGAGTTGTTCACATGGTCAGTGTTTGCTGTTGCCTTCAATGATTATAATCTCATTCAAGCAGAGACTCATCTTCTCAAATGTTTGCAAAGCACTTGCACAACTTTTAATGTTACTGGAGTTAGAAGCAACAGACTCATCAACACAACGAGCAAGCAAAAGACAAAAAGGAAAAAAGAAAAGGCTTCAAACTGCATTTGAGTGAAAATATATGTTTATATACGTTTCCAGAAAGGAAAGAGAAAGTGGATAATATAAACCAAGACCCACATAATGATATAATTTAGCACCTCAGCAAGCTCTGGGCTAGCTGTAGGGAGAAGCACACAAGCACGTCACGCCTGTGTCTGTACTTGTGCAGCAGCAGTGTGCGTGTACAGCCCTGGGCTCTGCTTAGTGTGGAGCAAGGAGGTGGCTGGGCTGGCTGTGCAGGCTCACTCCTCAAGTGAGGAACATTGCCCAGATGCCCTCCACCTCTGTGTTTTCTCCACTCTCACTACCTGGACTAAGCTGTTTACAACCTCAACCCCGAGTGTGGTTTGCTCACTGAAAAAACCAAACAAAGACCCCAAACAAACCAAAAACCAAAACCAAAACAAACAACCAACAAAAACAAACAGACATTGTACTTACTGCAGCAGAGTTTGACCTTGTATGTGAACTAAAGAGGGTGGCAAAGGAAAGGACACTCACATACACAAAACCTACACCTGGGACATTTGTGAAGCCAGCTGTGCCTTTCCTGAAACGTTTCAGGGATTTGAAGGTGAGAAACATATTAAAACACTGGCGACAGGGAGCTTTTACATGGCTCAGTGTTGTGTCATGTATCAAAGACCTAGCCAAGAAGTCCTAAGCCACATAAATGCCATACTTCACTTGCCATACTACACCCTTTGTCTCACAGGGGCTGGAAGGCAACTCAGGTATCTTCGTGCACTGCTGCAATATGCCGGGCACACAAACACTACTATTTAAGAGATAAGACTATTTAACACTACTACTGGATGAAGAAAGCTATCTAATTTACTCGAGGTCCAAAAAATACCTGTGGTGGAGCCAGTCTCCCAAAGATTATCCCAACAACCCAGGTACTGATGCACCCCATCTTCCCTGTGTGTCTGTGTAACATGCAGAGGGAGGAGGGAAGAGGTGAGCAAAGACCAAGAACACACTGATACCTGCTCTGCAAATCAAACAACCAGTACTTAAAAACAATGCTTACAATTTGGTGTCAATCTCCTCAGTGCTCTGAATCTCTTCACAGACATCACTCCTTTGAAATCTGGTGGTAAACAGGCAGGAGAGCTCAGTTCTTTACTTTGTTTTGTTAATGAGATCCAGCACATACAGATCCTTCCTACCCTTCCAGATCATTTGTCAGATATGTTGATGTCTTATCTGCTGCTCAGAGCAGAAAGCATCCAAATATCATTAAAGTCTGGCCTTACTGTACAGGGACAACTGTTTAATGGGGCAGGGCACAAGGGCAGAGGGAGCTTTTAGACATTGCCAGGTGAACTGAAACAGCACCAACTGGCAGGAGACAAATTTCAACTTGTGGCATAAGAGGCACAGAATTGGATATAGGTACTTGGCTTCTGAGACAAAGAAGACAGATAGAAGGAGTAAAACTAAAGGTTTCATCAGAAATTGTGGAGCAAAAGACCAGAGGTCCTTTGGCTGGGGCCACCGGGGCAGGGGTGTTTACATCTGGTGGGTGCAGCATTCCCCAGTCCCTCACTCAGGGAAAGGACCCAGGACTGAAAATGTTTATTGCAGTGAGAGTACAAACAATTTGGAGCTTGTGTTCTCCTCCACCACACCACAGCCTTCTCACCCAAAGAGATGCATTGCTTCATCCAGTGCCACTTTGAATGGGCATTTGTTTTCCCAAGTTCAGTAAGCTGGAAAGAACAACCTGTCTTTGAGCTGTGATTTTTTAAATCTTTTTTTGGAAATTTCAGTGTTGTTCTGAGTGTGGCTGCCTCTCAAAAACATGAACCCTTGAGTGCAAACGACTGGATTATATCCACTGCAACCTGTCATTGCTAAGTGCAGCTAACCTCTTTCACTCACTCTAATTCCAAAGCACCCATCCTGTTGAGCAGCATTAATTCATTTATTTATTTTTTTGCATGCAGGGCGTAACAGATATGGTATGCAGATACCTGTGGCAGTCACAGTATGGAGGACATGCCATTTCAGCCACTGTTTCAGCATGTCTATGTACAGACAGCTGGAGCTTTCCAGCCCTCCCACAGGCCCTGAAACCTTCCCTTCCCACCTTCTTGCTGCCTGTAATCCTCTCCCTCTTCTTCACTCTGCCATTATTTTTTGCCCTTCCCTGCCTGACCCCTGTCTCCACACTGTGCTCTCCTGCTGGGTGCCTGCTTCCATGACTGCTGGTGTGAGCAGCAGAGGGAAGAACAGTGGGTGGGAAACCCCTGCAAGTGGAGAGAAGGAACTGTGGACTGACTGCTAAGGGAAAGGGAAGGGGTCATCAAGGTCTTGGAAGCTGCCTCTGCCACTTCAGTGGAAACTTTGGGTCAAATACAGACAGGAACTCCTAGGATCCTGTTAGCAGGCGAAACTCCTCATGAATGTTGAAGATACTATTTTGCTGAGTTGTAGAGTATCCTAAGTTATGCTTCCAGACATCAGTTGCAGGGAGTGGGGACCAGGGTCCTGAAGGTTGATACTGCTCATCATTAGTCACCAAGGTGATGGGAATCACCAGAAATTGCCACCACTGCAAAAAACACCACCAGAACAATTTACATCCCCAGAATTGAGGCTAACCTTGCTCAGAAGTGTAGAAAACACACTGGTGGACACAAAGAGAAAATAAATAAGATTTTAAATTGGAGATGTCATTCTGTCAAAACCTCTGTCTGACATGTACTGCTTAATGTCTGTGTATTTTCCTTTGGATGACTGTAGCCATATGCTCCTTACAATGTTCCTGCGTAAAATGAAGGCATAATATGCAATACAGCATGCTGAAGATATATTGAAGATATTTACTACATTCTGCTTGTGAAGGTGGTGTTTGTTGAACCATCTTTATTCACAATAATTAACAGTTGCTATTGCAATTCTTTTTAGAACCAATTAAAAGTTGTTCTGTACTTCCTTAACAATGCATTTTTAAAGCACTCAGTGCTTAACGCAAGTTTGTAACCTGCAGGCTCAAGACTCATGCACATGAATAATTCATACACTAAGGAACCGTGGCTATTAACATAAGTAAAACCACTTGAAAAAGAAAAGTAGTTCATGCTTGAATTCTTTGCAGGAATTGACCTTAATTTGCTCTTCAGAACCAGACTGCCCTATTAGGAAGCTTTCTTGTCTGGTGTTTGTTTATTTTATATAGGTAGGCAATACAGACAAAAAAGGTCTTCAAACTCCCTAAATCTTTTAAATCTGAACTTTCATGACAGTTGTAACACTATGGACAGCATCATAAAACAAGGGGTTCCTCTACCTCCCTCATTGCCCCAACATTCAATACCTTCTGTGTGACTGTGAGGAGACAGACAAGATGACTCAAATGCCTTTAATGTTTATAAGATGGGTCTGTGAAGCCTTAAATCAGTGAGGCTCAGCTGTCATCCCGTTCACTTGCATTCACAGTGCACAAGCAAATCCCTGATAATTCCCTGATTTTTCTTAAACAGAGAGAAAGCAGAGAAAACTTTAAAGAGCAATGAAACAGAACTCAACTGTCGCATTCACAAAGTGCCGCACATCTATCTTACCATTAAAAACTGTAGGGAAATATCTGATAACAGCAAAGCTCTTCCTGCTTACAAAGTAAACAGTGAAATATAAACCAGATTTCCTGTTGCATTAGGAATATGAAAGTGTTTTTTCAGGGTGTTCAGACATTTTATTCCTGAAAATCTTTAGCAATTTCACCAGATTCAAACTGTAGCAGAAGTAACGGAGAGGTGATGCAGCTTAAGATCTGTTTTACTTACTACGTGCTAAAGAAATGCAGAAAAAAGATGGCTTGCCCTCAGAAGTTAAAAATTTCCCAGTTATAGTTGTGACTTTCAATTTTAAATAAAATAACAAACTAAAACATTTTTGAAACTTTTTTGTTTTGATGTGAATCATCTACCATTCCCTTACTATGTGAGGTGGCTGCAGCACCAGAGCAAGACTTACTGCAGTCACAAGTTGCAGCATGAAGACTCACTCCCTTCTCTCAAGCACTGGCAGTTCATTAACACCCAGTTTATTAACCTCTCCACTGGCTGTGAGCCCTCTGAACTTTTCATTATCCCCTCCCTTTAAGAGCACACATCCCCTAATGTTTTTCTGCACAAGCAACAGACCATGGGATTCAAGGGAAGAAATTTAAATTTTGGACTTTGATCAATGTCTTTGATACAGTGTAAGAAATTTCATGGATTGAGATTCATTCTAGCACTTCCACCCCAAAAATCCCTTAGTTTCAGACAAGCCCCTCAACTGAGGACATGTTTTCAGTGCAGAAGGTGCAGAGTGGCCCACCTTTCCATAGCTCTGTGCATGTGTGATTTTGTGTCTTTACCTGGGTAGCGCAGGCAGAGCAATGTCCGTGTCATCTTCAAATTAAGAAACCCGAATTATTTTTTCCTCTGTTATCTCAGGATGCATTTGTAAACATTGCAAGACACAGGAATGCAGCCTGGTTTTGGTCTGTACCTTATCAAGATGCTCTGGCCACTAAGCTCTGACAACAGCTCCACTGCCACCCGCTGTCTTGCACCCCGAGCTGTGTGTCTGTCTGACTCAACAGGATGGGCAGAGGGGACAGATCTCCCTCTGTTTCATGTCAACATCTTCACTTTCTAGAAGCAGCATTTCCTCCACAAGGTTTAGCAGGCTCCACTTGCCACTAACACCCAGTGAACTCTGCTAGAGGTATCTTTGTTTTTTTATTATTAAGTTTTGAGTAAGGCTTTAGGAAAACAAGTTTGGAAAAACATTTAGAAGAAAATGTAAACAATTTTCACAGACTCATATCTCTCTTAACATAATCCAAGGTAGCCAAGCCAAACCACTTCTCCACAGATGGTGAGGGGTTTGGATAAATGAGGAAGCAGCTTTCCAGTTGCACCAGGCTCTCTCATTTCCTTTTCAGTTCTTCAGGACTTTCTTTTTCTTCCATAGTACCAACCTGCCTTGATTCAAAGTGAAGACCCCACTGATGATGTCTGCCTTGATGCTTAATAATATTTTAAAATATTTTAAATTTTCCCTTTAATTCACATGACCTGAAAATAATTATACATCCAAGGCTAACAGCAATTGTGTTCTGAACAAGCCTGTAGCACTGTCTCAGGTTTTAGTAGAGATACATATCATCTTTCTTTTTTTTTTCAGTTATTAGTAGGATATAAAAATTGAACTAGCCCTGGTTAATTTCTGACTCAAGCTAATGAGTATAATTTTGAGCTTGTCTGGGATCATAACAACAGCCAGCCTTTGGAGCCTTGCTCCCAAAGGGAAGAAGGTGCCTGTGAGGTAATCCTGATTCAGGCACTAAATCACATGTGATGACTATGTACTTTTTACATCAGCAAAAATGCATTTTACTGCGTGCTATAAATGCATCCTCAACACACAGTTTAGCTTCTTGGGAACATACTACAGGAGCCAGATAGTTCTGATGGTTATGGAATAGCAGAGCTTGCAGCCACAGACTTCCAGGTCCCTGGGACCTTGCTATGAGCTTGCTCTGTGCTTTTCTAGTGCAGAGCTGACCTTTTGAAGCTTTCCTCTCCCTTTGTGCTAAGCTCCCTTGTACCTCGATCAGCACAGCTGCGAAACAAGGAACAAGCGGGGCAGCCCTATAAAGCACGAACCATCAGAGTGCGGGTACCTTGAATAAACAAACTGCCAGGAGGGAAACAAATCCTGACTGACTTCTTGCACCTCTTGATGAAAGCAGTAGATCCTGGCAGCCCGTGTGTCTCACCACTCCAGAGGGATTAGTGTGGTGTTTACCTGCTCCTTCCCAGGCTGGGCAAACGTTTGATCTTGCTGATGTGTACACGAGTTTTTGACAGTTGCCATAGCACAACAGGAACCCTCCCTTCTCTCTGGTTGTTTGTAACCTTTGAGGACTAACCAGCCAAACTTCCTGACAGCTTCAAAAGTACAGCTCATTTTAAATTAACTTCCAGGGCAAAAAAGGGCTGCTTTCAAGGATCAGTCACAGATTGAAGTTGGATATTCCTCCATTAGCAAGCATGACCTTCGTCTGAGCGGGGAAAGGAGTTTTCTGCTCCAAGAGAATAGGGAACTGCCTGGCTTTCAGGGATCTTTGCGGAAGAAGGATTAGAAAGGTGGCATTGCAGTGCCTAAACAAGGAACAGGGAAACACTTCCCTCTCCTGTGGGAATCCATTTGGGTACTAGTCCACTATTATTTCTTGCATGGTACTTAATCCTTGTTTCTGGTTTAGTCTAATGTTCTATTGTGTCCCTGGGCACTTCGTGTAAAGTGACAATTAACCACAGTAAAAGTAAGGTGCTGCCAAGAACATGCCGTGGGAGGTTGTAGAACAAAGTTGGGAAAGTTTCCTGGTGTAACATGGCTGAAATAAGGGTGGACCTATAGCACCCGACTATGAACTGTGTGTGTCACAACAAGGGCCCATAACATTGATGCCTGCATAATACTTCTTTTTCTTTTTGTCTTTATTATGCTTGTTTTCCTTAATTTGTTCAATAGGCATATATTAAATAGGGTTTATATGGCAGAACTAATAGCAACTGGTGTGATGATTCAACAGTGAGTCATGGACCACAACTGACTGCCCTCCCCTAGTCCACACCACCAACAAGGTCCAGTGTATGGGTAGCACACTCACTGTTAAATCTGGTAGCAGCTTGGAAAGCCCTCTGGGACTGTGTGGTGGGAGGTGAGCAGTGCTTCTCACACAGGTGCTCGCACGTCCAGTGTCAGAACATTAAAACTAAAGAATAAAATAGGCCTTTGCTACCACTTCCACACTTTGTGAAATGTTGATCATGAAGAATGAAAAATAAAAAAATAAAAGTAATTAAAAAAATCTCCATGTGCTATTTCCGGTAAACTGGAAGTGCTGTTGTTCAAATAAAAGCTGAAAGAGGAAACAGAATTTTACCAGCAGTAATACCGCATATTTTTAATGGCGTCACTTATCTGGATCTTATTGTGGCTTGGCACTGCTGGTGTAACTCCACTTTTTAAACACTAGCATCAGCATTTATCAGACTCTTAGGACTATCTGTTGAGATAAACTCAGCCTATTTAAAGTGCCAACATTTACTGCATTGATGGAGTCTCAAATAAAATTGGTGGGTCCTTTGCAGTGCTAAATTAAGTAACAACAGAAGATGGTCACTCCCCATGTAAGCAAACTGAATTTCCACAGCCTCATTTCAGGTCCTAAAAGGTTTGGTGAATGGAAAACAACAAGATAAGTCCCTTTCCCGTCACAGCTAAAAGTCACAACTGGTTTAACATCTTGATCCCCCTTAAAAATACTATTTGTTTTCTTAATTTGAGAAGGAAAAAAGGGGGAAGGAACAGAGATCAGAATGATTTCTAGTCTTTAATTTACCTACTTACATAATTTCTGCTTTTTCCCTGGGTTTGCACAATGGGGTGAGAAGCTCAAACAAGGACGCCAGATACTGGTTATTCTGTGACTACTCCAGAGGTACAAGCTGAGATGAAGAGGCCTTTTGAATACTGATTAATGTCCTTGGTGAGTTTGAGGGTAAAACCTGTAGTGAACTTTTATTTTTCAGGTTACTCTTTTACTCAGAAATTTGATATCTATTTATCACACTGGAAATGGATGCATAAAAATTTCATGTTACAAATCAAGAAGAAGTCATGTATTATATTCACACAGGTAAAAGGAGAATTAAAATGTCTCTGTTTACCCTGGACTCTCAGAACACTACCTTTCTTCAAGGAATTGCCTGTCCTAGCCTGTGTTAGCCATAGTAGGCATGGCAATGTGCAGTCCATCTCACCTGGAATCCTATAAATACTTTACCCAGCACCAAGCACCCAGCTGGCCCAGCTGCCTTTTCATAAACCATCTTAACACTTCCTTGGGGCCCTGATAGCTAAAGAAATCAATAAACTATTTAAATATGGAACAACAATGTCGCAAAAGACCGCTCACAAGTTGCCATTATGTAAATCTGGATTCCTCTTCTTATTCAATAACACTGCTCTGGCTTAAAGCTGGAACTGATCATACCACCTGGTTTCTACAGTGCTTGATTAAATTAGTTTCTTTTCTTGTTTGTGAGACATTCACAAAGGACTCCTGTTTCCTCTCAGTCTGGCTTTTGTCTAGGTGCCAGATAACTTATACAAACTAACCTGTTTCTGAACTGGTAATTTAGACTGGCAAACTAAGGTGCATGGCCTGACTCCAAACTGCTGACTGGAACCCTCCCAGCAGGTCTCCTGTGACAATGAGCAAACAGCACCCTGAGGTTTTCATAGGACTACTCACAGGTATGGGCCATCCCTTATTGCATGGCTGCAGACTGAGCTTGTCACTTGGACCCTCCAGTGCTGCGTAGGACATGCCAGGGTGGCCATTGTAAAAGTACAGCTTATATTTGCCAAAAGGATCTTCAGCTCACTCTAAAATTAACTACAAGTGCATAACTTGTCTGCCTTTTCCAGCTTTGCCTTTTGCCAGCCTATTTTTTTTTTTTAATAACTGAAGGATCATATCCTCTCAGAGAAAACAGCAAAGAAACATTTCTTGTACAGACAAGGTTAAAAAACTCATTTACAAGCAGACATTTGTAGCTTGGCTGGCTTTAATGAAGTGACATGTCAAAACAATAAATATTAAAAGTGAGCACAAAGATTGATGGTATAAGAAAGTTTTTTCATTAGAAAGCCTCAGAAAGCACTTGTAGAGAAAGGACTCCTCTTGAACTCTGTCAAAGTCTCTGTGTGAGGTCTGTGCATGACTATGAATTTTAATTTATGAACTAAAGGAAAAAGATTGGTAAAGGATCTTGGAGACCAGTGTTACTGATCGGAAAGAAGAAAAAAAAAAAAAGGAAAGAAAGTAAGGACATAGCAATGGGTAGTGAAACAGCAGAAGTAGAACTGAAAGAAAGAATTATTCTTGTAAAGAGTCATCAGATAGAAGGTATGGTTAATGAGTTTCCATGTAGTAAACTAGGAGATACCAGTGAAAAAAAACCTGAGCAATTGATGTACAAGAAGTTCAAGAAGTCCAGACAAGAAAATCTGGGATTTGGAACTACTGTGCAGAAAGAAAAAACAAAATAACAAACAACAACAACAAAAAACCCAAAACAAAAACCAAAACACAGTCAAATAACAATCAAGATTAGCATTTATAATAACAATAAAAGAGAAATACATAGCAGACTGCTGCAATCTCTTCAGTTCTGTTGATGGTGTAGAAAAAGATTCCTTAAGATTGCTAGAAAAGATAATAACAGTACAGGAAGATAAAGAATATAACAGACAATAGAAGGTTTTTAGTTTCCAGATAGCAATTAGACATGACAATCAGATATCTGGTTTGATGGTCAAGAAGTTTGTTTGCAACTGAGAACAAAGAAAGGGTTTGTATCCAGTCTTGTTAAAACATAAGACTGTCGTAAAAGTGCTGGCCATAGAAGGTAGTCTTCCTTCATGTAGGGTTAAACTAACTTAGAAGGATTAACAAAAAGAGCCCATATTAAAGAGTATTCAGTTCCAGGAGGGAAATCTGTAGGATACAGGAAGAGCTAATAAGTGAAGGCACCGGTGATGAGGAGTTCAGAAAATTGAATGAGACTTTTGTGTTAGAGATAAAAAAAGTGCTACTCAGACCTTCATAGCAAGAAAAAGACAAAATTGTAAAGAAAGATCCTAAAATTGTTTAGGTAAATAGCCACATAAAAATTATGTTTGGAATAGGTAAAAAAAAACTAAACACAAGGGGAAAAAAAAGATCTATTTTAAAATTTGACATTACTCATAGACCAATTCTAACAGCTGAACCTGTAATTCTGTACAGTTATTCTGCAGTGCCTATCCCTGTATTGTAAGAAGTCTACAAGTACATTCAAAATCTGCTGTGGTATTTCATACATTTAATGTATATTCTGTTATTCTCCTCTCCTGGAGGACAATTGCTGGATGATTTAAATGCATTTTAGACTCCATTTCATCAGCAACACTTATTCAAAATGTTTGAGATATTTCTGTAATTTCACTTTGCCTCTTTCATCCCATACATTGATATCCCCTGCCAGGGATGATGCTAGAGAATATTTTAAAAGCTTGGCACAGCTGTCTTTAACAAAATATGGTGTCCTTCTCTACCAGCCAAATGGAAGGAGGGCAACCAGTTGAAAAGGTGTAGAACTCAACCCAGTCATGAGCTCAGGTGGGACTAACTAGAACCTTCCACATTCCCTTTTAAGTCCTTTCTCATCTTTGATCTGCTGCTGCCTTCTGGCTTTGCTATGTAATAGGGATCCTACTGTTTTTAAATATTACAGGTTTCTGCTGCTCTTTCAACACTGCCCTGAAATTACTGAAGAGAGGGACCGCAGTAGCAATTTACACAAATAGTGGAAGTGCAAGTTATGGTACCCATTTTCTCTCATGTTCACTCATTGTTCAATAATTCATGTATACTCAAGATTTCAAATTACTTTCAAGTTCTATGACTAATAGGGTGTGGAGCTGTAATTTACTTCAATGAATGTTTCATTACTTCCTTTCCAGTGGATTTGGGGAAGGTATCACAAAACTTCAGTTCTTTAGCACTTTCACAGGGATCCAGTGACTGAGCTGAAATTCACTTGAATTCAGCATGTAAATTCTGTGCATCTTCAATAGGGAAGAGATTGCCTTGTCGTTTCACTTATCATTACCTTCCATTTACAAGGAGTGTTTCAGATGCATTTGGATAAGGTCCCAGTGCAAAGAAGGGCAAAATATAGCATGTGAAACATTAATTATTAAAATGTAATATTCATTACAATAGATGTAGTCACAAAGAGTGCATGTCAGACATGCTCAGAGACACATGTTAGTCTTGGTTTACAGATACTAATGGATGTGCTGATATTTAGACAGAGTAAGTACTGGGTACATAAGAAGTGGTATTAACAAAAGCACCCACTAAGACTCAATAAAAAAAGAAATGTGATTTATTAATATTTTATTATCTGCCATTAAGGCTGCAAGGTTGAAACCCCATCCCTTATGTTTTATCAAAAAGCCCTACTACTACTGTATTGTAGCATCTTAAAAATGTACAGACTTTCCAATATTTGTTTCTGTCCTACTCCCTGCTCACTCCTAATTCCCAATTCCCTCCTCACTGCCCTTCCCCTGCTTATAAAGCTGGTGAGGCTCTCGCTCTCTCAGAAAGACCCTTGGAAAGTATTTGCTGACTTGTTGTACCCCCAGCAACATTAGCCCAGCTCTCTAGCTGGGTCAGAGCACCTTAAAACTTTTACCGAAGTTATAACCAAACCAACTTTAACTTGTAACTGTTACCAAAGGTTGCCAGAATTTATATTCCATACAACTGCAAACCTCTACACACACACACACACACACACACACACACACAGACACACACACACACACACACACACACACAGTTTACACCCACCCTTCACTGGTCAACGCAAAAACTCCCTCCTGGCTCCAGCTCTTGCCCACTGAGCAAGCATCCCAAACCAGAGCAGCCCACAAAATATCTTATCTCATGGCATTTATGAAGACCAGCCACAACAAGTCAGCATGTGAATACCAATTCCCCAGAATTGTTCCAAGGACAGGCAGATCTGGAGATCCGGCATATACAGCCCAGTTCCCAGAAAAGATTGCCTAATCAAGGGAGGGAGTTGCCAGTGACTTCTTTTAAGAATAGGTTGGACAAAAAACTAATGGGACTGATAGAGTCGGAAATACATCAACCTGCCTTTGGGCAAGGGGAGGAATTCAGAGAAGTGCTACATTCTCCTCTGTTTTATATCGTCTGTCTAGGTAGACTGATTTTTGGCATATTTCTTAAGCCTCCCATTCATGCCCACACTAATTTGAATGATGAAGCATCAGAGAGATGCTGGAACAGGAATCAGGATGTGCAGGGCATGTTTTCTCCTTCAGTACTGCCTCACAGTTTGACCTTGAGCTTCTCACATCCCACTGCAATAGCCAAGAACGTGCATCTGCAAATAGAGCTCATGGTAATTCATCTGCTTCATAGTGCTAAGATTTTGGATGACAATCAATATGGAAAAAAATCATTTTTTTTCCCCCCACTAAAAGATTAATCATATAAAGTAAGAAGGAAATAAATTCTAGCTTATGTGAATAATTACTACATTACAGTTGAAGAAGCAGTCACAGAAATGTATGCTGACACTGCATAAAACCAAACTGGGCTCTGTAGTGCTTTTTGCATTTTCTAGTGGACACACCAATATGTTGTCCAATATGTTTTACTTGGGTTAAAGTCACCTCCAAAATAGCCTCCTGAAACTGTGGGGAGACTCATTAGAAGTAGAAAACAACCACTATTTTGATTAAATTCACTTTAAGTTGCAGCTGGTATATCTGAAAATCAAACTTTCTGGGTTGCTGGCCTCACTCTCCTGCCCTGTGCTGCTGTCTTTCCCAAATAAACCCTCATTTTTTCCAAGTAAGCACCACTGAATTCAACATGAGTATTCAGAATATCCAGAACAAGGAACCTTGATAGTGCAGTAGCATTTTAAAGTGGTTGACTTTTCCACATATTTCTCATTACAGTGGCTAAAACATCTTTGACAGTGATACAATCCTTCATGGAGGGAAAAATGTTACTTATCTCCACAAATTTTTTAAAGAACTGGGAGAAGTAAAGAGAAAAAACCCCATATATATTAATACCTTTCAATCAGATGAAAATGCAGCTTTTGGCAGGCTTTGTAAAAGCAGGCCTAGCAATCAGTAATCAGAAATATAAATTCAGGAAAAATGTCTGTGTGTACAAATTGATAAAGAACTGCTGTACCCTGACTCTAAACAACGAGATTGTGCTTCTGACTGAGTTAAGGGCACAAGTAACTAATTTGCATTACTTTCTTGCTGTATATCCAAACATAACCCTTCCACATTCCCAAAATTTAGTCTATAGGGCTGAAATAAGTGTAGCAGTCCCACAAGGACAAAATGTGATTGTACATATTACAGAAGACTTGATTTAGCCCCAGCATTTTCCTTTATGAATCCTCTCCTAAATGGATAGATCCATTCCAACAGCCCCCAACCTCCTCAGCTCACCACTGCCTGCAGGACCACTGCTGGCCTACAGCCCCTTTATCTCCTCTCCTGACTCGAGGTTGGAAAGCACCTCATTCAAACACTGCTGAAAAAGCAAAATAAGGATGTTTCTCAGTGGAAAGTGAGAGACGTGAACAACTGCTGCTCCTTCACCCATTTTCATTCATTCATTCACATTAACTGTGGGCCTATCCCAGGCCATCCACTGGCAAGCTCCTACAAAAGTAGAATTAAAAAGTGTATTTATACTGTAATGTCATGTTATAAATTTGCAACATAGATTATTTTTGCAGAGCCAAATTATTTTGTGTGAAAGTACAGTAGACTCAGCATCCTCTCCCAGCACAGCTGGGCAGTGGCCGCTACCTTGTACTGTGTCACTGTTCATTTCCCAAAGAGATATTAAGTGGGAATGAAAATCATGACAAGTGTGAACCCTGTTCAGCCCCAAATCCATTATTTAAAGAAATTACCTTTTGCTATTGATCATTAACTCCAGCACCCAATGTTAGCAAGGTTGAAAGTCAGATGCAGAGTTCACCTGTTTTATTAGCTGCATTTGCTTGCTCCAATCACATCAGAATTTGTGATATAAAAAGGCATGAGATAAAAGCAAAGGGTGAATGTGAAATAGAGCGGTGACACAAGCTTCCTGCATTTTCAGATGGTGTGGAAATCTGAAAGTGTTTGTTTTCACCAAAGTTTCAGCAATATAAAACTGGGTTATATTTGGGTTTCTCTCTGCATGAGGTAAAGATGACTGAGATCCTACTTCTTCTTTATGCCTCCTTTATTCTGGCAAAATGAAAAGATTCTTTTAAAAGAGACTGTCTTCCTTTAAAGTGCACTGTCATTTGTGCATTTCCAAAATGGCACATGCCAAGCTCTGGTGGACCTAAAATCAGAGCTGATAAAGAAAGCATTAAAGAAGGCACAATGTAATTGAAGTCTTGTCAGTTTGTTTGAGGTGGGGTTTTTTTGTGGTGTTTTTAGGTTTTTTTTGCTCAAAGTTAATCTTCAGCCATGGTATTTTAATGTGAAAGAATGTAATCGAAGCAAAAACTTGATGATGGAAAATTTACTAATTGTGTCATGAGTCCTCCCAGGGAATAAAGCACATAAAAATGATAAAGTTTCTACAGTTACACTGAATCATTAGTTTCTTCTTAGTTAAAGGAAAGAATAACAAGAAAAGATGGGTATTAAGCAATTATTTTCCATCTTACCTTCAGTCAATTTGTGTGTTTGCGAAATTAGTTCTTTCCATTTCAAATTTCTCAGTTTATATCTTCTGAAATGCAAAAGCAATCATATTTTGAATTTTTGATCTTGTTAAAAATTTGGATCAATATCCTGGGTTCTGTTTTTGTTTGTAAATTCTGGTGATTATTCTAGCATAATTACTGAACATTGGTTTCATTTTGCTGTTTATAACCCGTTTGTTATCTGCAAATGGAAGTCCCCTCTAGTACCTTTTACATTGCTCTTTTCTTTGGTTCTCATTCCTACAACAGAAGCTTGGAAAAATTTCCTTCTGAAATTGAAATAGAGATACAAATTCAACTTAATTCAGGTGTCAAAATTGTGGAGCAGAATTATATGCCAGAAGATGTGTGATTTCAGGTAATTTCTCTTCCCTGGAACACTTCTGTGTCATTTAAAACATTAATTTAAACCCTGAGGCCCCAGTCCATCCTACACACAATATACTGGTCTGAAAACAAAACTCTAACAAGGTACAACAAACTTTTGCTGCCAGAAAGTAATATATTGTTGATGTCTGCATGTTTTGTAGCTTTAATCCAACAGCACACTGCACTGCAGGCAGATACTCCTATTTAAATGAGGCAACTCAGGAGGGAATGTGCTTTTATTAAATATGTATAGGAACAAAGGAACATCCTGACTGTGTTTTTCTCAAGTGCTTGTGTATAGGTATAATGCTGTGACTGATGTTTCTATACCCACATGCTAATAGCCAGAGATATTCAGATTCACAAGAGCCATTGAAGAACATCCAATTCCTCTCCATTCACCTAAGTGTCATAAAAGCAGCAGAGCGGTGGCCAACTCTGGGCTGGCTCTTAGGCTCATGCAAGCTTGCTTATTCTTGGTAATGGCATTCTCAGCAATTGCAGGAGGAGTTCTATTAAAATATATTTGGCCAAATAGATCAGATTTTCAGCCATGTGCAAATCTTGATTAAAATCCTGGTGAAGAGCTTCTTCAGTACCTAGTAAAAGGTATAGACCTACTTCCCAAAGCTGAGGGAAACATGTATCTGCTCAGTATCCACAAAATGCAGGTTTTTCAGTGTTGTCTCATCTTACTGTGTTGTCACTCAAGTGAAGAGAGCATTCAGTGTTTCCTCTGGAAGCAGACTCCCCAGTGAGGCCTGAGCCCACTTCTTACACCTTTTGTAACAAAGGCTTTTCAGTCCCTGCATCCTTTTCTTTCCTTTAGCTTTCAAAGAGTAAAGCCTTTTTGATAGCAGTTTTCTGGGAAAGTAGGTAACATTCACAGAGTGACCCACAGTGTGAATGTATCTGTAGATAATCACATGAAGCAGAGAGACTTTCTTATCACAAACCACCCTCCATAATGTAGTCCTGACGTGTACAGGCACAGCCAGTGCTCCTACTCCTTCCTTTCCAATCATGGTGAATTTTGTAATTCTCCATCTGGAGGAGCTGCCAGGATGCCCTGATGTGCCCCTGCAGCAACTGCAGGAGGAAGCTGCAGAGGAGACAGCCTCCAGCACTGGCTACATGACTACAAAACCCTCCAGTTCACAGTATTGTGGGTAAGATGTCCTGCTGCTTGAGTGTACATTTGGCTCACGAATCTCAAAATGTGGGTAAAATAAACCTTCTTTTATGAATGGTTTTATTCAACTTTCTTCATTCAAGACTAAAAATACAGCATGAACGCATAAGAAAGTTATATCTAATTAATGATCTGATAATAAATTTGTTTTAATGAGATGGATGTAGCTGTTTGATTATGCTCAGTCATCATTTTCTCAACTTGATCTTAACATCCCTTCACATATCAAGTTCCTACTATACAAAATCACTTTTGCTTTCCTGTGTTCATTACTGCTGTGTGCTCTCCAGGTTGTTTTGTAATTTACTGTAATCCTCCTGTGGCTGAATCACCCTTCATGCTAGTGTTTTCTGCCAGGAATTATTTTTGTGTCCTGGTGCACTTTATTGAACTGTGTTATTCCACAGAGTGACTGATGACTTTAGTAAAATTCAGGAGTAGTTTATGACCAGTAGAAAGTTTTCTGTGGCAGAGAAATTATTTAAAGGTCTGTGACAGCTTCGGAGGGTTCTAGCCAGTTTAAGAACCAAACAATTTGGGTAAAAGCATGTAACACAAATACTGTGTCTCTTCAGTGTCACTTTTACTCCCAGGGTATTTCTGGGAACAATGCCAGCTAAAGGTGGCATATACACCTGCCACAGCTGAGAATGGAGTGCCAAGTGATTCCAGCTCAGATTGGCTCAAGAGCTGTAGCTCCTGCCAAATACTCTGTGAATAAAAGACTGGCTTGGATCAGTTCAAACAACACCAGAAGAC
Organism: Formicarius rufipectus; assembly: GCA_013399695.1. Lineage (NCBI taxonomy): Eukaryota > Metazoa > Chordata > Aves > Passeriformes > Formicariidae > Formicarius > Formicarius rufipectus. Next base: position 450,681 of record VXAU01004507.1, read on the forward strand.
TTTGTGTAGGACTGACATTGCTGAAGAAAACTTTGCTTTTCTGGTTTTACTTTTTGCTGTAAAAATGTCACTCTTTCTATGACCATTTCAGTGTGTAATTTACACAGGCAAGAAATGTCTTGGAGGCACAGATCCTATTTAGGCATTGCTCAGGACCAGGTCTAATTCCCAAAGCAGGACTGTCTGAGCCAGAATGTCCATCAATTGATTCACAACAGGTGATGGCAGTGATGGTAGACTTTGTGAAGATCACTGCCCCCAGTGGAATTGCAGGAATGCACTGCAGTCTGTCTTCTGGAGAAAAACCTTCAGTCTGGGATGGGTGGAGCAATGAAAGGTTTTAACTGAGCAGTGGGTCCTACTTGTTCTGATGGCTAGAGATCATAAAGCACAGGGCAAAGCTTTAGAGGTGGGGATGCGGCTGTACTGGTTGCATGAGTGAAGAAAGAAACTCAGTCCTTGGCCTGCTGGCATGGGAGAGTAGCTTTTCCCCATAGAACTAACATTCTTGGATACTGCAGAAAACTGCAGACCAGCTACACATCTCGGGATCTGGTATTCAGTCCACTTTTCTCTTGAATCTATAGAGTGCTCAGACTCTTTCTGGAGGATTCCCATTATTGTGAAATATCCCTGAGATAATAAAGGGAATGAAAACTACAGAGTTCTGTGAATATAAGCTCCTTAGATAAGAGGTATCATAGGATAGTTCTCTTTTTCTAAAGCTAAGTTCCTTTTAAGGCATTTTTTGCATTTGAGTGAGCTGCAAATGAAATTTCTATGAATTTTATCCATGGTCTCTGCCCCTGCTGTTCAAACATGACCCTCTTTGTAGTTCCAAATAACTCAAGGTAGTGCAGTAAAAAGGTAAGCCCATGGCTCCTGTAAATTAATGGAAGTAGGCTGATCCTCACACTGCGTGACACTGGGCATCACTATCCTGCATTTTTCACAATATCAGGCAGTCAGTCACTTCAGAGGCACCTGGAGAAGTATTTAAGTCTTCTTCAATCAATAGTAAGTTATTTTATGCTATTGTGCTTTAAGTTCTAAAGAGCTTCTTCTTTTGTAAATGTCTAAATATAAAGCATAATCAGACAATCTTCATATAGAGAGGTGGGTTATAAACAGAACTGTGCCAAAATGTTGACTCATAAAGCTTTTTAATGGTTGTTATCTACAGTCAATCTATAGAATGGGCATTATTGTTAGAAGACTTTCTACAGCACTGTAACTAGCAAAATGATTTCAAGGATTGCATGCTCAAACCTCTATTATCCTGGATCAGGAGCTTACAAAGAAAAAAAAAAAAAAGAGTACAGTGTAAAGCTTTTTGGAAGCATTGGCATATCGGTACGGTGCAGTTATTATGATATACAATGCACAGTGTGCTATAATGAACAAGCTGTCTTACTTTTTATCTTACTTAGAGCCTCCCTACAATAATGGTTTCTTGGTAAGATACATCTTCATAATCTTTATTATATCTGTTACCTTAAAGAATTTTCCTCTCACCGACAGCTGTTCTCTGCAATTTTCCTCTACATACATGTATACAGTGTCATATAAAAGAGCTCTGCAAGAAGTTCTTGTAATTGTGAAAATCATTGTATTGCACCTCCTCCTGTCCAGCTGCCCATCTGTGGAGCTAGTTCCATTGTAAACAATGGCTCATTCCACAGCCAAAATTTATTTTCCTTTTTCTTCTCCAGTACTGTTCTGTCTCTACATTTTAGGCACTGCTTACCCTTTTTGAGTCCTGTGCTAGAGGAGCATGGCTTTTCAATCCTGAGGTCACAGGGAAGCAGGACTCTCCTATTCTGTTTCACTGCTTCCTCTTTTGTTGCTTTCCTTACTAAGGAAACAAAACACTTTCAAAAGATGATGCTAGGAAGTCAGATCCATAAAACTGAGTCAACAGATCTTTTTAATGGAATGCTATGGTATCTCTCCTCCCATTAACCTCCCACTCCTCCTTAGGCAATACATTACCTGTTATTTTTGGGGTTTTTCTTCTGTAAGTGATAATCACTTTCTTATCTTATCCAACATCCCCCACGCTATTCCCGATGCTCAAGCTTCCCAGCCACTCTCAGTTGTCCTAAATGATTTACACATCTAATTAAACGCAGAGGAGATAGGATTTAGCTCTGAAGCTTGCTGCTTCAGTTTTGTATCCAAAGAAAGGCTTGTGTTCCTGAAAGCTTATCTGCTTCTTTCAAATACAGAAGTTGTTCTCATTAAAAAATGATCCCCCAACCTTATCATGTTATATGTTTACAGTGGTAACAGGATGTGGAGGACAGAGAAGGGACCCAGAAGGAGGGTTAAGAGAAAGGAAAACGTGAATGAGGTCTCTGAGGGGACGCTGTCCCGCAGTGACCGTATTTTTACTCATGGTTTGTTTGATTATCTGGTTAGAATTAGCACTGATAAAATTACTCATCTAGTCTGTGCGGGATCATAAAATGTCAAAAGTGCAGAATAATAAACAAGCATCTCAGTCCAGGAGTTCTTCACAGATTTTTATCTGGTGGTAGAAAAGCTTTAAGAATTTCCAAGTTTATGAACTTTCATCAGTAGAAAAATATATATATTTTTATAGTCCTGACATCAGAGTTCCTTCTGTAAGTGACTAAACTCATCTGTCTGAAGTTACAGTGAGATAAAGAAAATGATGCTCCATAAATGGCTGTTTAGCATGCATAAAGGACTTCTGTTTTTCTTTTCCCTTTGATAAGAAAGCATGCATAGTAGAATTAGATACACTTTTGAAGATTAACATTATTTATGAATGGGGCAAAACAATGATAGCAAAGCAAGATACTTCAAATTTAAAACAGTTTGTTATTCAGCCAAGATGTTCATTGATAAAAATGGTACAATTTCCCTTTAAAGGGCTGGACCTCTGTAGTAGCCATTCACTTTATTTTGAGTGTGCAACAACAAGAATCTGGTTTATTTGCTGTATAAAACAGTGGAATAAATGGCCATAGGCAATTCTACCTAAAAAAACTTGCAAAGAAGAAACCACAGGAAACCCACCAAAACCAAACTAAAACAAAAACAGCAAACCCCACACAAACACATAAACACAAAAGAACCAAGAAGAAACAAAACTGTACCAAGCTTTTAAAAGCCCATTTTGGCAAGTTAGCTATAGAAACAGCTAATTGAAAATCATTATTTTGTATTTTTAAAGTCATTGCATAGGATTACAAAATATTTTGATAGGGAAGAAAATGTGACGGAAGGTACATGAAAGCTTAATGATGCAAACCTTTGTTTATGAAAAATACAAACTTTTAGGTTCAGTAAAGTCTCAACAGCATCAGAGAATGGCCATAGGCAAGGAGGCAGCGGGGCAACTAAAATGCTTGCAACTCTGCAATAGAAACATCTCCAGTTAAGAACTGAGTAATTGTGCATTTTAAGGAAGGACTCATGGGTACATCAGAGAAATAGTGTTTACTCCTCTCCTTAGAGCTAACGGCAAAACTGATATCAGCAAATAAATAATAAGCTGTTTCTCAGAACAGGGTGAATCAGCTCTGTGCTGGTTCTTCTAGAAAGCCTCCACTCCGGCTCAGCACTTTGTATTCAGCAGGAGAAACATGATGGCTGAGCAAAGCAGAACAGGGTAATTAAGTTGCCCTTTCCTCTGCCAGAAAAGAAAGATCTTGTTTGAGCTTAAAGTTTCCTATTGCCTCTTTCCAGAGGCTGTGATATCTTTTGAAACAGCCTGGTAAAGGCAAAATTAAAGACAAGAGATGAGAAGTACCTTTAGTTCTGTGTTTATTGTCAGCCTTTGATACATCATGTCCTGGGGCTGGCTAGTCAGCTGTCAAAAGGAAAGGCTCTGGGTGTCACCCCTCCTGTTTTCTCCTTTGGAAATCTCTATTGTCTCTTACATCTTTCCTCATAACCACTTGAAAAGCCTTGTTCCTGGTTTTCAAGGTCAGTAGTAGGTTAGAGTTCAAATATACTAACACAATAGTTTTGCCAGTGTGATTACATAGAGCTTGTTTCCTACTGCCTAATGTGCCTCCAGCAGCAGGGTTTTGGCCCTCCCTTCCCTCCACCATAATCCATCCCAAATGCTCCCTCCATATATGTCTGTTTGTTATTGTCACCCAACCCATCCTCCATTCCCATCTCCCCAAACACCAGTGTGACAAAAGACAGTTCATGCAATGTCCTGGTGTGAGTTTGGCATGTGCCGGCCAGTTGACCGGTCATATGTGGTGATAACTGTGGGCAGCCAAGGGGGCAAATTCCAGTCCTTCCTTCTGCATCTGGTGCTGTCCAGCATCCCACCCCAGCTCTTCTTCATCCTCCTGGATATGAAGGCAAGACCCTGAGGCTCCTTGCCCCCTGTCAGCTGCCATGGCCAGAGAACAGTGGCATTTTTGTCCAATGCTTCTCCTTCAGTAATCAACCTAGGAGTGGGTTCTGATTTGAACAGCTGATAGCAGGAATGTGGTACAATGATCTATGCGGCAATTGTTCACAATATTGGAATTGAGAAGTCTACCATTAGTTTCTGTGGTTAATAACTTACTGCAATGCATGGAGGAGGCACCAGTTTGCAGAGTGACTGCAGATATTTGCTTAAGATTTCAGACAGAAAAGCTGGTTTGACCTGTTTTGGAAGTGTAAGAATATTACTGCACTGTCAGGCAGAAAAAATGACTAGGATATATATTAAAGACCATATAGAGCATATATAAAAAGATGTAACACAATCTGAGAAATGCTATGAAATAAAAACAAGACAGTTTTACCATCATTGTATAAATTACTTAGTGGGTGACTTATTTTGTGATCTGTCTTGGAGCCAGTGACCCATTTGACTCAGACTGTTGTACTGCTCTCCAGGCTTTGCTCCCCTGCTCACTGTCACCTGTTTGTCACATATGACAAAAGGGCATTGCAAAAATGCTCAGACAGGTCAGAGATGCTTTTTACTGATTATGGATTCTTAGCAGAAGTAAAAGGCTCCAGTTTGAGTAGGGCTTGGACACTGAACTTCAAGTTTTGGGAAAAATAGAATTAGTAAACTGGTAACTAATATTTCAGTTTTTTGGTACACATAAATGTGTAGTTATTGCATGCTCATTTAGATTTAAAGGTCTATATTACACTGGAAATAATTCACAGGAAAAATACGTTTTTAAAAGCGTATGTGGAACTTTAAAATCTTCTAAGGCTAGTTAACTCAAAGTTCCTTGATTTTTTGGATAAAAACAGTTTTTAAAACAACATTTAACACTTTTCATCTTTTTCTAGATGTTTTGACATGTGCTGCATTTTTCCATTATTCTAATTTCTTTCTCTTGAGACTCTGTAGTTCTGTGTATGAATTGGGCAAATTAGACCTTAGTCCAATTGATAAAATAGTTCTTTGTAATATTGCTGTATTTTAAAAGAAGGCTAAAGATATGACTGCAACTTCTGCTGGCAAGTATCATTTGAAGTATCTGAAGAGGAAAACTAACATGTTTTAATCTCTGTTAACTATTTTGGAATATGAAAATCAAGAAGAACTGCATGTTATTGCATGTTCATTTCTGCATTATTCACGTTTTCAAATGAAGCATTTGAAAGCTTTGCTCCGTTTCATGTTCCCCTTATGTAAGTACTACATAGTCCAAATATAGTTTCTACCTGGAAAAACTGAAAGGGAAGACTGATGATATAGGGTGGTAGGAGTGCATCATCCTGTGAATGTCTCTCTCATTTCCTGGATGAAATATCAGGCTCCACGGATCAGTAAATTATTACTAGGTTTTAATCCATCAAAGCAGAGCGAGTTTGAACGCTGCAGTGGCATGGAATGGTTGCAAGAGTGGGGATGGTGCAGGGAAGGAGGGAGTCTTGCTCTGCCCTCCGTGCAGCAGTAGCTCCCCCAGGAGCTGGCAAAGCGAGGAGTGCAAGGTGAGCAGGGGGCTCCTGGGGGCTCCTGCCCGCCTGTGCCTGGCAGCAGCACAGCACAGGGAACACTTGTTCTTTGCAAACTCCTTTTCATAGTTCACTGCACTCCTTTCAGCCTTGCCAGCCCAGGTGTGAGTGGGGGGCTATGAACCCCAGAGCACACGTAGATCGCTGCTACTCATGCCCTCTGGGAGAAAATCAGAGGCAAAGAGAGGCAGTCTCCTCTATCAGCCGTCGCTTGTGTGTGCGCTGCCAAAAAGGCACTGCTATGTACAGAAGGTGAGTGCTGCATAATACTTGCTGATCCTGGAATCTTTCTTCCATGTCTGCCTGTATCTGTTGTGTCACTTGGAGTGAATTTATTAGTTTTTCCACTGTTTACCTCATCCTTCAAACTATAAATTCCTCAGTGCACTTACTGTCTGTCATCAGGTATCTTTACAGAGTGTAAGACAACCAGCTCCAAATATCCTCCTGCTCCATCTCAGCCACCAACAGCCTGACCTGCAGGTACCAGCAGGGCTGGGCAGCAACTCTGTAACTCTGTTGCCTTTATCTCTTTTTCCTCCACACCATAGAGATTAAATACTTGTGACCTGCTGAAGCAGCGAAGGATTCATATCTGAAAACAGTTTAAAATGCAAAGCACACAGAAAACAAATTGCAAAAGTACAAATTAATTTTGGTTCCCAGGATGCTATCTTGATACAAGCTACAGCACAATGTGCTTCTGCAACCTTTTCTGAGGTGGCTTCTTCAACCATCTGTGCTGTGTACAATCACTTACTAACATTTGGTGGAAGTCTGTAGGGTAATGTGAAATTAAAAGTCAGTCTGGCTGGTATGCACTGATGAGAAAAGATGGTTTTGAATTTCAAATAAAGCTTGTAGGAGTAGCGAATACTCATAAAAGCAATTCCCTTATTAGAGGGCATCTTCCAGGAAAGCAATTAACATTCTATCTCCTGTATCTTCACTGTCAGAGAATTTGGATGCTGACAAGTGTTTACATCTCTTTACTTACTCTATTTCCCCTTTGCACATCCAGTTTCCAAACCTGAGTGCTGTTTCTCAGCTCCAGCCCTCTTATTAGTGATAATAACAATACTTTGGTGAGAGCAATTACAATGCAGCTTCTTGAGAGACTTGGCAGTCACTTCCCCTCACGCTATATATGTCAGGATCTGCATCACCTACTATGTGACCAAAAAGTAGTTTAAAAGCTTCCCCACAGAAATATGTAATTCTGACTCTATCAATCAGCAGACATGAGGACAGTGATGGGGAGGCTGCACACAGGCTCAGCAGGGCAGCCATGAGCCAAATCTGGCATGGGCTGGCATCAGTGTGGGATGGGGGCTCTGACAGTGCCTCCTGGCAGGATGAATATCATACTGTGTGACGATAGGGAAAGGCAGAGTCATTTTCCACAGGTACTTTCCATGCAGTACATTTCTAAGGATGGTGTCTGTGTCCCACACTGAACTTAGAATTTTTTTGTGATAAGTATCCTCATAAAATTAAAAAAAAAAAAAAAAAGCAACAAAAAACCTCAACAAAAACCAACAAACCAATCAAAACAAAACAAAACCCACAAACAAAAATCCAAAACCAAACAAAAACCCAACCAAGCAAACAAAAAACAAACACACAAAAACCCCTCACCATTTTAGTAATGAAAAGTATGAAGCAACCAGTACCTTATTTTAAAGACTCAACCAATAAACCTCAAAGCTTCTTAGGTTAAACAATGGAAAGAGGGGCAGAAATCACATATCTTGTTTCCAAACAAGTGCTTTAAGAGATCCTTTTTTCAGGTCAATGGAAAATTCTGAACAAAAAGTGAAGTGTGGTACTGAATAACAATTTAGAGGTGTCAGAAAGAGCTTTCCAAATAAATAGTCAAACAAATGATGAAAAATACAATTTTAGTTTGCTGAATAAAATTATACATACAAGTCATGTTTTTCCTTTGTTAGATTGTTAAAAAGAGCTCTGGAATATTGTCTCAAAAATTAATTTTGGGAAGAAAAAGGATTCAGTTCTCAAATCCCAGGCTATATTACAGATTTATGGGGATACTCAACCAGGACACAGTTATTATTTTGAAAGTAAAATTCATCTTCTCCAGTATTTACCCTTCTTCTACTAGCAGGACCTTTCCTTGTCCTTCTCTCTTTTCCCTACACATATCACCAATCATTTTAATTAAATTGCCAAGGTTTTTCTCCTTTTTTTCTCTGAACTCTGCTATGTGAGTGAGCTCACCCAGGATCAGATTAAGCACCAGTATATGTTTCAGTGAACAGAATTTATTCCCGACCTTCAGCTCCCCATCCACAGTTACAAACCAATCCCTCATTCTCTTAAGACAGCATCCAAGGAAGAAGCCTCTGTATAAAAGACTCACAACTGAGGCAGACTCTAAGGGATACGCTGTCGAGACAATGTATTGAAGGGGGTACATCCCATAATACTCATGTTTATTCAAGCAAGGTTTTTATTCTATGCACTGCTCAAATATTACTTCTGAATCTTGTTCAGTTTTCCAAAAAGTGGAATTTCAGTATTTTAACTCATTACTTGATAATATTTTAGCTACACAGCAGACACGGTGGTAGAGGAACCCATAAATAAGAGACTTGCAGACGAGTTGGACATCCTTTACCATCTTCAGCAGATCAAGCACCTTCCACTGAACTTTGTCTCCGTTTCAGCTTAAAGATCATAAAAAAAAAGTCTCTTTGGCCCACATTTAACAATGAGACTTGGGCCTTGTTCCTTTGTATCTACAAAACTTTGTGCTTTCTTTTATGTGCTATCACAACTAGGACAAATTGTCAAACAAACTGACCTGTAACACTTAAATAACAGTTTTATAAGCTAGAGTGGCTGAATTTTGCCCTGATTGTGTAGAATCTTAGCGAGATTTTTGGATTGAAAAAGACATGCAAGATCATCAAGTCCAACAATTAACTCTGCAGTGCACCGCTACACCATGTCTGCAATTGTCATGTCTTTCAAATACCCTCGGGGATGGTGATTCCACCATTTCCTTGGGGAGCCTGTTCTGATGCTTGGCAACCCTTTTGGCAAAGAAATTTTTACTAAAATCCAATCTAAACTTCCTCTGTCACAACTTGAGTGTGTTTCCTCTTGTTCTGTCACTTGCCACTTGGAACAAAGAGTGACACCTCACCACAACCTGCTTTCAGGTAGTGGTTTTTGGATTTGTTTGTGGGGTTCCTAGAAGAGCAAGATAGCTTTTTTTTTTTTTTTTTTTTTCTACATACTTCTGAAAATTCAATAGAACTAGCTGTATCTTTTCTCATCAGAGAAACAGGTAAATTAATGTGACAGTCAAACATGGACAAAACTACAAATTGGTTATCTCTATAACAGAGGTGGCTCTAGGCTTTGCAACTCATTTGCTTGCACTGTTTGAACAGTCCCTGGCATGTGGGTCCTGGTCTATTAGCAACATCCTGAACCACCTTGGGCTATGGTATGGCAGCTGGTGTGCCCCAGAGCAGGCTGCCTGTTGTCCCCATGGCCGGCAGGATGGGCAAGTTTAATGCCACAGTCATGGGCTGCCTTAGGTGCTCCGCCCCAATCCTGAGCAACTCCAGCACATTTAATTTACTTGAATAGATTAAACCTGTGGGTTCAAATGTCTTTTCTCTGTTTTTATACACATATAATTGGACATGTGAGGTTATGTTACAAACACAGAGAAAGTCAAGATTCTTCCAGTCCTCAAGAGTAACACCAGTGCCTTTCTTTCAGGAAGGTGTTAGACTGAGTTCCCTGGAAGCTGCATGCCGAAATTGTGTTAGCCTTATCCTCTGAAATATTCTGTGCCTTGTGGGTTAGTCAACTCCCAGCATCAATGGCTATAAAAAGAGCTTCTTAACATCACTCAGGACTGAACCAAACTAATTGCCAACACAGCCTGTGATTTTGGCCCTAAACTTGAATGAATCTGCTATAAATTCATGCAAAGTAATGGAGAAGAAGGAAGACTCTTCCTTTAATCTTTCTTACAACTCAGTGCATTGAGAAACACACAATCCAGAGTGAAGAAGTCATCAAAAGAAAGGATGCTACATCTTTTAAGTCAGGACAGAGCTAAATCCCATGCTTCTGAAACCCCTAGTCAAAATGAATGGTGTCAACAAAGCAGAAGTTGACCACAGGACAGCTGCAGCCCCAGTTGCCAACACGTTACCAGTTATGCAGGCTGCCTCATCACACCAAGCCAAGGGAACACTATCAATGCTTGTGCAGGTCCACAGGACCCCCTGAAACAGAACTAGACCAGTAGGCCCCCTGTGCCAGCAGTGTAGACCTGTAAGCCCCTGTAACACACCAATGCCAGCATTCTCCACACTCCAGTATCTGTCACTGAAGTTGGAAAATCTGTTTCCTGCCACATCAGTCTCCCTTGCAGCTCTTAAAAAACATTTTTTTAATCTTGAAGCTTTTACTTATTCATGCAAAAGGAAGCTGATCTCACTGTGTTGGAGAGTTCCTGGGGGCGTGTAATGATGACTGCAACCTGGGAAAGTGCCTACACTCGTTTAATTTTAACCACATGAACTGCCCCACTGAAGTCAATGAGACCACACCCCAGACATGTTTAAGTGCATCTCTTATTTCAGGGATAGCTACTACATCTGGAGCATGCACATGCATTTAAGTGAGAGTACTATTTTTGGTGTGTGGTAGAGCCAAGTATTTGGTGTGCCAAAAACCCCTTGCTGTAGTGAGTATTTTCAGTTGATCTTTTAAGGCTGATTTTTCAGTGTAATACCAAAGCCCCAAATGGGTGTTAGAAACTTATACCACACCAGGGAAAGAACCAGAAAACAACCACAGTCCTTCTACCATGACTTATTTTGGAGCCCCCACCAACCAGAGAGGCGACTCTGTGGGCATTTTCCACACTCAGATGAGTGCAGATATTATAATTGTTCCCATAGCCTTTCAAAAAACTTCCATATAATTTAGAATAGGTCAGTTCAATTCAGTGGATACTAATACCTTTTTCTCCCTGTGCAATGGTATCACTTTTGAAAGAGTAAAGTGCCACTGGTGACAAGCACAAGACAGTACTACAGAGACATCAGCTCCTCAGGGTTTGCATCATTATATACCGCCACAATTTGGTACTCTGTGTAAGGTCTGAGAACACTGGAGTAAGATGCAGTGGTACCTTTTGTTGTCACATACCTTTTGCCAGATCTACTGTAAGCCATGCAAATACAGTTTCAGTTACCCAAGCTAGCTTTTCATCAAAATTGACTATTGTAGGCATTTTAAAAGTTGAAAGATTAAAATGGTGGTATCTCTTAGATAACATTATTGTTCCATTTATGATTCACAAAATTATTGTCAGTTTTATATAATCATTCCACTTTTATAACCCTGTTGTCTTTGCAGAAGTAACACCTTGACATTTTCCAACATGTATTATTAGTAGCTATATGAAATAAACAGAAGCTAGGTTGTTATTTTCCTGAGTTCCTTATTTCTTATTGTTTGTAAACTTCTGCAGCAACCACGCTGTCCCTTGCTCAGTCATATCCTTAAAAGCAGTGTCAAGTTAGTTAAGGATACTACAGACCCAAAAGCATTAGCAATAGAAAATAACCAGTAAACACAGATGTCCCTCCTGCCATAGACATTTCATGCTCTACTAATACATATTTCACTAAATGCCCAGGATAAAATATCACATCATATGTGTCAGATTATGGTGGAGTTGTATGTTAATTTCAAACCTCTGCCATCCTGTGCTCCACTGCATGAAAACCTTGCTTTCTGCAATCTTTATGGCCATTCTTTGAGACTTTTCCTAAAACATGTCTTTGATGTTATCACTTGCGTTTCTCATCTGTGCTTACAGTGGGATTTTTTCCTACTTTTATTTCAGCTTTGCTCATGAGTGCAGCTCGGAGAATATCTGAGAATTTAAAAAAAAATTATTTAAAATTTAATTAAAAAAATTAATTTGCAAAAAGCTGCATTGTTAGCACAGGATGAGCCCATTAAAGAGAACCACAACATGGACAGCCGATAACTTAAGGAAACCAAGTGGGCTTATACCAGAGGGAGACAGATGGATGGCAGTATTCCTGAGTCAGGTTCCTGGCTGTGCTTAGCATCCATTATGGGACCCTACCAGTGGGAGAATACTGGGATACTTGAATTTTTCATATGATTTTATTACACCCATTTTTATCTGCAGTATCTTCTACAACCCATCTGCTTCTGTATGCATTAAATTAAGCCTCCTACTTTCACACAACAGGTCACCTATACATAACTTATACCATCATTATGTACTTAATCTATGAATTTGGCTGAGAAAACACCGTGCTTTCCATACTACTTATTTATGTGCAATACTGTACACCAATTTTTCAGCATATTTGAGAGGAAACAAGAAAATCTCCTTAAATATCTTACATCATGATTGGATTTGTATGTGTCTGCACCCTATTTAAAGGGGCACATTGCTCTTCTATGTGAGAAAAAGAAGAAATAGAGTCTTGGTGGTCTTATCTTCTAGTTACACTTCAGTTAAAGAAAAGTGAGCAATTAACTATCCAAAGAATGTCATTAATAACCCAGGCCAAATAAACCATGATTAGCAAACTGACTGCTCCTGGCACTCTACTTTCTTATAGTGTGTAGTCACTCAGCATACCTTTAAAGACATTAATTACCTGTGCTTTTTACCATCTAAAGATCCCCTGTTTGCCACAGAACTTTCTCAGATAGCAGATCTAAATTCAAAGAAATATGAATAGCTAAAAATGGAACATTAAGGAGAAAAAAATCCAACACACTATGCTGAGAGCACTTTGGAACTATTAGCACATCATTATAAAACTCTGTTAAACTAATAGCCAAACATAAGACATCAGCTAGTTTTTGTTTGATTGCAGTTTTGTATTTTTGTTGTTTATTTGTTTGTTGTTAAAAGGTACAATTTCCAGGATGAACAAAATATATATAAATTGTGAAGATGGAAACACAAAATATTAGCTCAAGGAAGCAAGATGTAATGCATTTTACAAAACATACAAGACTTTGTAGTCTTTATGATATGGACTTCTGCAAGAGTTTTGGCAGTATGAGGAAGCACACTAGCCTGGAGACAAAAGGCTGAGCTTAAGGCCCAATGTAAAATAGTCATTGACTGTACATGCACTTAATGTAATCAGGCAGCTGCAATCTGCCCTTGTATTAAAGAGCTGAGCCCTATTAGATGCATGAGCAAAGCCAAAAGGGCAAAACACTGCTCACTGCATGAGCAGCCCTGCTGCATCCAAGGTGGCTTCTCTTCAACTTGTCTTATGAAGAAACTGAGCAAGCAGGTGGGAAAAAAGTTTTTTAGGAAAGAAGCAGAAACTTAAGCCTTGGCAATGGAGACATAACAGACAGAAGAGAGTCTCATGCACATTACCAGGGCAACATTATCTAAAAATACAGGAAGAATAAACACCGAGATTCTGATTCTTCTAAGCCTGTCACAAGCCAAGGCACAGATTGTTCTTCTAGATCCACTGTCAGGAAGAAAAAGAAGGAAATCTTTTTGACGTCTGCAAGACAGTTGATTGTGGATCAGTTGGTTATGAAGAAATTTTGTATCAAAGCCCTCTATTCCTTTCCTTTTTGTGATACAGCCACTGACTGAAGTGTCTTCTTGTTCCTAATTAAAAAGGGTGATCCGTTATGCTGAAACTTATCTTCCCTGAGCTTTTTTTAAACAAACACAGAGCAGGAGTGTACCAGCCCTCCCCGTGCCACAGCCTGGGTGAACTTGGTCACAGTATCAGTGAAGGACATATTAGGAAACTGCCAAAAGTCCTGACTGAAGGGTGAAGTGTAATCATGTCACAGGAGCAGTGGTGTGTGAACAGAGCGGGACTTCAGAGCCTTTTCCACATAACACCCGGGCTACATCCATCATTATCTTATATGGACTTCTCCCTCCTAGAGCATATTCCCAGGAAAAGCTGTGCTCAACACTGTTAACAGAGAAGCCCAACACTTGAGCAGTCCAGATGCAGTAAAAGAGGTATTACAAGATACACTTCATCTTGTAATAAAACAGATGTCACCAGCAAGCAACAGGGGAGCAGAGGGGAACAACACACAAGGATTAGTAAAAATGGACAAGTCTGCAGTGTTGATGTTACATGGGGACTGAGTTCCCTAACCATAGGCATCTGATGTCATTTGAGTCACAAGATGTATAAAGTAGCCTTATGGAGCCATCAAATATGGCACATATCCTATAGTGCACCAATGTCCTTCCACATCAGCAGCTGGAGATCCTATGAGTTGACCCTCAGGGAGTCAAATGGTGCAGAAATTGACATCCAAGCTGGTGCAGAAATTGACATCCAAGCATCTGAACTTAGGTGAGCTTTAGGGTGACCTATATAATTGCCTAATGATTGCCTTGACTAGACCTCCAGTGACCACGGGTGTAGTTTAGAATCATGGCACCTACATGGGGCACAACATTTTGTCCTTTGGTGAACCCCGCCAGTACCAGTATGTGACACAAATCCAGGCACAGAGTCAGTGTATTGTGGCACAGAGTCAGTGTATTTCTCCAGAGGGAAAGGGGAAAAGGAAAAAAACCAAAAACAAACAAAAAACAACCCACAGCTGAGAGATAATGGCAAAACAAACTCAGAGTGGCTAAAAACCTTAAATTTATTACTAACAAGATAAGAACTAAAACTAAAAAGTAAAAAATAAATCAGTCTTAAAAGCACCTTTCTCCTCCCACTCTTTCCTCTTTCCAGCAGTTCGAGGGAGCAGGGAATGGGGGTTTTGCAGGCAGTTGTTGTTGCTGCCATTGCTCTTGTCCTGTGGGTCACTCCACGGGGTGCAGTCGGGTCTCTGCACCCCGATGGTCTCCATGGGCTGCAGGGGGACAACTTGCTCCACCACGGTCTTCACCATGGTCTGCAGGGGGGTCACAGCTCTTAGTCCTTCTCCTGCTCCTGTGGGGTCTTGATAGACTTCTCCAACATGAGTCCACCCCCCAGGCAACACTTCTGCCCAGTGAAAAACCTGCTTCCAGCGTGGGTCTCCTTCTCCATGACTCATGGCTGCAAGTCTCTTCCAGGATCTTGCTCCATCCTGGGCAACAGCTCCTCCAGGGGCTGCAGGGGGTTCTCCGCACCCCAATGCTTCTCCACAGGCTGCAGGGGGGGCATAGCTTTGAGTCCTTCCCCTGCCCTGCTCCAGCGTGGGGTCCCTTCTTCTCCTTCTCCTGCTCCGACCTTGGTCTCTCTCACTCTGCGTTGTTATCTCATGGCTGGAATTTCCAACTGCGCAACACTCCTAATTCTTAAATATGCTATAACAGAGGCGTGACTGTGATTCTTAATTGGCTCAGCTTTGGCCATCAGCAGGAAGTCCCTCCTGGACCTGGCTGTCATTGGCTCCACAGGACAGGGGAAGCTTCTAGCAGCTTCTAACAGAAACTATCCTGGAAGCCCCACCTTCTACTAAAATTCAGCCACAGAAACCTATGACATGTACCTGAATACATAATAGATTATTTAAAATGTATTGATCTCAGGATTTCAAACTCTCCCATTTAGAAGGCTCACTGCAGCACAGTGGAGATGTGGACAAAGACTAAGTGATGGTTTCTCTCCTCAGCTTATATGCCAAGTTTTGAAGATTTAAGATCAAACATACAACCCTTGACAGAAAGAGCGAGTTTAAAGACTTCCCTTGACAACGTAATATACCTTAAGTGGGCTTTGCAGAAGCCCATAAGATACTATTTCTGCTGGTTGTGTTCCAGCAGAGCACTACATGGAAAAATAGCTCAAAGGAAGCATTGTTCAAAAGGACTGCTCAGACCCTTCTACTAACCTCAGCTTTTCTGATGTAGTTAAGTGATAAAATGATTAAAGCTAACTGCAATATTTTAAGATTTAAAACAGTCATCCGACAACTGTTTTCTCTCTTTTACCATTACTACTTTCCAAACCATATGCTTGGGAGAACTCCTTGTTCTTGACAAAAACTCATTGTTTTTTCTGGCTTGTGAAAAAGTTGGCATCAGGCCCTATCTCAAGTGGAGTTGTCAGGGTCTGTGTGTGTGTCCTCAGGGACCAGAGACCAAATGGCCACAACCTGCCTGTAGTGCACTGTTTGTAGACCACCAACTTAGAATTCCTCTATTTGCAAGCAAAACAAAACCTCAGTGTCTTCCTATAATGAAGTTAAAATTTCCCATGTCTTGTTTTTAAACTAGGTCTGTTCCCAGGAGTGAATGACCTAATCAGCAGGAGCAAAGAAACCACCTGGAGGATGAACAAAATTGCAGCTGTACTGAGTGTGAAGTCCCTGGCAGCACCCTGCTTCCAGAAGCAGGACAGGACTGATGCTGCTGCAGTCTCTTGGAAAGGCTCTGAAGATGCTCTCCCTCCAGCACAGTGTACACACACAAACACATGTGTGCACAGCCAGGGCAAGAGCTCTGTCAGACCATCTGAAATGAGACGCTGGAGGTCAGTTCCTTGTTACCATCTTGGAGAAACTCAGACCAGAGCTGGTTGCTCTGGGGGGCGTGTGGGTGAGTTCAGCAGACAGCACAGCCCAAGGGAAGCACATCTGTCACCCAGGCTGGACCAGTTCCTGTTGACTGCCTGTCAGTAACTGGGATGTAAGTGCTCTAGTGCACTTCTATCAAATACCACCCAGTTAGGAAATCTGAGATCTTGCTAAAGCACAAATCAAAGTGCAGCAAAAGGAGATTATTGGGAGTTTGAGTTGAAAAACTCATGCCTGAACTGAATAATAATTGATATAGAAACGCCAACAGAAACATCCCTGTAAGTGAGCTCTCTGTGTGTGAGGCCATGCCTTGCCCTTAGCCATCAGATACTGCTCTATCTAATTCTGTGTTACTATTTGAAAATTTAAAAAGCCATTTTCACCAATCTGTGTGTATTCAGTAGGAATTATATCTGTCCTTGGAGGGGTTCCTGTTTTAAACACTGAGAACAGGACACAACCAGTAATTTTAGTTCAGTGAGATGATTTCTGTTGAAGCATGGGACTCTTCCTGCAGAGCAGGATGACACTGGAAGACTCCAAGTGTCGTGGCTGAGTGGCATGAAGCATAAGCCGGTCCGTGATATGGCAAGAATAGCAGCCAGCTGCAGGGAAACAGGGAGTATCTGCTCTCCATCTGAAACAGTCAAGAGACATGGAAAGGGAAGAGCCAGCCAGTGCCCCAGCTGGAGAGCCATCAGCACAGAGGGGAAAGCAAATGCCTCTCCTCAGGCCCCAATTAGCACAAGCATGATGAGGGAGGCCACCTCCTCGGCAGGCTGCTGAATACTTGGCCAAAGATAGCAGTGAGGGAGCAACAGTGGGAAGAGAGGGAGAGTGATAACAGAGGGGGAGAGCTGAGAGGAAGAAGGGAGTGGAAAAGATGGACAGTGGGACTTGTGTGCTCTGAGATAAAATACCAACCA
The DNA here is from genome assembly GCA_013399695.1 of Formicarius rufipectus. NCBI lineage: Eukaryota > Metazoa > Chordata > Aves > Passeriformes > Formicariidae > Formicarius > Formicarius rufipectus. The sequence continues at coordinate 468,143 of VXAU01004507.1, forward strand.
CATTATGTCAGTAAATGCATTTCGGCCTTTCCCAGCGCAAACCTTTAGTCCAATGACTTTGCCAGTAATCCTTAAATACCCCTTACCTCAAGCCACACAAGGCTCAACGGAGCAACTCAATTGTGTCTTGCTGGCAAAGAAAGCAAAACCTTGCTGTTGTTGTACTAGTGAATATGGTTCCCATTTTCATGTGCTTTGCCATCATTTCTCATGTTGAGCCACAAAGAACTTGATGCTGCATGGCCAGGCTTCAGGTCTGTCAGTTAGACACTCAGCAGCAAGCAGGACAAATACTGTTCATGTAAGTGGCACTCCATTTTCAAATGGAAGGAAAATTCATATCAATGTGGAAGAAAATGCATTCTTCACTGCAGAGACCACTCTGGAAGGTGGTAAGCCCCAGTGGTTGGGTGAGGAGGGACAGATGTGAACCACAGCCTTTGCGTAGTGCCCTCCAAGAGGTGAGCTGCAGTACTGCTGCATTTATATTCACTAGGCAAGAAACACAAGACCCACACTAGGTAACAGCTAGGATTTGGAAGTGCCACCACTTCAAATGATGTGTAAAATTATTTGAGTGCTCATTAAAAAGATTGCCTATTATCTCTATTCTTTGCCTGGAAAAGGAAAGATTTTGTGCCTTGCTTTTCTTTACTCTTTTTCTTTTCTTTTCTTTTCTTTTCTTTTCTTTTCTTTTCTTTTCTTTTCTTTTCTTTTCTTTTCTTTTCTTTTCTTTTTTCTTTTCTTTTCTTTTCTTTTTTCTTTTCTCTGTTGAGTAGAATGGAATTGGAAGTCGATTTTGCCAGCTGACATCCTTGCTGATCATCCCTCTTCAATCTCTAAAATTGATTAAAACATAACTGGGCAACCTAGTGACCAATGAATAATGTCAGCCTCTTCAAAGAACAGTATAGAAGCAAAAAGGCAAAGCACTGACACTGAAGCTCAAAGACACAACCTAACACTTGAGTTTGTCATATCCATTTATATATTCAGTGTTAGGAATGCCTAGACAGTATTAACAAAAATAAATCTCTCAAGTAAGGGAATAGCAATCTAATGTGTGCATATTTTGTCTACAGTACTTTTAAGCTTCTAAAAAGGGTAAATAATAGATTATAATTTACTAATCAATTTACCTGAAATTATTAAAAAATAAAATATTATCATTAGTTAAGTGATAAGATCAGTATTTGTCTCCATTCAAAAGCCTTTGTAAAGGTTCAATGAGCACTGACATTTTTTTGCTAACTTGACAGGATTCAAGTCACTTTTATTTCTCGAGTGATTGTATCTCTGAGCAAACAAACTTGCCTGATGGTTCGTATCCTTATCTCTTACTGAAGTCAGTGGGAACTGGAGCTGTTTATAGCTTAACAGCATTCACTGATACCCAGAAGATTTTTTTGCATGGAAACCTATGAGAACACAATTATTTTTCACCATCTATAGCCCATCTCTTCACCCTGCCATGCTCTTATAATTTCAGTTGACTGAAATAGCATGCTCAAGAAGGAAGGAAAGAAAAGACAGGAACATTGTGGTCTGGCAGATGACCTTGGTTTCTCAACAAGTCTCTGCAAGCATCAAGTGATTCACAAATGGTTTGGCAAATATTGGCTCTGCTGAAATCAGATCAAGGGCAGTTTGAAGCACCCTCAGGAAGCACATGAATCCAGAGACAATGTTGGATTTGGAAGAGCTCTGGTGGATACACACTCTTTTCCCCAGAGAGCTTCTCCCATTCCATAAAACATCTGCAACAACCAGACCTTTCCCTTCCAGTCTCAGGTGAGTTTAGGTCAGGACAAGAGAGAGTGCTAATCCAAGCTCTGTCCCATGTCCCCTCAGCATGTGTCAGGGCGGACCCTGCAAGGCTCGGAGTTCTGACAGTGCACAGATGCCAAAGAGGAGACTCACACTCCTCTGTGTGACTGTGTGTGTCAGTGCCTGGTTACACACTGCCTTGCACTCCCAGGAAAGGGCTGTTCAGTGTGGCCTGAATGCTCAGCCTACAAAATTGGGTGGATCAAATTTGCTCTGTACTTGGGGTCATTGGGAGAGCCACACACACAGTGCACAAGTCCTCAGATCAGAAAACTTAATAATTATGGATTTTTAGAAATGTTTTTCTTTCCTGGTAATTCAAAATCATAATCTGGATTACCAGATGATCTGCTCATTCATTACTTAGTACCAGTCTTAAAACAAAGGATCAAGTATTCCAACTAACTTTCATTCTACAACATACTGCATGACATGAGTTTGTATATTCTTATTTTCTTCACTTTCATAAGGTATTGAACAAGATCCTGAACATGTCAATAGAATAATTAAACACTTGCTTGTGATGTGAAAGGGAAAAAAATCACAGTCTAATCATTAAAATATTTTAAAAGTGATTTTGTTGGGGGCGAGGTTTTTAGGGAGGGGGAGCTGGTTAGCAATTGGGGTAATGGAGGCCATTTTCTAAGGAGAAATTTAAAGTGCTTTTGAAGGTGCTATTGCAAGTTACTCTTTAACTTTTAATAACAAGAAATTAGTTATATTAGGCCTATGTTACAGGTCTCCCTCTAAATTCAGCTGGTACTAAAATAATAGAGACTTTCTATTCAAAGCCAAAGAAAAAGAAATTGAAGCTATTTTTCTCTTCAGTGAAGGATGACTTTCAGTGGGAATACCTTAGACTGTAAATAAATAGCATATCCCATTTCTTTGTATGTCAGTTGATTTTAATACTGCTAGAATTTCTTTATTTTATGCCTAAAGATGTTCTAGATAATTTACCAACCAGATTAATACACAAACAGAAATCTAAAATCTGTATAGAATCAAATGGATCATGGTAAAAATGGAAATGAAATAGTTGTTTGAGAATGACAAATTATGAACTATTAAGTGTTTTTTTGCCTTATCCCTCTTGTTCTTCAGGATCTGACTGGTCCTTATATAATCCTTCATCACAATACTGTTTTAAGGTCTATGCCATAACCTGTTCTGGTCTTACAGTTGACCCTGCTTGGAGCGGGATGTTGGACTAGACACCTCCTGAAGTTGCTTCCAACATGAATTTCCCTCTAATCCTATGATCTGAGCTGATTCCACTTATTCCCCTCTCTGAGCTGAAGCATGTTCATGGGATATACCTACACTGTCAAATCCCTCAGGTCCTGGGGCTGACCCAATGCCCAGGGTGGAGAAGGGCACTAGGGAGTGAAAGCAAATCACTGCACCCACACTACATTCAGAGTCAATCCTCACTCACCCCATATCCCTCCGCCCTGGACTCTTCGGCTATTCCCAAGACATAATTACAATGTGTGTGAGTGGGGAGGGGCTCATTTTGTCTGAAATACCTGAAAAGGGAGGGTCATGCTTGCTCCACTCTGAAGTATCTGTGCTGGAGACCACATGTTGCCTGCCTGAGGGTGCAGGGTGCAAGAGAGGGAGGGCAGAAGGAGACAGACCTGGGAAAGCGTTGTCCATGCATCCCTTCAGAATGCCTGTGGGGGTGGAATCTCTCGGAGCAGCACCCAGGGGACTTGCCTGTCCCAGAAAAATGTGACTGGAGGCTTCAAAGCAGAGCCAGTATGGGAACAAGGGGACAAGTACTCTCCTTCCCTTCCTGACCCACTCACACCTATCAGGTAAAAATCCATCCCTTGGTTTAGCTCACCACCATGCAACTCAGGCTCTAGTAAAAACCCAGTGACCTTGGACATCCACTTTAGAAAACCAGGAGACTTTTCCCTTTTTGTTTTTCTCTATAAAAGATATCTTAGAAAGCCTTAAATATACAAGTTGGTTCTTAGAGAGGATGCTATAAATAAGGTTCCTGTACCACCTGTACTTGCAAAGATGGAAGATAACAAGAAATAGATAGAAGAATATCTTCTGACAGGTAAAATCCTGGTTGGACACTGAATAATCATATAGAATGAATGACTAAAATCACTAACACTTGCAGCTCTTTTTTGCTTGTATCTCAGCTGAGGCTGAGTATCTTGTTAGTACCTGAGTTAATGTTTGCAGGGCAGAGGTGGAGCTGTTCATGTAAGAAGCCTGAACTGTTGTTTCCCAGAAGAGCTCTGCAGTAAGAATAACCGTATGATCATGTCCAGAGCAGCTGCTGCAACACCAGCATGATAAGATCTTACTGAATCTGTAATTTTGTTTAATGTAGCTGTTGTAACATAAACCTAATGAGGCCTGAATACTGGGGCTTGTGTTTATTTGTTTTGTATAGTTTTGGAATTGATATAATTATACAGAACAGCTAAGCTATTTTACTTTCTTCATCCAAGAAGTTATTTAATCTTCAGAGTCAATCAGATTAGAAGAAATCTGCTATCATTTTCAAGATAAATTAATGTAAATTGAGAATTCATAATCAGGTCATCTCAAGAGTATTGTGAATGCTCTTTTGCTGCCATGGGCAGCTCAGGTGATACTGGGGTGAATTTAGAAGGTCCGAATTCCCCATGTAAACAACTGTGTCAGAGAACCCACTTACAACACAGGTGTTACCCAGCTTAGTTAAAACAGAACTCTGTAGTGTAACAGAAACTTACTCATCTCCCTAAACCAAAGCTGAACATTATTAAATAGACTCAGTCCAACTCAGAATAAACATATGTATAGAATTGTTGCATGTCATGGTGAATATCTAGAGAAGGTCAAACAGACAATTAATTAAATTTATACCGAAGACTCAGAATTGCGTCTATAAGCTCAGATTTATTCTCTAGTCTCAGTACTAAATCACACATGATTTGACCACATCTACACTATTTAACTCACTTGTTAACCAAATAAAATAGTTGGCAATAGCCAATAGCCTGTGTTAACTCCTAAAGTCAAGCAAAGGAAACAGCCTATCTATGTCCTCCGTACATACAGGGCAGAGCACAGGCGCCCTTTCAAGCTTGGAATATATTTGCCTTTCATGGCTGAACTGTACAAAAGACCTTAAGAAAGTGACAGGATAAACCACCACACCTTCAGAGGTATAGTGACTGATGACTATTAAATGTAAAAGTTTGTCCTGGGCAGGGGAATTTCCATGATAAATTAGTTCATTTTCCCATCTAAACTCTGAAAGGAGCTCTTGCATCAGCAAACCATAGGAGATCTGAAAATACCTAGAAGAGGGAAGTAAACAACCTGCAGTAATACATACAAGAACATTTAATAGTTTTCCTAGATTTGCATATTTCTTGTGCCTAAAAAGTAAAAAACAATCACCTTTTGGAGTCCTTAGACAGCCTGTATTTCAGCAGTCTCCTTTAACTATTAGAAGTCCATCAAGAACTGAACTATAGATCTGCATGCTAAGGGACACTGGAAAGATTCTAAGGTCTGAAAAATCCTAGAAAACCACAAGATACCCCAGCAATGAGAAGTGCTGACTTCTCCTGTGGAAAGGTAAAATGCAGACTTCATTCATTAGAAACTCTGCTAGAGAGACCATGCAAGAGCTCTTCTAGCCCTAAATTAATATATAGGATGTACAAATAAAACATTGTCTTTGGTCAGACTCTTCACTGATTTCATAAAGGAAGAGGCTAAAATTTGAAACCACTGATAAGAAAAAATGAGTGATTGATAGCTGAATCTTCGGTCAGACTACAAGAAAGCCTTAGGAAAGAAGCATCATGAACTCATTCAATTTGCTACTAAAACCTTAGACAGATGACAGGCTTCCTATGTTACAAGTATCTGTACATTCCAGGTTCTGGTACTGTGCTCATTGGGTGATATTTGCAGTGGTTTGGTGTTTGACTGACAGATGGATTTCTTTAAACATTCGGAGCTGTGTCCATCATAGATAAAGTTGGAAAAATTTATTCAGTTACATTTAAAAGGAGCTCTATGATGGGCAGTGACTTTTTGTGTGTGTTGACATCTTCCTTACAATCATCCAGATTTTGAGAAGTTGCACAGCTCAAAATACTGCTGAAAATGTAGAGCATGTCTGCTGCCTTCTCAGAGATCAGTAGGCTATTTATGGATCTCTCCCACCAGCACTAGGAAGCAGACCTATGCTCAGCTCTGGTAGGAAAGGCGGTAGTGCCAAAACTCCCATGACCACTTTCTCAAGGAAAATGTGTCAAAATCTTTGCTGTAATATAACCATTTTGGGTTTAGTGACTCACTGCTTGTTATAAAACATTAATATTCTCTACAGAAAATGGATAAGATCAATAGGGAATGGGATTTTCAGCAGTCAGTGTCTGAGTGAGGCAAAGCCTGCATAAGTTGGTAGGACGTTCCAATGTCTGAAGATTGCTCTGAATGCTGTTCTGTTTCTATGTACCACTAGGATTTTCAAACATGAATATTATCCTGTAGTTTGATTTCTACATTTGAGCCTGTATCATTGAAAATGAAACTGGGAGAGTTTATAACAGCATGCACCATAGAAGAGCTCAAGTTTTTAGATATCCTACTGTGATTTGAATGAACATCTTCAATTAATATCTTGACCAGCATTGAAGATGAGCCTTTTTCAACCTCCCTTGTTTAAATTCTTCCACTTTGCAAGGTTAACTAAAAATCTATGCACCTCCTAAGTACATGAATTCTAGGTTACAGAATTAACATCTCCCCACTAACTTCAGTAAATTTCTAATTAGACAAGTAGAATAAAAATATTTTTAGGAACAGAATTTGAGTGACAATGAACTATAGCACTCAAATTATAACTACTGTGTTGGGAAGCATAAAGTACTTAAGAAGTGCTCTGACCCATCCCTGTGTTGGGTGAAGTGACTGTGTATGAACTTGGTTTGTAAAGGGTTTTGCAACCATCGAGGGAGGCAACTTTACAACTGCAAGCTATGACTGTGGGAACATTCATCCAACACAAACACAACAGAAGCAACAGCAAGAACCTTTTACTGTCTGTGAAGTTTATTTTAACACATATAGCATGCATTCATTCCTAACAGATTTCAATTCAAAATTCAAAGAATCCCTTTCAGAATCAAGGAGAGTAGTTCTGTGAGTTAACTTACTTATTTCCTCTAAAGCATCATAGCTGTATTTTACTGTGAAAACTACAGCTTTTCCCCTTCTTTTATGCATTACCTAATGAATTTGATCACTTAGACAACATGAAAATATATCAGTGTTTTTAAATCAAAATTTTAATACACAAATATATTAGGTATCAAACATGGATTGGATTTTTTATTTTTTTTATATTAGGTACGCCAGAGTTGTATTAAAAAAAAAAAAGTAATTAATAGTCTCAGATGTACTGGAGGGGGGAAAAGGGCATAGAAGAGAACATGCTATGGCTTGCACTTTCCCTGTTGTCACTGCCTGCTGTAATGCATGTTATATTTGTTTTCTCTTTCATCTCTTACTCTCACTGTGTTATTTCAGCACTTTTCTTCTGTTCTTTTTTTCTAATAAGGCTCCCCATATGTTGCCAGGAATCATTGTGTAGTAAATTGCACAGTCCTGTTGAGATCCATGATGGTTGTTCAACCTGGAAAGTGGTACACTTGGGGTTTCCAAAATTCTACTAAAACATAAAGGCCACTAATGACAATTGTGAACAAGCTGGATTGATTTTAGGAGGAAGACGTTTTCTGACTAAGATGTCAAGATGTTTAATGAAGCAAACAACCCAAAATTGCAAGGGTGGAATAGGATGCTAAGCAATCTGGCAGTGGTGGGAGAGGCTAAAAGGGGACAGAGAAGTGACGTGGGTCTGCCTCTGCCATACAGTGCTCAGGCCTAGAGTCTTAAAATTCTGTCTGAAGATGTACAGACATGTCTGTATCTTCTAGTGTGCAAATCTGAGACTTAATTGTGACTCCCACTGATTTCACGTCGAAGGGCCTGACATTTCCCCACTGGAGGCAGTTGCTTAGAAACTGTTCATTTCCGTGTTGTGGCAGCTTTACATCACTGGAACGCAGCAAACAAGACAGCCAGTGGCACCACTCAGTGTGTCACAGCAGGAGCGAACCACCCTCTGATCTGGGCCGCAACACCAGTGCCTGGAGCTGAGAGCTGCAGGCAGGGAGAAACCTCAGTCCTGGGACACAGATGCTATGATGGCCTCAAAAATTGGAGCATCCCACTTCTCTTTGGGCTTGGGCTCCCTCTTCTCTCTCCTCTTTGCCTTTACCTCCCACTGACACTGCTTCATTTTTGCCCTTTGGCCACTATAAATCAAAGGAGTATTACTGACATTGGCAATGGGGTGGGAGCAATGACAGCAATGATGTAAACTTTGCACACAGTGTACTGTTTACTTACAGTCTCATTGCAGCAATTCTGAGCTACTGACTTTCCAGTCTCCAGCTGCAGGAAAATGGGCCCCAAATACATCTCGTATTAATACAAACAGAGAAGTGGTTTTCCTTACCCCACATAATATTCAACTGCTTTGTGTTTAGTGATGATTTTAAATGCCAGCTGACTCATAAGCATTTTGAAAAACTCTCTTGCTTGTGAAAACTCACAGTGTCAACTAAGGTTTAGAGTGTGCAGGACTTGCTTCTCTTCCCTTTGCCTAATGCATTGATGCCAGAGAGAGACTGATGACAACTGACAGGCTGAGGGATTGGGGCTGCTGTTTCATTTCATTTCATGGCTAGACTTCGCAAAGGAAGATTTGGGAGGGTTTTACCCACGCTTGCTGCAAGCACACTGATGGCTGATAAGGCCAACGCAAGATAGGCAAGTCCGGTTGCAAAAGGCACAGCAGGAAGTTTCCGTAGGTGGTACTATCAGGGCACGGTTCTTTCTGCGCCGCCTTTTCTCCTCCAGACTGATTCTGCGTGCAGTTTCAAAGGAGACAGCAGCGTCATAGATTGTGTGTCTCCATGTGTCCTGACTGGAGGCCAGAGTGGACCACTGATGGTGGTCAATATGGCCAAGGCTGAGGTGTTGTTTCAGGCAGTCCTTGTATCTCTTCTTTGGGGCTCCTCTCTTGCGGCAGCTGGTGGCGAGTTCACCGTAGAGCACAATCTTAGGGAGGCGGTGATCCTCCATCCTGGAGACGTGCCCTGCCCAGCGCAGCTGCGTTCTCAGCAGCATGGCCTTGATACTGGTGACCTCTGCCTGTTCCAGAACAGACACATTAGTCACGTAATCAGACCAGTGGATGTTTAGGATTGTACGGAGGCAGCACTGGTAGAAGCGTTCGAGGAGTCGCAGGTGGTGGCAGTAGATGACTCAAGATTCAGACCCATATAGAAGAGTAGACAGTATGATGGCTCTGTAGACACTGATATTTGTACTATTCTTCAGGTGTTTATTGCACCAGACTCTTTTATGGAGTTGGTGCTGCTGTACCCGCTTTTATTTCCACTTTATTGTCTGCAAGCCTGGGCTGGGACAGGGGCAGAGGTGGGTTGCTTGGGGCTCTCTTTCTCTCTGCTTTCCAGAAAGAAGAAATGCAATGGCTCGCTCTTCTTTCAACATGCTAAGAGTATATCCATAAATATAAGAGCCAATTCCAAGAGCTAGAAATATAAATATTTCAAGTCATAGAATCATATTTTAAACTGAAATGCATTTAAGTTTTAAAATACGTGACCTAAATATATTTAAAGTATCACACAAATAAGCAGCTGCTATATTGGTGTACCTTATTAAAGGAGACAGGGTTAAAACATTTTGTTGCTCACAGTGGAAAACTCTTCTCCCACTTTAAATGTTGTTGCATCACCCAGGATTCTCGGGGAAAAGTACCTAACATATCAGGAAAGGTGGCTGAAAAATTGCTGTTGCAATTGAGAAATTTCCTGTGACATGCACTTTATGACAAATCAAAACTCTCATCTTCCTTTGTCAGTGAGAGGCAGATGAAACAGGCTGAAAACACAAATTGTTCTAACAAAAGCGTCCAGGTTCATCTTTCAGGCATACATACAAGGCCAAGGACCTTTTAAGAGAAAAGAAAATGTCTTAATTTTTTTAAATGTCTTAATCTTTTTTTCATCCAAAACAATATTTTTCAATTGTTTTTGTATATCAACTCTAAACACAAATCTATTGACCACTGAGAAAATCTATAGAATATCTGCTTTAGCTAATGGCTTTTGCATCTGGCAAGGAGTGAATAAACAGGTTTGATAAAGAAATTAATTGGAGTTGTTTAATAAAATAATCATGTGTGTTCATTTTTCCCATTATTTCAAATGGATGCAAACAAATTATTGTTTTTATCAGTTCTTAAAGCTCAAAGATACAAGGCATGAGAAATTAAAATCCATGGGGGAATGTGAACAAGTGTTGTCACATCATGTAGCACCATAGAGCTCCAAGTAAAAGGTTGAATGAAAAAAATTAAGACAGATTTGTCAATATGGGAATGAAACTTTAATTACTAAACTCATCATATCTATCAGTTTATTCCTCAGATTCACAGTCAGAAGATATTAGTCTTCTTCATACGCCCAGCATCCCATAAAGCATTTAAATATGTAATGATATTATCTACACCCTTACACATTCTGTATGGACTGCTTTAACAGGAAGGTATCCTTGGTGTGCTTAAACTTTTATTACTATCTCTCATTTTTTGAGAATATTACTTTTTAGGCAAGCCATTATGTGAATCATCTCTACTTTTATACCCATAGAAGAAAAAAGTTTCTTTCTCAAAAAATACACCTATTCTACATAATCAGGAGAATTTCACTCTGAGTGATCTCAAAGTATGTCACCAGTTTCAGTCCTGATTTAGGCAAACATCCTGTCTGGGGTCCTAACAATGACCAGGCAGTTGTATGTGTTATGGGGCTTTTGGAGTTCAGATCTACATGTCTAGGAACAGAGATGATGTAAAATTAAGGGGAAAACCAGCAGCAGAACCATTAGAGAATATTTCTGGTTTCTAAGGTCTTCACTGAAGAGCTAGCCCAAACTCTAACTCCTGAATTGCTCTTAACCCTTCCCTTGCCACAGTGAGAACCTTGCTGGTAGAAAAGTGGTATGCTCTTAAACTTCATAATGAGGACAGGGAGGCCCATAGCTCATGTGTCCCTTTATAAACTTGTTTGCTAGTTTAGTAATCAAATAAAGATCAAATATGAACCAATCACCACAAAATCATTCTGATATTATAATCTTCCAGAAGTAACAGACAAACTAAAACCAAACCAAACTGAAACAACAAAAAATATGCATGAAAAACCTTACAGATATAAACTGGCTCTTGCTTCCTACAAAAGAACAAAACTTATCTATAATTTAGTTATTAATGACCTCAGAGGAGGTGCATCTCACATGTGACCATGAGTTTAGAGTTGGTTTGACCCAGGTGGTTATCTATGACTTCTATGTCTAATCTTCAGGTGCTTACATTACAGCCAACGGCTCTGTCCTGCCTCTTCAGAACTGCCAGCCCCAGATGGGAATTCTGTCCCTTTTGAAATCTGCCCTGTTTCTGAAGGGCAAAGATTTATAACACGCAATTCAGATTTATCCTGCTTCACAGCACTTCACATGTGCACAGCCGCAGCACAGTTGTGGGCCAGGGACATATGTCTCCCTGCTGCTGCCGACGACCCGGGAGGGACAGGCTGCTGCCAGCACAGCTGGAAGCACAGCTGGAGGCACAACCGTGCTGCCCACACGGCGTGCCCCGACCCTGCTCCGCCGCTCTACGCTGGAAGCCCGAGCCCTGTGCTTTCCAAACCATTCTGATGGCAGGAATGCCTTTGAGCTCAGCACCCGGCATGGCTGGGCACCTAAACCGGCGGCGGGGGGAACACCGAGACGTGTGACGGCCGCGAACGGAGCGGTGCAAGGTGTTGCTCCCCCACGAGAATATGCACTAGGGTGTACCGGGTCAGGCCCTAAACCAGCGCCCAGTTCCCCGGAGGCTGCCCGGGAGTAGCTGATTCTGAGGGCGGCAAAGCCCCAGAGTGCCCCGGCGTCGGTGCAGGCACCGCGCGCCCCACCCCACTGCCGCGCCCCCGGAGCTCGGGCCGCCGCTGTGCCGCGGGAGGTGGCGGGGGCCGAGCCGCAGTGCCCAGCAGGGAGGCTCCCTCCCTCTTCCCTGCCTTCCCTCCCGGCCGGGATTGGCTGTCCCCGGCCGACGGGGCGGGCGGGAGGCGCGGACGGGACACCCGGCGCCCCGACGGCGCGGCTGAGCGCGGAGCCTGGCCGTGGGAGCGCGGAGCTGCCGCCGCGCACGGGCTGCTCTCCGCCGCGTTCTGTCTTCTCATCCCTTGTTGTTTGTTTGGGTTTTTTTTTCTTGTTTTCTTTTTATTTTTCCCTCCCGGGACTGCCAGCAGGATCCGCGTCCTTGAAACTGCTATGCCAGCTGAACTCTCTCGGGCCGTGGGAATGCACGCCGTCTCCGACCTCCACTCCTCCCTCCCCCTGCGGCTCCTCAACAAGGGGCCCGAGTACCTCCGCAGGCAGATGGAGGCCGGCAGCCCGGGCAGGAAAAGTGCCGTGGAGAGACTGGCCGCCGATAAGGCCAAGTACGTGAAGAGCCAGCAGGTCATCAGCACCAGGCAGGAGCCCGTCATCTGGCTCAGCTCAGCCTCGGAGAGCAGCAGCGAGACGTGCTCGGTGGAGAGCAAAGCAGCCAGCAGGGACTTGGGCAGAGGGAAGGGCACGAAGCCCCCAGAGCTGGCCAAGCCGGCGTACTCCTGCCGCGCCCCCCTGCAGCACGGCCCCCCCATCGCCCGGCGCAGCACCCACAAGAGGCAGATGCGGCCGGATTCCCTGGTGATTTACCGCCAGAAATGCGAGCTTGGGAGAGGTCAAAGCCAGGACAGCTCCCGGGGGAACTTGGTGAGGAGAATCTTCCAGGGGTCCATGAAGGAGAAGCAGTTGGCTTCTTCTGAGTTGCCCAGAGTCATGGAGGACACTGCAGCCACCGACAGCAACGAGCCTGTTTCAGGAAAAGATGGTGACCGTGAGCCAAGCCACCATGCAGTGGAGCAAACTGTCCCTGTGAGCACCAAAGCCCCAGGGGTATGTACAAAAGAGCATGAGACACCCTTAAAACTGAATATACCTCCTGAAGAGGTCAAGGAGGTGAAGAGGAGAGGTCTCCATCGCTCACAGTCGGACATCAGCTCTCGCTACTCCAAGTCCTTCGCTGAGTTTGATACATTTTTCAAGTACTGTGGCTTGGAGCAGGAGGTCATTGAGGATCTTGGAAGAGAGAACTTCTCCGTGGTGTCTGACAATGTCTCCTTCAAGATCCGCAGCATCAGTGTGGCAACATCCGAGAGCGAGTTCACAAGGCACAGTGGGGATGAGGGGCTGCTGGAGGATGAACTCACAGAGCAGGTCCCCAGTAGCACCTCCGTGATCGAGCGCAACGCTCGGATAATCAAATGGTTGTACACGTGTAAGAAAGCAAAGGAGAATAACAAGATGATGCAGGAACTGGCGTGATGGCTTCTTTCAGCATGCATTGCAGCCTGGTGAATGCAAGGTGTGTGCAAAGCCTCGCCCTGGCGATTCATGTATTTCTTTCTTGTTCACTGAGCTTTTCTTAGTTTATATTATCTTGTCATGAGGGCCTTGAAGGAAAGTGAATTTTCTTTACCATGTGTTTCATGTATGGCTTTTTTGCAAAGCAGCAATCCATGTTGTTACAAAAACCCAAAGTAAAAACAAATTAATGCTTGCAGCTTACCAGGTTTAGATCAGAGCCTCCACATTAAAGAGTCAGAGTCTGTGAAGGATGCCTGTACTTTGCAGATTCCTGCTTTGCAAAGAGCTTATTTTCTCTATTTTCTGCTTTATTAAATGCTAGAAAAAGAATCAAACCACAACTTAGGAAAGTATTCATCTCTTTGTTTGAGTAACAGACAGAACTGAAACTATTACTAATTAGGAGTATACAGTATTTATACCATACTGCTAAACTGCTATCATTAGGGATACACTGTATTTATACAATACTGGTACAGTTTTCCCCTGCTTGCTTTCCTTCCCTCTTTCTCTTTCCCCTTACACAGAGGCACCCCCAAGTATCAGGAAAGCAAAACTGGGTCAATGCTCCTGCTAGCGATCTTATTTCCTCCATAGCTTTCTGTTGGGACCTTAAGTTTGTCCAGGTGACCCCCTAGCATTTCACAGGCTTTGGCTTTTCCTCTGCAGTGGGTTTTGCTGTGTGGTTTGGCAGTGGTAGCTGGGAATGGGTTGTGCGGTTTGCCTTGGTCAGAGGGTACTTCACTATTTAAACTAAAGGTAACTAATACAAGTTTGTGGATCTAGACTTGGAAGTCAGTTACTTCACAGACAGAAGCAGTGCAAATTTAGCCCAGCTGAAAACCTATATCCTGGTTTAATAAAAGCAATGTTTATTTTGCATATGATCTCCTGAAAAAGAACTATATTTGTGGAGTATTTGGTATTGATGGAGGAGTTTTTCTCCTTCCAGCACATAATGCCCTTAGGATAAGTACCACAGCTTACTGTGGTATTTAAAAATTGCATGAATGGGTCTTGATATGAAGGATTACATGTATATTTTCTGACAGTTCATAATTGGTGCGTGAGAAGGGCATCACTTGGTGTAGAGACAGCTGTTGATAGAGCACGTGGGCCTTATGAATGTGGAGAATTGTAGTGCTTGAGCCTCTTTCCTGCATGGATGTGGAGCTGTCACTCCCAATTCCTTTAATCCATACAATGCAAAAATCCATTTAGTTCCTTGAAATGGGTTTAATTATGTGAAATTTGGTTCACTTTTAGAATGGAATTTTTCTCAAAAGCCTATTTTATTCCTGCAAGGGAAGGAAGAGTGGGAAAGAGACGTTTTCACACAGACATTTCAAGCCCTTGCAGATAAGAATGGTTGTCAGGTGTCTGGCTGACAACTTGAGGCATTGTTATGTAATATATCCTTTCCCAAATTACTTCAGAGAGAAGAAAGAGCTCTCCTGAGCTAATCATTTCTCCTTGCTCATCCTTCTGTGTAATAGGCCAGGAAGATATACAAAACAAAATGAGGAAGGTGGTTGTTTTGTGAAGCTTCTTGCAGCTGCCAACCTTGCTAAACACAGAGGATGGAAGGAAGATTTCAGCAAGCATGAACCACCCAAGAAAAACAAACAAATTAAAGCCTGATTGCTCCTGAATCACCCTGCTGCGTTTAGGGTCTAGGACCAGAAGACCACAGATGGAATAGGTCTTTCCCCATCCTTTTGTACAGTCCTAAGCATGTCCATGCTGCAGCTGAGGCAGGAGATGCTGGTGAGCACCCCAGGTAGCTTGCACTCTTCAGAGGAGGTGTTGCGCCAGGGCAAAGGCAGGATCAGGAGGGGGGAAGTGCTTTTGCTGGGGCTGAACCAGTGTGACCTCACATTGGTCAATGACTTTTTGTTTTTAACATATAAGGTAAAATAGTAGTTCATAGCACATAGCCTAACAGTCTGGTACAAAGATCTCCATGAAGTAAACAGCAAGTTTATTTAAGTCATTCTATGGTCATTCTGCAATAACTTTAATACCTAGGACAAAGGAGAACTTCACACTGGCAGCAATTTCCTTTGGCACCAACATTTTTGACAGCCTAGGAAGCACTAATTCATAGGGTCCTTGTTATAAATCAAAGTTTTAGGGTACTAGGGCTGATTTGCAGCTGACAGATCTCAGCAGCAGGGTAATTTCTGAAAACTGAGAGCGTACTTATCACTTAGGCCACAGAAGCAGGAAGTACAGAAAGGTCAGCTAAAATGACCTGTATACAGCACCCAGAATAAAGGACAAGGGTCATCCAAAATGACAAGTTAAATATTACACCTACAGGGCAGATTGTAAGGAGAGAGTTTTTATCACCACGTGATTGCAAGATGAATCTTTTAGTTCTGACCAACATTTTCTTTTCAGCATCAAGTTGGATATCTGTGTTTTTGCGATATCCAAGTATTTGGTTCTATTTAGTTTGCTTACTGATTATTAGCAGCAGACTCCCGTTCTGCCCTGGGGAGCAATGTGCTCTTCCTTGCTCTCCCAAGCACATCCTCAGAAGTCCCTTGTTCTGTACAGAGGCTTGAAAATTGTTGCACCTTCTTTGGACAGTGAGGCAGAAACCTGTTTTCTGAAATCCCAACATTCATTATGTATAAAACACCTTTCAAGAACTGCAAGGCTTTTATGGGCCAGTGATCATTCCATTCATATTTTATGTTCTCCATTTAATTTTTCATGAGCTCTCCGGGACCTGGAGCCATGTAAATAAAAAAGCTATTTGAAGGATCAGGTTCTTTAACATGTTTCATCAGATTGATGATTGTAGTCTGAGTGTGGGTTGTGAGCTTCAGAAAACAGGTCTTCAGCAAGATGGGCCATCCTGTTTCATGGTGGAACACTGATGGATTCACCTCTGCAGTTCAGCTCCTCTCACTGTCAGTCCTGCTTGATTCTAAGAAGGAAGGGGGTGTTCACTCTGCATCCTCTTTCCGGAGCTGAGTCAAGATAATTCGGCCTCGAGTTTCAGCATCCTTAAATGGATGGGTATTATTCAAGTGAAAATCTCCTGGGAGTGGCATTGCTAGGTTGGCAATAGCCAGTAGCGTTAGAGTATCACCTTATGCTTGTCTGATGTAGTAAATAACAAATGACACTTTTTTCCCTTCTTTCTTCAGAATTCTTGACTTGGAAGTTGAACAAAACCAGACACAGGAAGAAACTCTTCCCGCATTTGGCTTATGGCTACTTTGTCCAAGTTTAGTATTTTATTATTGCCTCCTACCCTTACCCCCATCTACTGGAATCCTCACTCTTGTCAAGCCCAAGGGTGTCCAAGACTAAGATGACAAGTGGAGATTGTGAATTGTGCCCCAGCAAGACAGTGGAAACAAAAGCCCCTGGAAAAGTGAAGCGTGGCAGCAGCTGCCATCCACAGTAACATTCAACATCAGCTCACTGCCTCTGGATGCCAGTCCAAGCTGTGACAGAAGGTCTGTGTTGTGCACCCATCTCTTTCCAGCAATGAATTTGTCAACAGGGATGGGCTGAGAAAGTGGGAATTAAGTGGCAATGACCTCTGAGTCAGAGACGTCCTTGCAGATAGGCTCCACCCGTGTTCAAAGTCCCTGTCTTACCAGGGCTGTATGACCAGAGCTCATCCTGACATTATTCAACATCATTTATTTGGCTGGTGAGGACTAACTGTGTCAACTTTATCTAGGGTACTTGGTAAACATGCTGTAAGCTAAATCCCTGCCAAACTTTTCTGAGTATTCCAACCATGTTGGTGTACCTTGTATCCATCTAGTTTGCTCTTGCTAGTTTGTCATACAGCTCGCTCAGGCACTGGGGAAGAATAGCCCAAAATACTTCCAGGAGCATGGTTCTAAGAAAAGGATATTGAGGGAGGGTTATGCATTGTTTCTGCTTGCAGGACACTACAATTTGTTTGCAATGTGTCCCCAACTCTGACATTGCAAACATTGCAAGGTTTGGCAGCTTGTGGTTTAACACCTTGAATTTTATGCACCGTGGCAATAGCAGGTGGCTCACAGAATCATGTGAGGAAACTGTATCCCAGGCTGTGTAAAGCCAGGCTTCCCTAGTGTGGGTCTGCAGTAGGGTTGTGCAAGGCAGCATCCTTGCCCTGCAAGGCAAAGAGGCATATTAGGGCACAGCTAGGCCAGGTAATGGCCAAGCCAGTCCTGATGACACCTAGTGTAGACAGCACCTTTCTCAGTATCATCAGTTAAATGCTTCGTTTGGGCTGGCTGAGCTAAATGTGTTTTAAAAGCTGGTACTGTGGATCATCAGCGCAGTGAGTGAGGCCTCTGCAGTAACTCATGGACTTTGCTGGCTGTGCTTCAAACACCCCAATCTGTCATTGCTTGCTAGGAAATATCTTGCACCAAAGCATTTCTATGTGGACCTTAGAAACCACAGAACAATGCAGAAAGAAAAGCCCAAAGCCAAAAATAGTTTCCCTTTCATTTGTATGGATGCCCATCTGTGTTATCTGCCCTGCTGGCATAACGAGAACTTGATCTGGAGGTCCTGTACCTTGTGTCACCGTGACTATGGAAGAGTTGCCCTTGAAGATTTCATTGAGTGACTTCGTTCACATCAGCTAAATATCATCTCTGTTGCATTTCCATATGTTTTTAATGTATTTGTCAGTCCCTGGATGGTTGGTTCTCAATTGCAGCAACAGTCTGGGAATGCAAGGTGTTTGTCTTCTGTTCCTGGTGTTATGTGGTAAGGTCTACATGTCTGAAGTTCCTGAGATAACTAGATAATAATTCCAGATAAAATAATTGTTGAACCCACTTTTTGCTTGGGATAAAACTAAATAGTTTGTGTGAGTGAGCTCCTACAGATTTAGAGGGAGAGTACAGACAGATGTTTTCTTAAATAATGAACTTTCCATGTGTGTTTGTTACATTATTATGAAAGGATGAATCTCAGAATACTCCAAGATGCTGCTAATATAATAAGATTTAAGGTGCATGCTTTTCAGGGATGAGTCTTGATTTATTAGTCAGGAACATGACCTGACATACCTGTTCTGTTCTCACTCTCAAGGTGCCATACCACGTATGTATTTATATACAGTTGTCAGAGCTAAGGATTACTTTTCTTTGAAAATATGGGTGACTGTAGACAGCTCAGAGTGCAAGAAAAGTCTTTTGCATTGCAATTCAGTGCCCTGCCACAGGAGAAGAGGATTATTTTGTTTTGTTTCCAAGGAAATTTTTGGTTTCATTTTCAAACTTCTGTTTGGTTTTGCTCTTTCAGTTGAGCAGCTCTCAAAAGTTAAGATGAAAGAAGTATTGCTCGTGAATTTTCAATGTTAGGAAGGAATATGTTTGATTTGCTTGAAGATACTGAGCATCAGCCTTTGTCAAAACCAATGAAGGTTTTATGGCAGAAGTTAGTGAAATCAGAACTGACCCCATTCTGAATATTTTTAATACCCTTTTTTTGTTTTTGTGAATAGTTTGGTGGGGTTGGGGTGACTTTCCATACTGATATGTGGCAAAATTTCTCTGTCTTTGTTCAAGCTCTATAGGAATTCCAAGTTGTCCCAGGTATCATTTACTGCAGATGTGGACCTGTCTAAGATCTTTTCCTAATAATCTACAGGTGCCCCTTTATTTAGTATTACCTCTGGGGAAGCTAATAATTTACATTTCCCAGTATGCTAGAACAGCAGTAGATGACCATCTTTCTCCATACATCTTGGGAATGGGTAGTTCAGTGCTTTTTCCAACTCTGGTCTTCCTTCAGCTCATGTTACTGTTACATGTACAGACTTCTCCCTTCTTCTGCTGGATTTTTCAGATGTATCCCTCAAATTGAGAAAAATTTGCTTTTGTTAGTCAATACCTATCTTTTCTCATAAAAAATTCCCCAGGGTTTTTGGGGGGGATTTTGCTTTTTGTTTGTTTACTATTTGGTTATAAAAAACACACTTTAAAAAGAGTGGGATTTTTCAACTTTAGTGATAAGCTGTGGTAAAGTGGGCCATTGCAGTTTGAGCAGAAGTTTTAGCAGCAGAGTTGGTTTTCCTGCTTTTTGGGGAGCCTACACTGGGGCTGAGGACAAAGGCAAGTCATAAGCTGAATGATTTTTGTTTGGCTAGAACTATGTAAACAAAAATAGTCAAATGGTGTGCAAGTGTGCAGAGCGAAGTGCTGTTTACACCCCAGTGTTTCAAGGTGCCCCAATACTATGACAAGGGGCAATGTCTGCAGCTGCACCATAACAAGACAGACGTACAAAGTCTGGGGTTTATGGCTGGAAGGAAGTATTTGCAATCACATAGCAACTGGAATCTTTGCAATATATTGTAAATATTACTGTACAGAAATCTATAAGTAAGAAATACAGATTGTTCTATAATATGTATATTGCTTTTCTAAGGGATAGAAGTCTTCATGTTTTGTGAAATCGGCCAAGCATTACATTGCTGGGGATTAAGCAGGAACTTTCTTCTGGGAGCAAGTTGTCCTGTCATTGCCTCCCGTGGAGTTTCTTGGATCTTCTTTTGAATCCTTTGAAATCGAGTACTGGTCACATCTGGTATGGATGTTTCTTTGTTGATATGTTTATATTTCTGTGAAAGAGCCTGTGTGCTACTGAATGCATACAAATAAAACTACCACTCTGAAAGTTAACGTTTGGGTTTTTTCAAAGTATACTTTTATTTTGCCGTCTCTATTAAGGTACTGTTGTTTTAAAGCTGGAATCCCGTTAGGGAATTAATTCCACTAAGAGTGAGGCTCATACTGGATTGTGAACATCTGAAAGTGCAGTGCTTCCCTGGGCCATGCCCAGACCCCTGGCTGAGAGCTTAGGCAGGGATTCTCACAAGCAAATGGCATGATAACTGTTAGCTCTCAATATCAGTACATTTGAAATATATTAGGCTAAGACTGCCCTACATAGTGTAATATTTTTCATTTCAGAATATGTCTGAAAAGATAGAGTTGATTTCTGAAGGATACCATTTTTTTCGAAACTGTAGTATTATGTTTGGTTTTGCGCACTGTCAGAAGCTGCAGTGTGCTGCAGGCAATGCCACTTTCTTCACCTCCAGTGTCCAAAGTGGAAGGGAGTTCGAAGTTCTGCTTGGAAAAAGTATTATCTCCACAACCTTATTAACAAGCTGTTGTGTGACTATTCTTTCCATAGAAAGAATTCAATATATGATGCTAAGTCCCTGTTTATTTATTTTGTGAAGAAAGCAGAAATAATGGTTGCATACAGTGAGCTTTTACCAGAGACTAATGCACTTCAGTTTCATGGTTATCATTTTGGTGTGGTCTGACCTACTCAGACACAAGTGTTTCACCAGCAGCATTTGAGCACAACTGGAGCCACAGCTAAACAATGCTGCTGTGCAGATTAGGCTCTTCCACAAAAACCCAAGAGCAACTTGGTCATCATTGACATGTAACCTTCCACTCTCACAAGCCCTGACTAACCTATATCAGTGCAAGGTACAAAGCAAGTCTGGAAAGGGGTTTGTCCATTCCCCTTGCTGTGGAAGTTAATCTCCCATAGCAAGCCTTTGCTCATCTTGCTGCCTTAGAGAGGAAGGAGCCATCACAATGTGTTAATAACCTGTAACTACAACCCAGCTTAGCATTTAGGAACATTGTTCTTAAGTCACTTTCCACATAGCTCTTTTGTCCCATATTTTGTGCAGTCCGGTGCATTTCTTCCAGAAATAAGGTTTTGTAAGCTCCTGTTCTTGGACTGTCTCATGCAAGCAACCTCTAAAAGTCCACAGCTTAGTGGTTCACTGCTTCTATTTTCATTCATCTCTGGGTAATAAATAAGTGTTGGCAAGAAACCAGAAAAAGGCCTTTTCAGGTGTTTTGTAGATGTTGGTGCATTTTGAACACAAAACTGCAAAAGTCCTTAGTATCTCCAAGAGCTTTTACCAAAGAACAGCCTATGTCAACAGCAGGCAGAAAACAAATACAAGATTTGGCTTTACTTTGCAGAGATATCTTCAGATTTTGAGGAGTTTTAGTGATTGGATTATGTTTATCCTGTGGGACTAGAGGGAACTATATCGATTCACTTGAGTATAATGTTGCAGAGAGAGAAATAGGAGATGCCGCATCTTCAGAAATCAAATGGGTTTGGGAAGGACTTCTCAGCTTGTTTGGAGGCAACAGTACAGCAGCACCATGACAAAAGGCATTGAAAAATTTTGATCACTTAGACTTGCCAGTAAAATTTGGAATATAATAGAAAAACAACCTCCAGATCAAAGTCAATTACATATATCCACCTCCAGGAACAAGTTTAGCTACTGAAAGAACATGAAATACTGTAAAATTAGCTTATGCATTTGTACAGGAGTTGAGTTGCCTCAGCAATTATGATTAAAAAAATCTTAAGAGCTATGATTGTCTGGGTTTCAAACTTTGCCTCAGTTATGAAGAGCTCCACATTTTCATGTTCTTCTTCATAGAGGGTAGCAAGAACCAGAGGGTAGCAATCGTCAACATTTCCCCACAGAAACATGAGATTGTTGTTCAGGTGATGACTGACATAGAGGTGCTGAACCAGCCAGCACCGAGATTTAGACTCGTGCACAAAGAGGCAGGTACAGGTGAGCATGCTGAGAGGAATGCTGCCCTTACTGCTTCCTGTTAGCCCAACCTCTTCTTACATCACTGTTTTTCACTTTGGTGAGCAGGAAGTCTTGGCCACTTCCACAGTTAGTCATCAGTGTGAGTTGCTCATCTTACGCCCTCTCTGACAGTCCCTTTCTGTGTTTACATTTCCAGTGAACTCATTCATGTGCCAATCGTTACACAAGGCACTATTGTCCTCACCTCATTCTTGTAATCTTTTTTTCTGAATAATGTTTCCAGTTAAGTTTTACTGCTCAATCTTTTTCTGTGTCCACCCCTTGGAAACTAGGACTAATCATGCAAAAAGTCAAGACATGAATGTGTTGTGTAGGTAAGCAGAGGCTTACAAGATCAGAGATTTGGTCTCTAGTCCTTTTTCATGTACATAGCTCTTCCTGATAACTTAGCATATAATTTTTCATTGTAGTGCTCTGATACCTGTTTATAACATCATCTTTGGCTTGGTTTATGTCTTCAAGATAAGTTTCTCTGAGCTGTGGTGACACTTTGTCTTCAAAGAGCCCTGAGCTTAGCTATTGCAAAATCAAATGCCAAATCACTAGTCTTTCTGTAGTATAGTATATCTTAAACTTTGTGGAAAATTCAGTGTGGCCAAATAAGAACATTAGGCCAGTGAAAGCAAATTGTGCAAGCTTTGCAGCAGTAAGACTGAAAACAGAAATGCACCTGAAACAGTTCTTTGTGGAACCCGGGACAGCAAGGTATCTCTTAAGCTTGTTGGAAAGATGCAGTTCACCTCTCATTTCTTCAGAACCAGTTTTCACTCAACATTTATTTCATACAGGAACGTAAATTTAAGAAGAGCTTTATCACATGCAAAATTCAAACAACACCAAATGGTGATGTAGTCTATTTGGTACACCTGCAAACACAAGCTGAGGTGACTCTACAGACATCTATTGGGTTTAAAATGAGTGTCTTCAGAGCTGCTTCAATCTGCTCTGACAGTAGTAAGAATAGGGCTCCATTCTTTATTCCTCTTGTAGAAAAGAATTAATTTCCTTGATTTCAGTTACTATAAAGAGGCTTAAAACTGTGTTATTTCTGAGAATGGGTCTTCAGTGAAACTTTCCACAACAGACTAATAGTCTGGGACCTACAATTTTCCTAGATTTTTTGCTATTTAAATAATTTTAGTATCCTACAGTTGTTGGAAGATAGGGTGGTAGGAGGACTTCTCTGCCCTCTGATCATAGTGTTGAAAGTGAGTTGGGAGTGACCCACAAGGATCATCGAGTCCAGCTCCTGGCCCAGCATTGGACAACTCCAAGAATCACACCATGTGCCTGAGGGTCTTATCATGCACTGTTCAAGATAGTTTTCTTCCATGGCCACTGTGTCTAAAATCCCCATTTACCTATGCTTGATCTCAAACTGTCACAAATAAATTCCCCTGGTCTTCAAATATTTACAACATAAATCAGTGTGGTTTGTATTATGTTAGCATCTTGTTTTACCTGAGGAGAGAGAATAGTGTCAGCAAAAAAGCTCATAAGTAAAACATTTGTGTAAATACTGGAATACATAAAAATCTTGAGTCTGCTGATTAAACCACAAGACAGGATAATCTTCAGATTTGTTATGGAAAAAAATAAATATGATGCAATTAAAAATAATGTCCCACAGAATTCAAGGAAACAAGGAAAATAATCTGGAGGAGCGTTTAATTTCCAGAGTTACATAATTTGAGGTATTTTCTTCAGAGTCTTCAGAGTACCTTAATCATATCTAATGGATCAGCAGAACTGGCAAGATCTGGAAAGATTGCAGTAAAATGCACAAGACGTGTTTCCTCACAGAATAGAACTCAGATTCTGCCTGCAGTTGGGAGGCCCAGGAAACTGTTGTTTTAATTAGAAGTATGGATTTAAATCTATTTATATTACTTTAATTGTATAATGAAATTGATTCAAAAGTGTTGTAAACTTCGACGTGCTCGATTGTCCTTCAGCAGTCCTCTCTCTGTTTAGTTCAAGTCAGCTTGTCACAGGGCTCAGCTGCACAAAAAAAATGAAAAGATATGAAACTGCAACATTCATTTAGCTGATATGTGGCCATGGAATGAGGTCCTGCTATCAAATGCTATTGAGCTAGTTAACATCCATCACCTGTAAATCAGGCCTTCATTGTGTGCCGAAGTGCACAATAAATGAGTCTGGCCACTTCGAGTCCAGCTTCAGTGATGTAGCACATCTGGGAGTCTTCTCAGGTTATTGTCTATGTGTCAGGAGGTGATGGAGCAACGGGGACTGATGGAAAGGAGCCTGCTAGGAGGCAGAGATGATTGACCTTGACTAAACGCACTTGCCAGAGATCATCCTCTCAACAATAGCTGTCTCAGCTTTAAGGCCCATTCCTACTGCGTAAGTGGAATACATACTGGTAAATTAAATGCAGAGGACAGAGTTTATTTTCATCTAAATGAATGATCTACCATTTCAAACAATCCTGTACTTGTCCTTCTAAATAGATCACAAATATATATTTCCAATTTGAGCCCAGCTTAAAATGATTTAGCTCATTCCTAAATTAAAACAAACACTGAGCAAGGACTTCTGTAGTTTTTGTGTTGTTTTTACTCAGCATTCTTCCATAAAGACATCTCAAGGTGTATATATAGGTGTATTTCAAATAAGAACTTTTCATTGTTCTATAAACACAGTTATGACCCAGATCAAAAACATCCAAACATGTGGGACTGTTCAGTTACTAAATGTGAAGAAGAAACAGAAGGACACCGATTTTATACTTAAAATTTTCCTACAAGCCTGGTCTTCATCCAAGTTCACATCTCAGCAGAGGAGGCAGGAGTGTCGCGAGGAATGTACGGTATGTAGTGTGTCTGGTCACGGGTAAGTGCTGCGTTCTGCTGTAAGTGTATAGCGTGAAGCATGGCAAGGTCCTGGGCATGACTGCAAAACATAAACATTGCCCAGTACAAGTATTTCCAATACTTGTGATATCCATTTCCTGCATCCTTCCCAGCCTTCCCTAGGGTTTCAGTTTGTTGTGACTAACCTCAAAGTCATAGCTGGAGACAAAGTCTGCACAGTCAGGATTACACCTTTGCCACTATGATCAAGGATGAAATGTAAAGCAAAGACAACAAATTCCACCCAAGCAGGAAGTAAACATGGGTGGTTCTGAGTGAAATCAAATGGGATGGTGCAATGGAAGCACAAAAATGTTCCATCCTAAACTGATGTATTTCATAGGAAGAAGTGTGCCACATAGCAACAGACTCATCAGAAGTAAGAGAAAAGCCAGTGTAGTTGAACGAGCAGGGGAAAATAAAATCCATTCAAGAAGGGTTCTTAAAACATGAGGAATAAGGTGAACTAGAAAGCTCCCAGACTGTGGAAAGAAAATGTAGCCGTGATGATGGGGTTTTCAGTTGTGTAGAGGATGCAAGAAAAATTCATCAGGAATAAATTAATCATGTACATTATTTGGGTTACTTATAAATAGTTGAGTTGGTCCACTATTCTGTTTGAGTTTGATGAGCTTCTATGGTAAAAGAAAGCTGATGTGAGAACCATTTCAGCGAAGTCATAGGGACTAGACTAAGGCTTTATGCAATGTTTTGCTTTCCAGGCTTGAAGATTATCACTGTATTTAACTGAGTAATTAATCGATTATTGGTGGTAGGTACAGCTAGAAAGAGCCATGTGACACTGCAGTCAAGAAGCAGGAGTGCTAAGATATTTGGTCATAGCTTGACCTGTTTGAAATACTGTAACATTTCAAAATCACTCACAACTTTCCAAATCATAATTCTCTTTATCAGAAGTATCTCATTCAGTTTTGCAAACAGATGTGGGTACTAAGGGTTCAGCATCATTACTCAGCTACGGCAGCCGAACCTGCCAGCACTTGTTCTGTGAGCTACCATGGTTGTCCAGGTGTGTGCTCTTACCTCACCCCAAATGGGAGGTGATACAGCCTAGCCTGTAGGTATTTTACAGCTAAGGCAGTTGCTTTGTTCTGAGGGCAGGCTCACACAAACAGT
Organism: Formicarius rufipectus; assembly: GCA_013399695.1. Classification (NCBI taxonomy): domain Eukaryota; kingdom Metazoa; phylum Chordata; class Aves; order Passeriformes; family Formicariidae; genus Formicarius; species Formicarius rufipectus. The sequence goes on from VXAU01004507.1 coordinate 494,240, forward strand.
GCCCAGCAGCACAGCACGTCTCACCTACCTACCTGCCTGCCCCTTGCAAGTCTCTCTGCAGTCAGTGCATCATCCCATCTTCTGATAGACCTGACTACAAGTAATGAATCCCTTCTGAAGCTACATAAAATTCACTGCTGACTACTGAGGGGGATGAGGTGACTAATTTAGGCTAGACTAGTAACCACTAGCTAGTGAAATTTAGACAAGAGCAATCCCATCCTAGACTGACATTCATAACGTGTAATGTTGTGCATGCTGTGTCTGTCTGAAGCCATAAAGCCTACTGAGATTTCTAGGGAAGGCCTGCCACTTTTCCATTCCTTTATTGAGATAAAGCATTTTGGTCAGAGTGGCTACTGTTTCTGAAAATAGCCACCAAGACGTGGCTGGAAGAACCTTCAGCTTGGTGAGCCCCAAATTTGTCAAAACTGAGGTTCCCCAGAAGAAATGTTGCAGAGCCAACAAGGTCACTGGCCAAAGGTCCCAACAGGGGAAAGAGAATCAGGTGCCTCCAGGCCAGAGGTGGCTCCAGAAGTGGGACATCACACTGGTACCCCAGCATTGAGAGGAAGTGTAAAAGATGTGCTTATTTATCTAGGAATAAGCAAGGTATTTAAAGATAAAATCTGGCATATTAATTAACTTCCGTAGTGTAGCTGTATAGAACGAGTTCTTCATTGTCTCCTCCCTTCAGTCACCTCTCTGGAGGTTATTTTAGACTCTCAGCCTGCAGGATAAAGTGGTGCTAACTGAGCTGTGTGAGAGTAGCACAGAAGACAAATCTGAAAAATCAACAAGTGTTGTTCTATTTCAGAAAAGAGCAGTGTCTTTAGCCAAAAAAAATAATAATAAAATTAAGCAGCTGCTGTAAAAAGGAAAATCAAGGCAAGGATTGATATAAATGCCTTTGTATTATTTTTAGAATTAAAGAGGAAAGAGCAGTTTGTGAAAACAATCACAAAGGTGTTGAAAATCAGTGGGAGAAGGAGATGTGAGTCATTAGTGTGCATAAATTTAGTTATCTAAATGGTAAGGCTGGTCACAAAATTTCCAACAAAAATATTGCCTAATGAAATTTGGCTTTCATGGTGTTCATGTTTCTCATAAAAATGCCGAATGAACATCCCATCCATCCCCCCAAAAAATTTACTCTCCAACAAAATTAGAAATCTCTGAAAATTAATATATTTTTGCCAGGAAGAACAGCACAGGTCAAAGCAAAACATCACACACAGTACAGGAAGCGCTATGCCCAGAGCATACTCAGAGGTAGGCTCATTTTCAGGTTGGGTTTTGGGTTCCTTGTTTTGGAAGTGGGATCATGGAAAAGTTGAATACCATTAGTTAGTAATTGTCCAGCTGAACTGTAAGGAGGAAGAAATTGTTTGAAAGTGCTTTCAGTGTGTAACATTTGTTGTTAGAGATAAAGGCTAGAACTGCTGTGACAAGGATTTTAGAGAGCTCTCATTATATCATTACTGCAAAACTCTGTACGAGCACTATTGAGTGTAGGTGCTGTACCTTCTCAGTCTTAAAATTTCAACATATGCATATATTTTCTGAAGTCCATTAGTATTAAAGTTTAATATTTGTTATTGTTTCAGTCAGTCAAATATGTTCCAGGCTGTTAGAATGCAATATAAAGATTCTTTTTTTTTTTTCCCCGAAAAGTTGTATACATTTATTTCAGTGGTGATACACTGAAAAGGAAGCTTTCTTTTGAGCTCAAAAATTGGATGCTATCTTAACATGTGACTGTACAACTATTGAAGCTGTTAATTTGTAACTAAGTGAAAAATACTTTGGAACAATACCTTGAGTCTGCAGTTGTCTCAGTTGTGTTACTGTCAAAAACTTATGATTTACATGTGCTGTGATAAAATATTTAACAAGTATAGTTTGCAGCAGAGAGGAAAATAAAGGCAATTTCACTTCTACCTACCTTTTTTTTTTTTTTTTTTTTTCTGAAGGTTTGTACCCCCTTTCTAGATATTCCTTTATGCTTACTTTTATGAAACTCGTGCAACACTTATATAATCCAGGAAGTCTTGTAACATCGGTTCACACTATTTTCCCAATGTTTTTACTGGTGTTTTTACTTCCAGGTGGAAAATTGAAGCAAAAAGAAATGACAATTCCATCAAAAATTGAGAAATCAGATGCTGATGTTAAAGGGAAAATTTGTTATCTCTGAAAGAGAATTATAAAAGAAAAATGGGGGGAAAATGGCAGGCAGGCAGGCAGGCAGGCAGGAAGGCAGGAAGGCAGGCAGGCAGGCAGGCAGGAAGGAAGGCAGGCAGGAAGGAAGGCAGGAAGGCAAGGAAGGCAGNGGAAGGAAGGAAGGAAGGAAGGAAGGAAGGAAGGAAGGAAGGAAAGGAAGGAAGGAAGGAAGGAAAGGAAAGAAGGAAAGGAAAGAAGGAAAAGAAGGAAAGGAAGGAAGGCTGAAATAACAGTGTATAGGAAATAGAAATCAATAAAACACTTTAAAACACAGCATATGATCTGTTGGTAGCTCAGCTATGCTTCCTAAGAAGTTATACTCTTCTTGTACTCTTGCTTATATGCTTTTTACAAACTATGAGTTAATTCTTTTACTCTTTGCTCCTAAATTTGTCCCTAGTAGTCTTCACCCCTCATAACTGACCCTTTAATTTGTCATTCTGCTTATCAAAATAAGGCTGCTTACAAGGTTACACAACACCCCCAGGGCATACAGTAGGTGTACCTGAAAGTCATGCCCTTTATTTGCCTGCGGTATTGGCTGTTCCTCATATAAAGGGGCAGAGATTGCATCTGTTTGCAGATGAAATCTATATTATTGATTTCTAGCCATCTAGGTTCAGGCAGATGCTGTTTGCTGAAACCCCAAGGCAAAGCACGAATTGCAGCACCAGAGAGACACCAGATAATTTTTCTTGCTTCTACCATTTTCTTGCACTAGCACATATGTCTTTTAGCCTGACTTTCTGCTTTGGAGACATGTCTAAGTCATATTTAATATGAATATGTTTTGTATGGTATGATTTTCCTTGCTTTTCTAAATGCACTAGTCCTCCAGATTCAGGCAGTCTGTCAAAGGTGATCAAAGAAGGAGCTGAGAGGAGACATTTTAAAAGAGAATAGCTGATCAAAGGAACGGAAAAAAGAAAAAACAACCCAAAACATTTTGACCAGAGAAATAGAGTATCATGTCATGGGAGAACTGGTAGAGGGAATAATTGTCTATTTTATTGTTAAAATAAATGTTTCTAGTAATAAAACATTGTTCAAAAATACTCTAATATCTCTTATTATTGTATAATAAAAATTAAGCAGTGGCTTTCTCGTAGCTTTTCAGTTCCTTTCATCAGGTCTTCAGACCTAAGTGCTCTTTTCTCTTTGGTATACATTTAATGCCTTTGCTGAAATCTCTTGAACTGGTTACTTTTGAAGATATGATACCCGACTAAATGAATCAGTATTTATATTCTACTGATTTGGAAAAATCAGACATGTTCTGAAGAAGAAAAATTGAAGAAAATGGCAAAGATTATAAGCTGTGCAGGGCAAAACATAACTGGGACAACTTTCAGTATGTGTATGAATCCACCAGGAAGTCACCTACTTTTCACCAGGCTTTGTGCTGTGGGAAATGCATCCACAGAGCTCAGAATCCACTCTAAGCTGTAGGACAGTGCTCTCTGTACCCACACACCAGTGCCTTCAAACCCCATGTTCTCAAGAGCTTGACAAGGCACAGACACAAACATATATTTGCAAAAAAAAAGCAGTTTACATTCTAGGAGGTGTCAAGAAATGACTGACAGCTGCAGTAAAGACAACAAGTGCAAGTCAAAACAAGGCCAACATTTTCAAAATACTTAGTATCTTAATCTATATTCATGCAACTTAGTTACTCAACCACAGACCTCATTAAAGGTATTAACAATTGTGAAAGTTCTATGATGTTGGGAAAAAAAAAAAAAAAAAAAAGGTCCCAATTTGTTGCCTGAATGCTTAGTCCAGAACCAAGATTTTCCAAAGTACACAAGGATTTTTAGTATATATGACTCAGAAAGGTCAACTTCAATGCTTGACAGCCCAGCTCTGCAGAAATGCCAGATAGGAACCCACTCCTTATTGACAGTGTGTCTCCTCTAGCTGGCAATTCAAAATTTTGAGAATTTTGGTTTGGAATCCTGGTTATAAATATAATACAGGCTCACCACACACTCAATATTTAGATTTCAGGGTATACTCTCACTATTCTTTCAATACTGCATTATCAGCAGTGCTGGAGAGGAAGTACAATATACCACAAAAAAAAAAAAATTGGTAAGAACACAGTTCACAATAACAAATCACTTCAGTTTCTTTTTGGATAAAGATTCATTCTTCCAAAAAGCAGAAGGAAACAACAGAATTGTGAAATACATCGACATTTCTCTTCTCTTGTTTTTTATTTTGGGGTATTTTGGCAGATCTGTAAACATGCATCACTTATCCAATTTTTAATCTATCAGCCAGCAAAAAGTTAGTAATGTTTAAAAATACTCACACCAACCTGAAACATAAGACAGAGCTACACATGGACTTTTTCATTCTCCAGAATTGGAAATACTGTGCACTTTTTGGAGAGCAGTATGAAGGAATAGATGAATAGACAGCAAAAGAGGCAGACACAGAAATAATTTTAAAACCTGGCTAATGTTCTAAACCATTAAATGAAGATTTAATAATTTTATCATATCTCTTTCCATTCAGTTGCACGATTCTCCCATTAGGAGGCACTTCTCTTCAGAATTCCTCAGTGTCTTTCCTAAGAGAGTTTCACCATTGTGAAAGAAGTGACAGACCAGTTACAAAATAGTGGATTTTCCGTAATTAATACTGTCTAGTTAGCAATTGAAGTACAAATGACAACACAAACATTTGTGGAGTTTGAAAACATCAATGATTTAATAACCATTGTGATATGCATAGTCATTTTTGTGTGAATTTACGTAACAAAAGCACCAAAGCTTGCTGAGCTGAGAGACAATCAAAGTCGGATCCCTAAATAGGCAGTAAGCCAAAGGGAAAGGGTGAATTGATAAACTCTTCACAGTGTTCATACACCACATAAGTCCTAACTAATCACAGGATTATTGATAGGGAATAAAACAAAACAATAAAACTGGCAAAACAATTGAAGCTTTTATAAATAATAAATGTATCTTTTCCTTTTGTTCCTCCATTTGCTCCATGATTAGAGTAAATAAAGAGTTAACCCAGCCCTTAGCCTTTGCTTAAGGCAGGAAATATGAAATGGAAATATTGCCACTTAGCCCCACAATTACTTTTGAAAACTTCCCTGGTAACTGGAAGATGTCTTAAATTTTTATTTTTTTTTTTCTCTTCAGAGGGAATGTAGGATTTTATATGTCTTTATCACACTAAAAATCATAATTTCCATTGAACAACAGGAAATTCATATAAATGTATTTGGGGAGTTTGGTTTGATTTTCTCTGGGATATTCAAGAATCTCCTCCCCAGTACTGCAAAATGATGCTTTGAACATTCTCTTTATTCATAGGTACTTCACTTAACCAATTACAGGCTTCATATGTGTATACACTGTAAACAAAAAAAAACAGCTGGGCCAAACCTAGGTGCAAAGCCATATTGTGCCAGCTTACCATGTTACTAGTAATCTTGTTTTCCTTTCTTTCCTAAGAGGTGATTTTTCCTGATCTGACTGGCATTGCCACAATGTGTTGTATCCCTTTTATACAGAAAACTTTCCTGAAAACCTGAAACCAGTTGATCCTTCACGTTATCAGTGAAGATTTAGAGCATCCTGCACTTTTCAGGCTGCTGTCTCAGTGCAGCTGCTGCAAGCCAGGGGCTGTCGGAGCTGTCAGGAGCTGCTCATGGCACAGCAGGTGAGCTATGCCTGCAGGTACCTGCAGTGCTTTGTAATGGTGGTTGTAAATCCTCTGCGTGTATGTATGTAAACCCTTAATGTATGAAACATTTGAGAAAATGGCCATTGGCAGAGGGCAAACACAACTAGCAAATGTTTCCTTCAGCAAGAAGCTGTGGTTCTTGCCCAATCTTCTTAACATTTAGTGAAGTGGCCCTTCAGAAGAAGGAGGTTTTAAATCCATTCCTGTGAGAAAACGCAAATATAAATTTCACCTCACCCTAAAGCAAACCTAGGGCCCGTTCTATTTGACTGCAGCCATTTTTAGCTACACAAGAGAAAACATTATTTCATAATGCCATCCCATCACTTATTCACTCTCTCAACAGTGCCAGCTCATGAAGCAATTTAGGTCACACAGATGACTGCATTCAATCTGTCTACCAACAAAACTGATGTTTAAGAACTCACCATTACTCATGCTATATAATATTCAGGTATGAGCATGTTACAGTGCAGTCAGTGCCATGTACAAACCTGTGCATACTAACCATGGTTACAGTGGGGTCAGTGCAGTGCATGAATGTGTACTTACTGACCGTGGTTAATTTAAAGCAGGCATGTAAAATAATTGAGCAATAAAATACAGAGCATTTCAAGGAGATCAGTGATTTTTCTTTGAGTTTTGCAAGGTCTGGGCAAGCCTTGAGCAACATGGAATGCAAAACTATTCACAAATTGTCCTGTTAATAATTTTTATATATTATATAAAGGTGTGTAGATACACATTAGAATTGTTACCATGGTTTACAGCCTTTCTGATCCGTCAGCTAAGCTCCCATGAATGGCACCAGGGTGCCCCACACAGACATCCCATATTGCTATGCCACCATATTAGGTGCACACTGCACATGCAGGAAAACCCAAAAGATATGGTGGATATGGTGAGTAAGAGGCTGGACATGATCCAGCAATGTACACTTGCAGTCCAGAAAGCCAACGGTGTCCCAGGCTGCATCAGAAGCAGCGTGGGCAGCAGGTCAAGGGAGGGGATTCTGCCCCTCTGCTCTGCTCTGGTGAGACACCACCTGGAGTGCTGCATCCAGCTCTGGGCTCCCCAGAACAGGAGGAACACTGACCTCTTGGAGCAAGTCTAGAGGAGGCCATCAAGTCGATCAGAGGGATGGAGCAAAGGGTGGAAAGAAGGAGGAAAGGGTGAGAAAATTGGGATTGTTCAACCTGGAGAAGAGAAGATTTTGGGGTGAACAAATTACAGTCTTCCAGCATCTTGCTGGAGCCTGCAAGAAAGACAGAGACGGGCTTTTTACAGGTGCATGTAGAGACAGGACAAAGGGGAATGGCTTAAAACTGAGAACAGGTTTAGATTAGCTATTAAAAATAATAATAATAAAAAAATTCTTTACTGTGAGGGTATTGAGGCACTGGGAAAAGTCACCAAAAAAAGCTCTGGATGCCCCATCCCTATAATGGTCAAGGCCATGGAGCTCTGAGCACCCTGGTTTAGTGAAACCTTCCCACAGCAGGAGTATTGGAACTAGATGATCTTTAAGGTCCCTTCTAACTCAAGCCATTCTATGCTTCTATGAATCTATGATATACCTGTGAGTCTGCAAGAAGCATATGTCACCCAGCTCTGCAAGGAATAAATTTTTTTCCCTTCACACAATTCAAAGACTGAGGAGGGGAAGGACCATCTTCCACTGCGACCCCCGTGATAAATCAGTCTGCAGAAAACATGCCACCTTGTTGTGCTGGCACATGGAGCCAGAGGTGACTTCAGCCGGGGCACAGAGGACATCAACCAGAGGGTAAGTGATTCAGCAGGGCATGCAGGATTGTGACTGAGTGCTTCTGTGAGAAGAGGGAATACCCAGTGAGAACTAGTGCCTCCATGAAGCCCTCATTTCAGCAGGACTGCTCTACTAAGCATCAGATGCTTATGCACAGTTTAGAAATGTAGGTTGGACAAACTGTACGCAATCAGGAATTTCCACATAGGCAGGTGTTTTCAATGAAGGGTAATATTAGGCAAAGACTGAAAAGTATGTCTACTCTGCTGCTATAGCACTAGATGAGGAAATCAAGTATGAAGAGAAGATAAAAAAGAAGCAAATTGGTTGACAGTTGGGAAAACTGTCTTGGAAGAGGTGGGAACAGGAAAAATGAGTGATTCTCAAGACTAGGCAGAAATACTAGTGTTAACAGGTTTTAACATGGCATGTTCTGTCTTGGACTATGATAGAAGCATTGTGACTTTTGTGATAGATATCCATACAGTGTTGGTCATAATTGTAATGGACCATTCGTTGTCTACCTCTTACAGTATTCAGTTTGGAAAGCCTCTCCAATGTCCTCAGAAAGCTCTTCTTAGTTGCAGAGCATCATGCATATGCTCTGGACTGGGCTGTGAACCAGATGCAAATCTGCCTCCTGCTGCTCAATCAGTCCCAGAGCCCAGCATGACTCCATTTGTGGAGAGTGGTCTTTTGCATCTTACAGTACAGCAACCCTCCACTTTTCCTCCAGCAGGTGCTCAACCAGCACACTCACAGATCTACATTAAATACCTGTGTTGATTCCATAAGTGGAAGCCTCCAGAATCTCAAATGTGATTTCCATGTATTAGTCTTGGTTGCTGACATAAACACTATAAAGCTCCTGGGTTATCAGATTTGTCTGCTTCTGTAGCTAAAACTGCTCAAGCAGATGGCTTTGTCTCACCTTTTCTCAGCCTTGCAAGTTCCCGTGACATGGAGCAGTTTGTGAAGCAAGCACCTGGGTCATTGGGCCACTGCCAGAACAGCCTTGCTGTAGGTGCTTTTTGGGTTTCATCCCACGCATTGGAAGCACAAAATATGCAAGAGCATTTTACACAACTGTTCTGGACTCATGACCCAAGGGCTGAGGAAGGGAATGAGGAATGTGGAGGAATCCACCCTGTGTATGCCATGCCTCCCTGTATGTGTCTGGTGCCTATAAAGTTTGCCACATCATCCATTCCTGGGCTTTGCCAGCAGACACCCACCTGTCTCCAACCATTCGGGGCTGTGCAGTTCGGAGACAAATATCAGTCAGGGGAGGTGCTCTGCTGGACCTCATGCTTACAAAGAGAAAGATCTGCTCAGGAATGTGAAGATCAAGGGACAGTCAACTGCACCAACCACGAGCTGGTGGAGTTCAGGATTCTGAGTGAGCAATGCAAAAAGCTGGATCACAACCCTGTCTCCAGGGGAGCAGAGTTTGGACTGTTCAGAGAGTTATTTAGAAGAATTCCATGGGATACAGTCCTGGAGGGACTTTAAAGGTTTATCTTTAAAGGTTATCTCTGACCTCAAAGGTGGTCCATCCTCATTAGCAGGTATAAAAGCAAAGGTGTCAGCAGGACTGCCGCTCCTCACTAAACTTAAGCATAAAATGGGACCAAACAGGAGGTGGAAGCTGGGACAGATAACCCAGAAGAAACACAGATACACTGCCTGAACATGCAGGGATGAACTTAGGAAAGGCAGAGCCCAACTAGAGTTAAATCTGGTGTGTGACATGCTGGTCAACAAGGTCTTCAACAGGTGTATCAGCAACAAAAGGGAGACTGGGAAAAATAGGTACCTGCTGCTGGAGGGGGAAGGGGACCTGGTGACAAAGGACAAGATAGTCAATGGGCTGAGGACTGAATGCCTTCTTCAATTTGATCTTTACTGGTCTTTTCCTTCATCAATCCTGGGGCCCTGAGACCAGTGGGAAAGACTGGAACAAAAAACCCCTGCCTTTCTGGAGGATGATCATTTAGGGAACATGTGAACACACTGGGTGAATGCAAGTTGGATGCACCCATCAGTACTGAGGGAGCTGACCAATGTCACTGGAAGGCTACTTTCCACTGTCTTTCAAAAATCATGGCAACTGGCAAAGGTTCATGAGGATGGTAGGGAGTAAATGGTACTGTCTTCAAGGAGGGTAAGAAAGAGGACATGGGGAACTATGGCCCAGGCCGTAATTGATACACCAGGGAGTTATGTGGCCATTCAGAGAGACATGACTTGACCAAGTTGAAGAAATGGCCTGGTAGGATTCTCATGGAGTTCAATAAGGGGAAGTGCAAAATCTTGTACCTGGGGACAAAGAGCCCCATGTACCAATAGACTCTGTGAGCCAGTCAACTAAAAAGCAGATCTGCAGAGGACAGTAGGGGACCCTGGTGGACAGTAAGCTGGCCATGACCCAACAATGAGTAATTATAGCAAAGAAGGTCAAGAACTTCTTGAGCTGCACTAAAAGTGTGCAACAGGTCAAAAGATGTGACCCTACCCTCTGCTTTACTTATAATTGTGCATAAACAACCAACAGAGGTGTAAAGAAGTTGGAGGGTCAGACTAAAAACCTCCAGAACTCATCTGTTTTGTGATTCTGGAAAAACAAAATGAGTAAGACAGCACACTATTTAGTCTGCCCACATGGAGTAGAGGAAATAGACGTTCCAGTTCACATGGTAGGGTCTGTCCTTTAGCTTAACCACTGATTTTAACATAAAGCTCAGAAGAAAGAGCTCAGCCCAGAGCTCTCACTGAAGCGACACAGAGCTCTCTCAAGCCTTTCCATTGCTGTACTGGAAATGACACCACTGAAGTGGATGTGACTACGAAATAACTGAGGATGTGCTGCTTTGCATAGAGAAAAAGAAAGCAGTATTTTCAGAACTAATATCACTGGGAAACTGTGATGATATGTTTGAAAACACTTCTGGTAAGAAATACGATGGAAAAGAATGCCTAAGCATGGCTAAAACTGCTTAATTAGGCACATTCTGTCACATTTTATGGTATTTATTACCTTTGTCATCCAGTGTATTAATATACACTCTGAAGGTCAGACTTCAAAGTCGCGCTTTAGGTTCTTTCATTTGCTTCAGAATGGCCTGGTCTTGATGCCCTCTGCCAAATTGCTTCCTGCAGAGGATTTATCAAGCATTTATGAAATTTATATTTGGCCTCTGATTTTTCTTTTCTAAAGCTGGGGGAGATAAGAAGCTCATCCAATTTTAATTAGTACTTTAAATGGGTCATTATCATATCTGAAATATCTGAATGGGATTCTTGGAGCTGGCACATCTTCTCAGAGGTAGCATAATCGGATGGTTCACATAACATGGTTACAATGCAAGAGGGAGCTCTATAATTTTCCCCAAAGTGGTGCAACGCAGGAGGATGCATACTAGTTGAGAAGTCCCTGGGGAGGCCAAATGCAAACAAGTGCCTGGCATATCCATGCATTTCAAGGACGTTTTTGTTTCTTTGTTATGTATAGAGGGCATCCACAGAAGAGGCAGAGGCTTGGAGTCATGCCTCACATCAGAGGCTAAGACAAAAGTTCTCTGCCTTCCTCTGCAGTCACTGGGGAAGGAGTAGCAGAGTCTGCCCAAGCCTCTCCACAAGACAGTCCTAGCCTCAGACAACTCACTGCAAGAGTGACTTCTCCCTGCCAGCCAATAACAACAGTGAAGAAAGCCTGAAGGAAACAGGCCTGACAGCCTTTTCACGTTCCTCCTGCATGCATACATGTGGTTTTCCTCTACTACTTTTGGTGTTTTGATGGTGTTTAGTCTTTCTTACCTTCCTGCTTTGGATATAGAAGTAGCATTCAGTGCTAGCCTCTACTGAGGATCAGATTGCTTTTCAAAGTTCTTTTTAAATACACCAGGCAGTAAGTGACTCTCATCCACTGTGATGCCTTACCACCATACCTTATGATGTCCTTTGGGGGAGCTGGATCCCCACACTCTTATTTTTACCCTTGTTGGATTCCCAGCTATGCTGCCAAAAAGGGTTGAAAATGAACAGGGAGAGAGTTTTGGTGGAGACAAGCTTCCACTACTTGGCTTCTGTGAGTTCCTTTGAGTAAACAAACAGCGTGTGACCCCCTAATGATCTTTGCCTATTCTGCAAAGAGCAAGTATTTTTTTACTCAAGACTATTTATCTCTTGTTTAGTTACTGGGTGGAAACCTCCAGTATGAAATGTTGCTGCATGCTGCATACAGATGAGAGTAAATAATCTGCTCAGCACGGTCCCCTGCAGCCCTCTGATAAAAGGAAATGTGAGCAGAGGTGCACCTTGACCAGCTGGAGTTTTGAATTGTGTTTGCAGAAGCTCAGGTTGCAGCCTGTGTAAGAGCTTTTCTTGTGTGGTAGTTAGATCAAGCATTAGTGGCTGTTGTTCACTGGTGCATGTGGAATTAAGGGCAGTGACAGGTTAAAAAGGAGAAAAAAACAAAACAAACAAACAAAAAACCCAACAAAACAACCAAACAAACAAAACCCAAACAAACAAACAAACAAAAAAACAGAAAGAGAAAACACATGGGGCAGAGGGAGGAACAAGGGCTGGTTGATGTTATCACTCTGCTGCAAACAGCAGAGGAGGGGAGGAGAGGGAGGGCTGCTCATCCCAGTTAATCCAGCCTGCTGCAAATTCAAAGGGCCTTTGCTTTCCTTTTAACTCCAGTTCCCAGAACAGTGAAACAAGGAAGAAAAACAAGTAGAAGGGACTTGGAAGCAGGCAAGGCAAATGAAATACAATAATAGCAGAGTGTCCTAAAGAGAGCAAGGAGATGAAACTGTAAAACACGTTCTCAGGCAAAACAGATGGTTAGGTTTCCACCCTGAAGAGAAATTACCTGTTTCTTCCAAAACAAGTTTAGTAGCATTTATGTTAAGAGTGGTATCGTCTTCTGTTTTCTCCACACTTACTTGCATTAGAATACACAAAATTTGACAACTAATATTTCAAATCTGAATCCAGCCAAGCACATAAACACAGCCCTAAAGCTGAGGCACAGCATTCATCCCACCAAAGTCAACAAGCTATTGATTCAATTAAATTTTAACAGGTACTTGAATGCTTTGCTAGACTGAGATCTCCCAGATGCTTTTACTTGCTAATTTCCTAAAGTGCTGAACAAATGATACACCCGATCCTCCTCCTCCCAGGCAAAGTCTGCCTGCCAGCTGTGCTCTGGCTGGGGAGGCTCCATGCACACACATCCCTTGGCACACATCGTTGGTGCAGCAGGTTCTCACCCAGGGCCACCTGTGTGGGACACTGCCCTCTCACCTCCTGTTCAGCCCAACTGAGGTGAGCCAGGGCTGGCCTGAAAGGACCAAATACCAAGCTGGACTTGCTAAGCCAGCTTGCTTTGTGTGATGAAGGTCAAGGATCCTGTGCTGAGCCAAAATATTTATGAAGGTGGTAACTTCTGTCTTGGTAAGGACGCTGGAGTTGGCAGCCTCTCCATCCCATGTGCCTGAGCCCCAGGAAGGGGCACATTAGCTGCCAGGGTGAAAGTGTTATGTTTAAACATGAAGTGTTATGGTAAAACAAAAGGTTGGGGGTTTTTTTTGTTTGGTTTGGTTTGAGGTTTTTTTGTTTTGTTTGTTTGTTTTTTCAATAATCAAGGGAATAAAATACAGAACCACTGTTCTTATTGATTTCATTTTCACTTTGTAGCACAAATTGTCACCTAAGAAAGAATTGATGTGAGTGCCTCTTCTGCAGGTTGAAATGCAGAGCAGAGTCTCTGTGTTCAGAAGTCTCCACTTTGGAAGCAAGCCATGAACTAGGTCGTCTGAGATATTTAATGCTCACCTGTACTTGAAAAAAGGAACAATTCCCAACCGCAGAAAAATTATTGTAGGTGTAAACCAAAACTGTAAGTTCCATTCATTCACAAGGCTGCTGGTATAAAATGAAGAAGGTTGTACAGTTCCCTTAAGCCATACATGTCCTGGGCTTCAAAGCATCTGCAGGACACACACCTACATAAATACATGGATTTCTGAAGCCTCAGGTTAGAAATGTAACGCAGGGCTTATTGACTTGGTGTATTATGCTCAGTCTAGTAATTCTGTATCATACTATGCAATTAAAAATGTCAAGTTACTAGAGGAAATTTGAACTCTCTTTCTCAAGAAATACCCACCCCATGACTCAGAATTGGCTTTGGGCATAGGCAAAGGAGAGGAGCAGGTTGCTGGAAGGCAAATCTGCCATAGGTTACCACAGCTTTGAAAACTCCTTAAATATGTGCTGAATTCTTGATGCTTTAGTCAGGGTAAATGAAAAAAAGCTTAGAGTAGATGCCCTAATTGCTTGTCTCCAGTGACTGCACATGGAGCTGGTGCCTGGCAGTCTAGGCAAATTTCTCACCCCACCACTGGACTCAGGCACCATGACTTGCACTGCCTACTTATGTCTTGTAGTGGGTGCAAAAAAACAAACAAACAAACAAAACACAACAACAACAATGACAAAAAAACCCCCACAAACAAACAAAACCAACCAACCAACCAAACAAACAAAAAGGTGTCGAGAAGTGAGCTTTTTATAAGCAGTAAGCTGCTTTTTATAACTTTTTCAAGAAAGCAATCAAACAAAAAATTCCTCAATGCATTGCTATTTACTTTAAAGCTGTTGAGAAAATCTAGATTGTTTCTGTCTTTGGCTATTAAACTTGATTAATATGGCCAAACAGATGCAAACGTAGCAGTGAAGTGTTTAAAAAGTACTCTTCTCCTTCCCTCTGTTATTTTCCAAATTACTTTCTTCCTTTCTGACTGTGTTACACATTAGATTGTATTTCAAATACTACTCATCAGGCCAAGTGCCCGGGGCTTGCTGGAGAGCTGCAGTTTAGGAAGCACACAGTGCACATCCCCATTTGAGACGAGGAGGGGCATTCCAGGTGGAAGTTCCTCCACGACTTCTCAACGGAAGAGATGCAGGCACTTTTTGAAATGCTGATTGCAGTGCACTTGCACAAGGCTTTCTAAAATGGAAAAAAAAAAAGCAATCCTGAAGCTGTTCATCATTCCCACCTGTTAATTCTCAAATCAGACATTATAAGGATTAAGAACAGGATTGAAGAAAGCTCGGTGGGAGCACAGATCTACCTTTGTCCATGACCTCTAACCTCACTTTAGCTGACTGCTGCTGAGCCATCATTCATTCACAGTGTCTCCTGTTCCCTGCACCACCAGGTGCCAGTCCAAGATCAAAAGAAATCACAGCAAGTACAGCTCTTCTGCACTTACTGTGAACATAGAGAGGTATCAGGGTTGTAAAGACATACGAATAAAGACAGCTTCTTTACCTTTTTTTCCTGTGAATTATAGTGTGACTCAAGGTATTCAAGAGAAACACATAGAAGGAATAACCTTTAGGCAGACTCAGTCCTTTGCTTGCAGAAACAAATGTAATAAATGCTTGATTTTTTTTTTCCTGTCCAAGGCACTGTCAAGACCTGTTTGGACTGCCTTGTCTTACTGAAATAGCTGTGTGCTCTGCAGGGCAAAATAATATTAATCTTCAGCATTACCAGAATGCTTAACATTTTACCAGAGCTTCACTAATATAAACTGAACTGCAGTCATAACACTGATCTGTGAAGTAGTGAGCTGACAAGAAGGTAAGATAGCAAGCACTGTTTTCCCTCTTCTACAGATTGATAACAGCCTCACTCAGAAATGACAGTGTCAAAGCAAGTATCCATGGTCATAAATCTGGACAGTGGTCTGAATGTACTGTAGTGATGCACTTTCGTTCTGTAAAATCCCCTAGGGAAAAAGAGCAAAAACATCACTTTCTGCGGGTAAAATGACCTTGGAAAACAGAAGCCTGGCAGGTACAGAGGAATGTGGCTCCAATGGAGTTTGCAGGAACAAATCAGCCACAAATGAATTAGAATTAAAAGGCAAAGACCATTAGGATAGATTTATACTGAAGAGTTTGGTCCTGAAAACACATATGGACATGGTGACCTGTGTGCACTGGGGCTGGGCTCTGCAAAGCATCACACAGCTCCTCGGGGGCCTTACGTGACAGCCCTGCTGCTCACACAGTTGTTGTAGGGCAGGGGTAACCCTGAAGACCATGATGGGGGGTGGATAAACTCTACCTATTCTGACAAAGACTGAATCATCTCATGAGGGCAAGTACCCTTCTGAAGGATGTTATTTGGGTCAAATATCATAAGATATATTCTCCAGACCTCTCTCAGTCGATTTGCACCAATAGAATAAGCAGGATTCACAATGGTGATATTTGTTAGTTAAGTGCATTGGAAAATTATCTCTGTTTAAGGTACATAGGTAAATCTGTAAAGCTGAAAACTGGCAGCTGTCTCAGGTGAGATGTTTCTGTTTTCATTACATAATTCATAGTAGTAATGTTGACAATCTATCAGAAGATATAAAAAGTGAGCTTAAATTCTGTGGCTTATGACTGATTACAATAGCTATTTGATAATTGTCTTAAAATGGAATGTTTATTAAAAACTTCTTAACTTTAAGGGTCTAAAATTTTTAAAGCTTTGCTATAAGACCATTTGACTAAGGTATCTCCAGTAGCTCTGAGGAAAGTATTAAATGCAGAACAAGGCAGATGTTAACAGTACTGAAGAGTTAAAATTGTACTCCTCAATTCCATAATATTGAACTCTGCTGCAAGAACAACATAGCCTTTTGTTGCCAAGCATAAGAGAAGGAATTCTGTTCAGTAACCAGGGTGCCTATCAATCACAAAAAGAAGAAGGATAACATCTACATTTTCCTAGGACCAGGGTTTAATCTGACACCACTAAGAATGTCTAACTAAGTCCTTTTTAATTTGTTTGTTTGCACTGCAAATGGAATATTCTTGTGTCAACTCAAGTAAGCTCTCTGTTAGTAAATGCAGGATACATCAAGCAGTCATCAGGATCTGGTAGACTTTAAGTCCTGTTCCAGGCTCCTCATGAAATTAATCCCCAGGTCCTTAGGAGCTTCCAGACTGTTTTTTCTCATAGCAGGGCTGTGCTGATAGGGAGTGAACAAGCGACAGCTTTTTATCTAAATTACTTAGCTGCTGCACCGGCATGCAAGGGAATAACCTTTGCTCAACTCAAAAGAGAGATCCATTAAGTTGGTAGATTTTCCTCTTCAGAAGAAAAAAGCTTCCTCTAAGTCACAAGGCTGCATTCTAGAAATGAGATAATGCCACCATTGAGTCAGTGGGTTTGCCTTTCCTGCGGGGATATCGCTGTGTTGCTGCTGTGAAAGCATGGGAAACCAGGTGATTTTTTTAGCTATTTTTTCTTTTTGCTAGTTAAGACCCTCTCATGTAAGACCACTTCACTTGACTTGCTGAAGTATGCAATTGCTCCCTAATAAGTTTTGGGAAGGAAATAGTGTTATCTGATAGCATGAGCTATGTCATAACATTTAATGCCGTGCTTATTAAGCTAATCCTCAAGGTAAGTGATTGTGTAGATATCTCAGCTCATTAAAATAACCAATATTAGCTTTGTCAGACATCAGTGCTGTGGAGGAAGGCTTGAAAATGAGTACCCAAAAATTCACTAACCATGAAACAAACAAAAATAATTTGAACTAGTTTGTATTTAAACAAAAAATAAATGCAATCTGAGACCCAAATTTCCATAGTAATTTCCTATTTTTATGTGCATGATACATAATTTTTAAAGAAACCTCTCAAAAGGCATTAGGACTATGCCTAAAAGCATTAAATACTATTTTCAGTTAATTGCAGACTAGTCACATGCTTCTTACACTGGTAGTGCTACTGTTTGTAAAGGGCTGAGATGTTGTACTTTGGAGAAATATCCACCAAAAATGCTTAATTTCATTTTCTTTTACATCCTTACACTTAAAAAATTAGTTTCATTTCTGGATTTATTTAGACTTGTGGACACTTTCGTTTCTGCTCAAATCCCTTTGTTATCCTGCAAAGGTCTTTTGCAATCTAAGACTATTTACACTTTTGAAAAACACTTATTCTTGCTATGCATGGGTACTTCATTTCCGTGGACACAGGAACATCTTTTCAATGCTATCTTTTTACATGCAAGCCTGGATGAGGGGAGAGAGACAATCATAAGAGGTG
Source organism: Formicarius rufipectus (assembly GCA_013399695.1). Lineage (NCBI taxonomy): Eukaryota > Metazoa > Chordata > Aves > Passeriformes > Formicariidae > Formicarius > Formicarius rufipectus. Next base: position 512,079 of record VXAU01004507.1, read on the forward strand.
GTAGGGGACACATAGGGGCTGAGAACAGTTTTTTTGGCAGCTGATTGCTGCTGCTCCCTTTTGCCAGTTCACTTGGTAGAGATTCCACCTTCAGTTTCAAGTCTTTTATTGATGAAGAGAAGTAAGACTGCAGAAATTGCCCACCTCTTACCTGAAATCATTGCAACCTTTTTCCTTTGTGCTGCATTTGTCTCCAGTCCATACCTGACTTGACTGTGCAAATATTAACATGTGTTCCCATTGTTTCTCCAGCCCTCTCCCGTGGCACTTTTCATACCTTTAACATCACCCAGCAATAGCTGTCATCACATTTCAACAAGCCCATTATGAGATCTGATTTCCTGTAGCCAAACTGACTTCTCTGTGGCTCGTGTTATAGCCTTAGGAACTCTGGTTTTCTGGCACCTGGGACACATGGGAAGGGAGATGGGAATGTTTCAGTGGGTGTTAAACGGCTGATTAGTAACTTAGCAGGTTATTTGAGCCTAACAAGCTTGAGATATGTATTGACAGCTGTCTTCCACAGTGATATCCTGAAAAAAATAAGTCTATGGGCTGCTTTGAGAACTACCTATATTTAGAAGAACTCTAAAGGTAAAGACAATTACTAAATTCATTCTGCATGGGCATCGTACAAAGGAGTTTTGTTTTCTTACAGCCATGCCACCTCCAACAGCAGGTGATAAGAGAAGATCATGAGGGATCAAAAGCCATATCTGCAGGTTGAAAATAAGACTAATGAAAAATGTCATATGATTTTCTGGGGAAGACCTTTCACTCTGTTATAAAATCCTGTAAAATTTGAACATAAATAACGTGACATCAGCATCACTGACCTGAGACAGAAAGTGTCACTAGTGATGCTAATCTGTTTGAAGGATTTCCCTTTCTTTTCATCCCTTTCGCTTTGGTCTTAAACAACAACATTTATTCTAGGCAGGTTTCAATTACCTTTAATGGGTGTCTTAGGTGATGTTAGTGGCAATCTTGCAAGAAATACCTGGAGAATTTAAGAGAGAAGTCATCTTTAATCATGAGTCATGTTTCCTGATCAGTGAAATATCTGTGCTGAAAACCTGCTGTGTTTGTAGTGGAAATTCAAGCAAAAATCCTGTTACCTCCTGCTCAGCTGTGCATATGCTGTCCCTGCAGCAGGCCAATATATACTGAGTTCTTTGACAGCAAAGCATTTGCCATCCCTGAAAATGGCAGTCTGTCCAAATAAATTTGTTCATGCAATTATCAGGACCAGCTTGAAACAACAGGGGAAAAAAAAAAGTCATCTTGCATAGAATTTCTTACTCTTAAGATCTGCAGACAGCCTCTTACGGTATCCCTTTAGTGTTTCTTTTGCTACACTCACTTCAACTCAAAACTGTCACCTGAGAAGAACAGGAGGGTTTCCTGCTTTTGTTCAGGACTCCTGGCTTGCTCAGCGTCCAGAAACCACAGAGAAGCTCACTGAGGAGGAAGATTACTCTTCAGAACCCATTCCAAATTGGGAGTGGGTTTGGTTTCAGTACATGGATTTCATAGATGATCCATGTTTCTGCTGTACACTTGACATGCTCAGGGTGTCAACTCACTATGTAGGATCAGCATACCCACGGTATATTTGATTCCCCTCAGATGTATTAAGCCCTGATGTGACCTTCTCAAGAGTCAGTTTCTAAAACTTAATTACAATTTCACTATGTTTCTAAAAGGCCATATGAAACCAAAGCCAAACCCTCAACGGAACTCAAACTCAAACCCCAGTGAGTCATTGCACTCCTTCCAGTGTGTATTTTTTTATAGCAAGTAACAGGGTGGGCAATAAATCTGGTTTCTTCCCTGTCATACATCCAGCTCTGCTGCACAGTTTCTTTCATGTTGCCACTGGAAGAAAAGTGAGGGGAGTTCTTTTATTTTCTGTTTCAAGAATAGTCCTGCAGGACATAAAATAGGTTTTCTTGCCTGTATTATCAGAAATGACACAGTTCACAAAAGTCAGCAATGACATTTTTTCCAGCAGGTTGCCAATTGTTTCTAATTTGCAAAGCATCCAAAATTATTTCAGATACTGAACCTATTTCAAAGTCTTACTCTCAAACGCTGTCACTTTTATAGATTTTAGGAGAAAATGTATGGCAAGCTCAGCATTAAACACTGATGTTGCCACATCCGACTTTGTTCATGTTGTGCCCTTGCAAAGAGTACCAAGGACTAGAATATCAAGAACTGACTAGCTTGGCTCTATCCTCTTGCCACCCTCCCCTCATGTGCTATATACATTAATAAGATCCCCTCTCAATCTTCTCTTGAGGCTGAACAGGCCCAGTTCCCTCAGCCTTTTGTTGTAACAGATGCTCCTCTCCCCTAATCATGTCTGTTGCTCTCTGCTGGACTTGCTCCTGGTGCTCCATGTCTCTCTTGTCCTGGGAAGCCCAGAACTGGACACAGCACTCCAGAAGTGGCCTCACTAGGGCTGAGTAGAGAGGCAGGATCACCCTCCCTGACCTGCTGTGGCAATCCCCTTCCTAAAACCCCCCAGAACACCGCTGGTCTTCCTGGCCACGGGGACACACTGCTGGATCATGGACAGCTTGTTGTCCACCAGGACACTCAGGTCCTTCTGCTTTCCAGCAGGTCAGCCCCCAGGCTGTACTGGTGCATGAAGTTATTCTTCCCCAGGTACAGAACCCAGCATTTGCCTTTGTTGATTCCCTCATTATCATTTCACAGAGACAAGGCTAAAGCTCCCCTGACACTGTGACACCTCTCCTGTTCTGCAGTCCAGTATAACTGATCAAGGTGGCCAGGCTGGTCAGAATGAAAGGGAGAAGGGAGGATCACAGGGACGCATGGGAACCAGGTGGGTACCATGTTCCATCTATCCTTGTCAGAAGACATATTCCCAACCTTGCCCCACAGTCCCTCCATGTGGGCAAATTAAAAAAGGGACTTTATGCTGAAACTCTCCCACACAGCTTCATGAGGTGGTCTGACACGTCATCTTCAGCTAGTAAAACAGACCGGGTTAACCACAGTGAGGTCTCTGAAAAAAACAAAAAGCAGACAAATGCCCTGGATTCTGGAGGGACAATTAAATCTCATGCCCTTGTAAGCTCTTTATTGTAACAGTTTTTAATATGCACTGTGAAATATGCACCTGGCTTTGATCCCTACCTCTGTCTGCTGTTTGTGGTTGAAGAACAAGTGATGTTTATTCTGCATTAAAAGACAGTTTTGTTCCAGACCAGATGTCTCTTTCACTATGCATATGTCAGCCCTGCAGGTGCTATCACAGACTTAAGCAACAGCAATTTTTGGTGCAATTTTCAAATAACACTGCAATGTCAAGATACTACTTCAAACAATAAAAAAGTTTCTCTGCTTCAGTCATAGCAAGTTTTGAGTTCGTTTTTTTCTTTTTCCAGACAGAGAGTTATGCTGTGCTTTGTCTTCCATCACTATAACTGAGAATAATTCCACTGACTTCAGAGGAAGGTTTCACATCTATGCTTTAAGAGTAAAATTTTAGCACATGGATATGCTGCATATTTGAGAGACTTAACTGGTTTAACACTAGAATTCTTCAGGACTGTTTTTAGATTTTCCTGTCTCAGACGCATTGAAAGTAAATCCCAACTTTCAATGAGTAATTTATGAATCTCAGCTTTTAGGGGAAAGATTTTTTAATTCTCATTTTCACGTGAACATTATATCACCTAGATACAAACACAGAAAGCATCCTTTCATATTTAATCCAACTGCTACATCACATAACACATCGACTGACTTCTCCCTTTCACCCATCACAAAAGAACTGTAACATCTTCCTTCTTGCTTTAATAATACCTGTTTTGGATATCTGTTGAGGGTTTTTTTGCAGTGACAGCTCACTGTCATTTCAAATATGGGTCCTCCTCAAATGTTATTTGTAAGTGATCCATTTTTGTTTTGGCTTCTAATCACATACTTGTAGGTAAACCTTTGCTTTACCTTAAGCTGTGTGACTTTTATAATAAAACGGTAAATGATTATAGTCCAGATCTAAAAAAGTAGCTAAAGAAGAACAGAATTATCATCACCAAACAGGCATACTGCAAAAAAATGCCTTATCCCAAGAGGACTAGGAACACTTTTGATGTGCCACTCAGTTATATGTTAACATGTGGAAAGTGCTGAATCTATCCTGGAAGAAAATCACCGTTCCTCATCCACAGGTAGCCAAATTCACCAGCCAAGCTTCCCACTGACAGATGGGAGCTCTGCACGCAGTGTCACTACCACATCTAATATTCCTTGCTTGGGGTACTTGGGGACATCTTGGGTCAGCTTCTGACACATCTCCAGAGACAACTTCAGAAGTGAACGTGACAGCAGATATCCTGGATGACCTCCTTGCAAGCAACAAGGCTGTCGAGACAGCAACACTCCAGAACAGAGCAGCCATTGACTACTTATTGTTAGTACATGGACATGGGTGTGAGGAGTTTGAGGGCATGTGTTGCCTCAACTTCTCCACCCGCTCTCAATCCATACATTCAAAAATAACCTCCCTCCGGAACATGGTGCAGGACCTGAAGACCAAAGCCGGCAACCCCACTGGTGAACTCCTTGACTGGTTTCCAAACCTTAACATCTCCCTGGGTCTGAAACGGTTTCTTATCATTTTAGTCATGGGGATTTTCACTGTTTTGTTGATTTTGTTGATTGTTGTCTCCTTAGTTGTATTAAGCGTTTCATGTTAAAATCAGTTTCAGTTAACGTAATTTCTAATTTATTTAAAGGACAGGGGAGATGGGGGGGGGGCACCTGTAGGGGAAGCACTTGTCAGGGACTGCTGATCCAGGACATAGGGAAAAGATGATTTTTACCAATAGATGAAACTGTCTCCTGCTAACTAGAGACTTCCACAACCACCAGCTACTCATTGCCATGGAGTTGTTGTTTTTTAAACATTTTTATATTGTTCAGGTGTTATAGTTAGGATAAAGATGTATTAGATAGATAGTTATTACCATTCTATTACTTTTGTATGTTCAATTGTTCTAATTGGTTCTGGGAACCCCAGTTACAGCCCCCTGATTGTTTCTTGTACCCCTAAAACCCCATAGGCTGGCCGGTGGTGCACTGCAGCACCACCATACAAGGCTAGCCACCCCCCAGTTTTGCCTTATAAGTTATAAACCCTGCTTCCCTTTTCCTTTTGTGTCATGATCCGCCCCTAACTCCACCCAAGTTCTAGAATCCTCTGACCAAATCCTATAAGAGTCCCATGTGCCCCTAATAAAGTGTTCACACCTGTTCCTACCCCGTGCTGTGTGGACCATTCCTTCTTCCCTTAGCGGACCGCACAAGCCAACACCAGAGCTAGACCCACCAATGAGTGAGGAGAAAGGCATTCAGTGTGCCACTCTGCACTGTACAAAACTTTGCTTATGCATCTGAGGCAGAGTATAAACCACAGTGCCCTTTGGTAACTGTGTTGCAGGCCCAGTGTCAGATGGAAGTTTAGATCTCTTTTTGAAAAGTTAACTGTTCAGAAGGACCATAAGAGAAAAGAATCAAGAAGAAATCCCCAAGCCCTGTCACACCAAAACTGTAAAAGGTCAGAATTTATTATTATACTCTCTCAAGGATCCTCCTCTTGGCACAGAAGAGCAAACTGTTAATAATGGATAATAAATCCTGGTCAGAAACAGCTTTTACAGCTTTTGCTTTGCTTTGTAATCTCTTTCCACAATACATAAGTGGAATAAGCGGATAAACCACTTTTTTAAAGAAACCATAAATATAAGTAATTTTTCTTCTTTCCTTAAGCATTTAGAAACCAATCTTCCTCTCATTTTGCTTCTATGAGTGTTTGTTTGTTTTTG
>VXAU01004507.1:518046-556860 GCA_013399695.1 Formicarius rufipectus
TGTTTTTTGTTGGTTTTTTTTTGAGCTCTCTCCACTTGATCTTCGCTTACCACCTTCAGGGAACACAAGGTGTTTGAAATGTTAAACCAAGACAAATTATCTATGTGATGTCCAGCACACCAATTCACAACTGAAAAAATGTGTCCACAGGCTAAACTTAAGAAGATGTGTTTATGTTTTCTTTAGAAAATGTTTAGGGATATTTTGCTTTACACATTAAAATCAGCAAAAACGTTGAAGTTTGAGTACACACATACGATTTAGAAGGGATTCACTTTTCTGAAATACATATGTGGAGCTGAGGTGTGCTCTTAGCCAGCGTGGAACAACTTCTGCTGCCTTTGTTTCTCTTCCATGGAAAATGAGAACATGTGCAGCCAAGCAGTTCTGTCCATAACTCTAAGTTTTGACCTAAACCTCATGAAAGAGAAGCTGTATAGAAGAGTGAAGGATAGACATACACAGGCTGCCCTCAAGCTATCTTTCAGAGGATGACAGTAATACAGTCGCTAGAGGCACTGAGGATGAAAATATTAAAAGTTCACAGATAGTTTTCATTCTGCTTGCTAGCCCATATTGCATTTTTTCAGGTCTCCTCACTTCTGCCAGTAAGATAAATTTCAGAAAATCTCCTTCATTGTCTTATATAGTAACCACAAAAGATTAAGACACATGCTGAAGTCTGCTAAATTAAGACACCTACATAACTAATTTGATGTGCACTCACTGGATTATCTAATTGAGTGTCTGTCTATTTCTGCTGTCCATTGAACTATTTATTTGAAAATCCTATTTTTGAAATCATTGTGAAGTTTTCTGCAGACAGTCACAGTTTCAGAAGTAACTAACCTTATGGCCTTAAACTGAAAGAAGGAAGGCTTACATTAGATATTAGGAAGAAATTATTTATGATGATTGGTAAGACACTGGAAAAGGATGGCCAGAGAGGCTGTGGATGCCCCATCCCTGGAGATGTTCAAGGTTGGATGGGGCTCTAATGGAAGATGTCATTGCCCATAGCAGGGAGTTTGGAATTGCATGACCTTTCAGGTCCCTTCCAACTCAAGCCATTCTGTGATTCTATGAGTTTATTACTATGATCTGGAGCAACATAGCAAAATATTTGAGTTACCTTTAAGTACTGTAAAGGAAACTTTTTATTCTCCAAGAGACATTAACAATTACATAGTTCAAGAATTAAATACATTTAGTTCCAGAACTTCCAGTTGTTCCCCATAATGCAGATAGTCTGCACAGTCTGTCAATCCAGCTATTTCTTATATACAGGATTCCTTTTACAGTGCTACTTGCTCAAGAATTGATGAAAGACTACTTATAAAGGATAACAGCTTGGAGACAGAATGTTTATTTTCCATTTTCCTCACACATTTAGGTACTTTATTTTTCCTGTTCTTACAGCTAAAAATGCCAAGACATAGGATGGATGGATAAGAATGAAATTTGATGCAGAAATGTGTGGAGTGTTTCATAGAAAGCACAACACCCTATCATAATCCAGGATAGTCTTCCAGAAGAAAAACTAATTGACTCATATTTTAATTAGTAATCCTAAAATCAGTGTAGAGTCGGATGGATGTTACATACAATTAGTCAAAATTCAAGGTGTAGGCCTGCAGGTGACATTTATCCTTTACATCTTAATATACATTTATAATCAGAGGGAGATCAAGGGGATCAGTACAGATTAGAACTTGCTAGGGCACAGCTTCAAATACTATATTACTTGTACAGCAGTAATATGACTTAATTAACTACAGGATTAGTGCTTCAAAGCTAGAGTTGTAGTCATATGTGCTTCAAAAACTGACAAAGCTGTGTGTGTATATAGGTGCAATTGCCATGACACCAGCAGATTGTTCCCATCCTGAACCTGGCTCAGTCCTGGTCTTCAATGACTGGTAAGTAGCCAAGCAAGCCTCCCAGACAAAAGGCAAAATCCTATCAGTCCCATGGTAAATGCTAAAGCTGACATCAGGACAGGCAGGATTTTGTTAGGAAAATTGTATTTATGTTCTTAAAGAGAACATATTGAATTTTCTTTTTTAAAATATCATTTGAGGCACAGAGGTTGTGTGACAACCCAATCCACAGTAACCTTCCTGTGGTTATTTCTTACAGTACATATCTTTGAGGCAAAGGTTTGAAAACAAACCTTTGTTTGTGATGACTGTACAACTAGAACAAGAATCAACAGAACACAGGGAATTCAATATAGGGAAATGCTGGAAGAACACCAAACAAATAATCAGGTACCTGTCTGCTCAGATATGGTCTGTTCCACTGAAAGCCAGACTAGCTTTCTCATTAAAGCACTCAGTTAGATAAAAATCATTGTCTCTCCCTATGCATTCAGTACATTTCGACTCATAGAATGGTTTGTGTTGGAAATCAACTCAAAGATCATCTAGTTCCAAGCCCCCAACCATGGGTAGAGACATGTTTTGCTAGACCAGGTTGCTCAGAGCTCCATCCAACCTGGCTTTGAACACTTACAAGGGTGGGGAATCCACAGCCTCTCTGGGAATCCTATTTTACTTTTAATTAGCAATTTGCCAATTTTACCACTCTTACTGTGACAATTTCTTCCTAATATCTAATCTAAACCTTCTCTCTTGCAGTTTAAAACCATTCTCCCTTGTCCTTTCATAACATGCCTTTGTAAATAGTTTCTCTCCTTTCTTGAAGGCTAAACAAAGTCACCTCGAAGGTTTCTCTTCTCTCTGCTGAACAATCCCCATTCTCTCAGCCTTTCCTCTTAGCAAAGGTATTCCATCCCTGTAATCATATTGGTGGCCTCCTCTGCACTCACTCCACCAGGTCAATGACCTTGTGCCGGGGACCCCAGAGCTGGATGCAGCACTCCAGGTCGGGTCTCACCGGAGAGGAGCAGAGGGGCAGGATCTTGACCTGCTGCTCATGCTGCTTTTGCTGCAGCCCAGGACACTGTTGGCTTCCTGGGTTGTGAGTGCACATTGCCAAGTCCAACATCTCATCCACCAGCACCCCGAAGTCCTTCTCAGCAGGACTGCTGTTGATCCTCCAGCATGGATTTATACTGGGGGCTGCCCTGACCCAGGTGCAGCACCTTGCACTTGGTCTTGTTAAACCTCATGAGGTTCCCAAGGACCCACTTCTTCAGTGTGTCCAGGTCCCTCTGGAAGGCATCCCATACTTCAGGTTTGCCAACCACACCACTCAGTTGGTGTCATCTGCCGTATTTTGGATATTCTTGTCAGTTGGATAAACAATTAAAATATAAAGTGTCTAGAATCTGTAAACTGCATACATTAAAGTTTTAACAACAATTTAAGGTAACATTATCATAATCCATCAATCAGTACTGAACAGTGCAAGAATCCAATTACATTCCTTGTCAGCTTTGGAAAAAGAAATAGATACCACCAAAGAGAAATGACCATTCTTTTTTCTCTCCCATTAGATGTGCAACTTCTTATTACTTTGTTTGTCTAAGGTAAGGTCAGCAAACAGCACATATTTCTTTTCACATGGTCTCTAGGTAACTGAGAAAAGCTGTACAGTTGACACCGAACTCAGGTTATTTCAGCTGCAAGGGAAGATGTTTTGTGTCATCTAAAACCTGCAGTAGTTCATGCTATGTTGGGGAAAGTGATATCAGATCTGAAGGGAAAAGCATGGTATGATTTTCTGTAATGAGCTGTTCCAGTGTCAGCTAGGAGAGGGTTCATTTTTTGCAGTAGCTGGGAAGGGGCGTGGCTGCAAAGAGGGGCCATGAGAAGGAAAGGCATCACCTTTCTGGTACCAGTTTTCTTGTTCATGTCCATGGTGACCTGCAAGCACAGAAGTGGGGTCGAGGAGCAGGCAAGACCAACGGAGGGGAATCAAGACCACCAAGGACCCCAAAGCACACCCCCTACTCTTTTTGGGAACTGTCCATCAAAAGACTGCACATGCCCTATAGTGCTGCATCATGCCCAAATCCTTCCCTCCCTGTGGGGAGGTCTAGGCATTCCCGTGCTAACTTGAATGTATATAACCCAACAAACCCTGTTGCACTGGAGCTCACCCCCAGTGGATCAAGACTGTGGCCATCACTGATCACAGACATCAAAATTGCAACAATCAAGCCGAATCACTGGATCCACAGGTAGTGCTATCTTTTCTCTCTGCTATCTGCTCTTACCTTTTCATTCTCTTCCTTTCTTTTCCTTATGCATTTTCTTCAGCATATTTTAGACTTCTATAGAAAAGACTCAAAATGGCTTCATGCTTTCTTTCCACTGCAATTAAGTTGTTTCAAAATAAATCCACCTCATACGTACACTGGTGATTCAGTGTCATTTCACTGTAATTTATCCCAAGGGATTTATTAATAGGAACCTCAGTTATGCTGCCTCAGAGGCAGGTTTGGCACTGCTTTGTTGGATATAGCCTAAATGGCTAAAAGTTCTTATAGGCTTATAAGGGAAAGAAGTTACACTGTACTTTTACTTCAACACAATTCCACTAATGCTTGAATAGGATTTATTTCATCTGGTTTTTTGCTATTGAAGCAGTCATCTATCTCTTCTAGTCACCAGAAAGGGAAAGTCTTGCTGTGAGATGATAAATACTCATCCTGCACCTACACTGGACAAGATGAGAACATAATTTTCTGGAGGTCCTTATTCTTACTTGCTGACTTTAAGGGATGGCCACTCTTGCAGAGTGTATATTTCTTTGCACTGAAAGTAAAGGGGGCTTAAACAACAAGTTGAACTGGGGATGGCTTCTGCATATGAAGCTTCATCTTTCCATGTGACCCCTCTTCTCTCTGTCTCACACTAAAGCTGTGAGACTGACCACAATTGCTCCCTGAGAATGATCTGATGATATCCTTCCTCTAATGCACAAGCCAGTGTTGCAGCATCGTGGGAAAGTTTACTGATAATTGTCCAAATGGTTCTTTTATGCGCAATTTGCAATGCTAATTCCCAGGTACAGCCTTTCTGCTGTAATATCTACTACAAAAACAAGTTCTAGGAAAAAATATTCCTGAAGTTTTCTCATCAGTCCCATATCCAGGCTTGAAACCATTTTAAGGCAGTTATCCTGCTCTTGCTAAAATTGCTCAAGGCAATAGTCTGCCTGTTAGCAAGAAACTGAAAACTTCAGAGAGTTGATCAAACAGTTTACATTCGAATATTAGATTGTACTTCAGTGCTGACACTTAAAATAATTGGTCTTATTATTATCCTACTTATCCAGATGAAGAATACTTTATAAATACATCCTTTCCAGGTCATATAAAGCAATCACACTCTGTGTGTTCAGTGTTGAGAAGGGAACATCTGTTGGTTTGTTTGTTTGTTTGTTTTTTAGTGGTCATCCAACCTGGCTTTTTATCTTTAAAATAGAAAAGCAGCATTATCATGATCACAAATTTCATACAATCTCTGCATATACTGTCGCATTTATAGTTAAATTTCCCTGACAAACAATTCATCACCATGCAACCTACCACAAAACCCCAGCCATCTCTGTAAAACAGCCTGCACTATTACAGCTACATTGGGCAGCAGCTGGGAATGAAGGCAATTTAGTCTGCTGTCTAAGTTTAGAGGAACTTAGGAAATTTGTTGGACTAGAAACAAAAGAAGGAGACAAGCCTCCTTTAATTTCAAAACAAATTTTAATTAAGGTTTGATAAATGGAAGGATAACAGTTCTTAGCTATAATATATATCTATATATGTATTCAAGATAAACAAAACAACCAGGACTAAATGAATAAACCCCCTGAACCAAACCCTCCTCCTCCACCCCAGTCTCTGGCTCCGTTGGGCACAGTAGTATTTATGGATCTCAGGTGATGATGTTGCTCCTCGGCCGGTGCTGAGCTGCCCCCAGGTGCTGGTGGAAAAAGCTTTGGCGTCTCTCTCTGTGGGGTTGGTGGGAAGAAGCCGCTCAGGAAAGGAAGAAACAAGGCTGGGATCCTCTTTCCTTGGCTTGTGGCTTGTTGGTCTCTGGGCTGGAGCCTCCAATGCAAAAGTCCCCCATGCCTGGGCTGGCCGCCGATGGACTCCCTCAGAAAAAAGCCAGATGCAAAGGCCCCGGGTAGCGATGTCTTCTCTCTCTCTCTTGGGCACAAGGAACTCCACAAATCCAGGGCTTGGCAAACAGGAGATAAAAAAAGAAAAGAGAACCAAAACCCGTAGGGCAAAGGTTTCCCCGAGAGCTGTCTCTCGCTCCCTCTCCTCCAGCAAACTGAAGGAAAAAGCAAACAAACAAACAAACAAACAAACAAACAAAAACACACACACAAAAAAAAGTGTGTCCTTCTAGCCCCCAGTGAATTACCAGTCACTAGGTAATGCCTTGCTTCTTTTGTTAGAGGCAATGGATGAAGATAGGCCTATTCGTCGCTCATTCTGGTGGTAGGGGAAAGAAAAATTCCACTAGATTCTAAAACTATAACATCTGCTTAACAAATGGACAAACTCAATCTGTTCAATAGAAGTGCAGCTCTCTCCCCAAAAAAAAAAAAAAAAAGCAACAACAACACAGCAATCATACAATTGTAATTCTTTCTATAAAGAAGACACATTAAAAACAACCTGCCCATGAGCTTTGTCTCTTGTTATGCAGAGCTACTTTGTAGTCTGCTCATTGCAAGGTGTTGTTGCCAGTGTATAAGATTCAGCTTTGCAACGGGCTGCCCAACTCTGGTTTTCAATGAAATCAGGACAGAGCTCAAGGATCAGCGTGACTTCAAGTTCCCCATAACTGTTAACAAGCACTTGATCTGCTGAGGACAAGAGCCAAAATGTATTTAATTCTTCCAAAAAGAATGGAAGACTATCTGACAGACTGTTCATTCACATGGTCAAGGGGAGAAGTCACAGCAGGACAAATTGTAAACATTTCAGCTCAAAGACCGGCTATGGCAGCAGCAAAATGTGGAAATGCAGTTCAAGTCCAGCTAGGCTGATATATAAAGCAGTGGCAAAACAGGTCCATTCAAATTATACTGACAAATGTAAGGTGATGAGAGGCAAAGTGACGTGTTAATGCAACCATAGTTTACCCTCTTACTTAAAAGATCAAATGTAAGAGTCAGGTCCCTAATTTGTACACAGTGTAAAGTCAAGCTGTACGGTTATGTCTTTTCAGCCTCATTTTTCTGTTGATGTTCTTGATTATCAAAAGGATTCATGAACAGGCTTTAGCTAAGTTTAGACTCCTTGAAAGCAGTTCATTAGCTGTGCTCATCCCTCCCTCTGAATTCCCAAAGCATGAAGAAAATCTCTCTGCTAAATTTCAAAGGCATTAAAGATAATCCAGTCAGCCTAAGAGCCATTTTTATTTCCAAAGAATTAAACAATTCCTTATCACTTTTGTTGCTATGTAATTTACAGCAAAGCTGCAGACTGACTGATAGCAAAGATGTCTCAGGAGGTGAGCCAGCAGCTATTGCTTTACCTGATATATAACTTACCTATGATATGCAAAGTATGGCTTGCTGCTCTTTAAAAGGATGCAGACTTGAAAGGAAGGGCATCAACTAGTTTTGGCATAAAACTGTACATAACCGATACATTTATTAAAAAGTATTTCTAATATTTCAGGCTATGAGTGTTCCTGGGCAGCTCTGTCATTTGAGTACTAAGTCTGAGATATTCTATGGATGTTCTTGCTGCTCGGACTCAGAAAAAAAAAAGGTCATATGTTTGTCATCTCTAGCTTTGTCTATTCCACTGAGTGAAATGGTCCAGGGACCCGAGGCTAACTGGCAGAACACACCTTCCATCCCTATCACTTCCCTTCTTGCTCACTCCGACTTTTTGGGATCACTCCCTGACAGAACTCGTGATCCAGGTTGTGCCTGGGCATTCCTCAAGGAAAACCTTGTTGATGCATGCCAAAGCTCATACCAGGAATTATGCTAACAGCCAGTTTGGACAACTGTGTGCAAGTACTGAAACCTGTGCCCTAGCCCTATATTTATCCCCTGTCAGCCCAGTAACTGCAGGTGCTATTCTCTCCTTTAAATGGAATGAACCATTTAGCAGATGGAAGACAGAGATCAGAGCACACCATGCCAGTGCTGTGACTAGACTAAACTAATATCAGTCAGTGCTGGGGGAGCAGGTATGATCTCCGAAAGCAGAAGGAGACATCTGTGGCCTCTGCTGTAACACAGTCACTGAGGTGTAGAGATGACTCATCAGACAGGGCTAACCATGAATTTCTGGACATAATGTCAAAGTACCCACCCCTTCAGATGCTTATTTTCTCCAGTCACTTGGCAGAGGAATGACTGGAGTCAATACAGTGGAACTATCTGGGGCTTTCAGTTTTTAAAGTGATGCTAACACATAGTAATTATTTTCCTACCATGGAACCACCACTATTTAAATTAAACATTTCTGGTCAAGTAAAAAGGCAACAAAAATTTCACTGAGAGCAGAATTCTACCCATGAAGCAAGGCACAAACCCCTATTTGGTAGAGAAGCTATCTGTTAAATGTCAGATTATTTGGTGGGTATTTTTTGAGTATCCAAGACCATGAGCTGCAGAAAGTTTGAACTCCCTCATTAAGGTTTAATTAGTTCAGACTGCAATTACTTATATAGGGGGCTTACACTACTTCTCATAGTAGCTTGTCACAGCAATTAGTTTAGAACTGCCAAAAGCTCATCACCAGTCCTTCTTAGGTGCTGGGGATCTCCCACCAGTTAGGAGCATCTGCAGTTAATACAGTGCAACCCCTTGATGGAAGATCACTTGTATCAATGGACAGAGACAATCTTGAAGGCAGCAAAGCAGGTGGGCCCCATTTGCAGAAACCCAAGCCCATCGACTGCCCTCTGTTCATGGGATCTGGTTAGAGCACACCAGACAGGCCATGTGCTGCACAGCAAAGATTCAATAGATTTTATTTTCCTGGCTTCAAATGGAGAACACATCAGCCTGTGTCCATATGATCTTGTCTCATTCACTGAAAAAGAGGAAGTTTCATAGACCTTCAAAGCTTTGAGGGAAGCTGACCAATTACTTTTGGATGCTGCAGGTCATCTCACTGGCTGCTCAATGCCAGACAGAGTCTGTAGACAGTAATCATGCCAGCTTTAGGGACAGAGCTTCAATAGCCATCCCTGAGCAAGTGCCCTGGTGGCAGAGCCAGCAGCCTGACACACAAATAGATTTCACTTGCCACACAGCTGGACTAGCTGCAAAGCTCCAAAAAGAGTAGCTGGAAACAACTCCTTTTGAAAGGCAAAGGATCCCAACTCCCTTGAGCACGTTATCCTTGATCTGGAAAGACATTGGCTCTACCATTGAAAGGTTGCCAGTGACTGACTCAGTACATGCATAATGTTGCTGACCCCTGCTCTCAGCCGTAATACCCTTATTGCCACTGACCTGTCCAAGCCAGCTCCCAGCACTTCTTCAGCGCTGTGGAGTGGCCATATAGTTTTATCAAATCTAGAGTTTGTCTTAGATGACAATGTGGTGGTGAATCCCTGCACTTCTGACTACCCACCTGCATGTGCTGATACTGCTTTGTCAGCCCCATCCCATGTGGAGCCATTTCAGAAAGGTCATTATGTCCATTTGGTTAATGAAGTATTGCTGTCACATCTTTTCTGGCACAGAACAAGGATCTGTGATAATGAAGCAGCAATCATTCTTTAGGAAAGTCCACTGCTAACATTTCTTAATGCCTAATTTAAGTTGCTGCACCCATATATAGCCTGTGAAATGAAATGGCCTGATTTTCAGAGATGCTCAGCTTTTCTGCATAAGTGCACTTGCAAGACAGATGATTTACAAGGTAGTGTTGTTAGGCTTGTTAGCTGCTGGCTCTGAAATTTCAAAGGCTAATCTGAACTGTCAGAAATAGGAGTTTTGCACAGGAACTATCTTAGAGGAAAAATATTTTATAGGAGTACACACTGAACCTATATAGAGAGAAATTGTTACCTCTCCTGGACCATCAGCCAGGATGTGCAGTCCTGTAGGTTGTTTCCATGAGAAACAATTGATAAAGAAATTAATCAAATAGTTTGACAGAGAAGTCACAGATTTTTTTTTATGCAATCCCATTTATTCACAACAGCAATGACAAAAATGCAAGGACTCCTGTTCCCTTCAAAACAGTGATTTAGCACGGAATCCAGCAGACTGCAGTCCTCTTTGCAGTAGCCTGTGCAGTAAAACAACATTTCCCTGCATCTGGAGAGGAGGAACTGCTCCTCTCTCTGCATCAGACTGTATCTGCTTTGGAGGTCCAAATCTGGAATAAAATAGTGCAATGAAGTTTCATTCACCTTGGCACCAAGTCTCTTCTTTCGCTTGCCCAAAATCCAGGAGTCTTTTTTTTTTTTTTTAAAGAAAATCATGCAACCTACACCTTCTTGTCTTTTCTCTTTTCTACTTAGTTGCCCTGCTTCTTTCTCATACAATCAAATATGCCTTAGCATGTACCTATTTTCTGGAGGATGGTTGTGGCAACTGTTATCTCTCCAACTACAGGTACTTGTTATCCGAGATGAGCCATAAGTGTTTTAGCCTTGCTCGTGTGTCCATAGAAATCATAAGAAGGAATCTCACAGGCTTCACAGTGCCCTGGATAGAGACCTCTAACCAGATTCTTCCATTGTGTGAGATATAACAGAAAAAAAGTCTAAATATTCACTGACAGAAGCAAAATTGATTCAGGACCCAAAGTCAGTGAAAAAAAATTATTGCAATGAGGAATGAAATGGGGGGAAAAAATCATTCCAACATCCCATCTCTAAATCCGAGGGGAAAATAGCAATAATTGTGGTTTGAGTGGGGCATTTATTTCTTTTTAATGGCTAGGTGCAAAAACTGATGTTCACTTTGTGATAGGGAAAGTTCAGCAAAACTGCAAATGAATGAGTAACTCTTCAGTACTGTACTTGAATGCTCTCCAAAAGTTTAATTATTCCAGTGTGTAAATATAATTTATTCTTCTCACAAGGGAAAATGAGCAAAAGACAGGCAGCAAAGTCTGTTCTTTTCCTTCATTAATCTAGTAATCTATATTCCACATTTTTGCAAATCAAATTTATCCTGCATAGTAAATGTAGCCTGACAAGACTTTTGTCAGTATTTGTGATTTTATGAACTTTTTTTTTCATAAATTCTTGACCACTCCACGTTTTTGCAAACATGAAAGCAGAGATCACTGCAACTGCCTTTTTTTTTTTTCCTAGGCTGGAACTGAAGTATCCCATGAGTTCATGCTCTGAAATAAAGATGCTGATTTGACAGATATTAAGATCCTGTAGTCACTGGAAATCAGGGAGATCATACCGAATTTGTATTTCAGATCTCTTCCAAACCTCAGGTTTGGGTATGTAATAATTGCAAATAATTCATATGCATGCTCTATTAATTTGGTCTTTTTTTATAGTTCAAGCAACTCTACAAACTATACTATCAATAAATTAGTTATGATACCAGATTTGCGAAACCTATATATTCTCTAATAATGCAAAATTAAGTGTTACATGCATCCCATAGTGCTACATATCAAATAGATCTTTCATACAACTTCTTTAGGCAGTTTTCATTTTGCAAAAACAAAATTACTTTTTAAAAACCTCCAAATTATTGGAGAGTTATTAAAACTGATTGATTCAATTATCTTCCATGTTGAGAGGGTCTAGAAAATTATGATTTCTGGGTCTATTTTTAGAAGCACATAGAGACAAGAATTTTATATGCAAAATAAAATTTGCATGCAAATCTCATTTCCTTCTCATTTCTTGAGCCCTTCTTACATGATCTGAATTTGGATTATTGTCATCATGCAGGATATGAGTTAGCACATGTTCAGTACAGCTAACATCTTGTGGAAATTGTTTATAAGCTGTATGGTCAAGTTATAGTAGTACAAGAAGTAAAAGAAACAAATTGTAAAACTCAAGATCCATACACTGTCTCGTAGCTAAAGATGTTTTCTGGCACAACAACTTTGTACTAGGAAATGTATCAATTTTCCTATTTAATCCTATCAATCTTTCCTATATGAAACTTTCATGTTACTTTTCTCTATAATCAGTTGCATGCACAAGTGTTAATTTGTATATTTTATCTCTTGGTCCAAATTCAACTTCTTGCTATATGTCCTAATCTTATATATATAAGTTAAAAGGTTTAAATGAACAGACTTTTCTTCAGAAAGTACAGCCAGTGGACCAGGGCAACAAACTGATCTAAGTACATAAAGAATAATTTATATCATAGCATACCTTAGTTATTATGCTTAAATAATTCAGTCAGGTAGGGAACTTCTTACCCATGAAAAATATGATGTTTACCATATGCAGCAGTGGGACTCCACAGCAGCAGAAGCTCCTTATAGGTAGAACTGGATGAAAAACTGGGCTACTGTAGATTTAAGAGAATAAACAAGGATAGGAAGAAGGAGAGAAAAGTTTAAACTACAAAAAAAGGAGGCTATAGGAACTAGAGGAGGGCAGGTACCTAAGGTGATGGTCAAAATAAGTCTCAATGTATATATTCTTCCAAATAATGGTTCCAAAATGCCAGAACATTTCAAAACTTGAAGAGAAGATGGATTTCTTTTCATTGACATCCCTTTTATCTCCCTCTTTCTTTCCCCATCATACTCAGCTTGAAGCATAGGTCCCATTTGAACTTCTGCTCATCAAATACAGAAAATGTGCAAATATGAATTTTATTAGTCCTATATGTATAAGAATAGCTACCTGATTTGAGAGTGATTTCTTTGTGGAAAAAACCATACCAGTAAAAAGTCATGCAAGGAAGAATTAGCATTAGTGATATTGCTATAAACAGATTAAAATAAACAGCCCAGTCTTTAGGTGGACAGAATTATTGTAAAGAAACAACACTAATATTATTTTTGAGGAGAACCATTGATTTAAATGGTATTCCTTATGTGCATAAATGATAGGTTGAGCCATCTGTTGTGCAAAATGCATCCTCTTTTTGACTAGAAAGAGAACACTGACTGTGAGTCACAGGGTCATCATACTCATGAACACAAAACACTAACATTCAAAGAAGAACTTGTGCATACCAAGTTTCAAAACCTTATATAGGTAAAATCTTACAGGCATCTTGTATAGGTACAATTGGCATTTAACTTAAGAGAGTTTCCATCCTGTTTAGATTAGGTATCTGGTGTTTGATTTGTCAGAGAAGATCTTTCTAACCAGGATGTAAATGCTTCCTACCATTTGTTCACATAATATTTGTGCTTCTCATTTGCAAATCGTGGAATCATTATTTATAGATAAAGAAACTTTGGATTATCACACAAGAATGAGAGAGTTCTTCATCTGTTCATAATTTATTCTAGTCCTGCTGCTAGTTTTGGCAGTTCAGCCATTAAACACAGTCAGACAATAAAAGCTCACAGCATGATGCCTATCTGTAGAGTTTTGCTCTGTTTTTGAAAGGCAGCAACAGCCTTTTGTTAAGTAGAGACAAAATTCTGTGTACCATGCAAACATGTTTTTAGGTCAGCTATGTGCATTATCTGCTGTTGAAACAAATATAAGCCATATTTAACCAATGACAGAATCTGGCATTTTATCTCAAATCGTTTCTGCTCACTCAGCTTCAGAACCATGTTTGGATGTAAGATAATAACTGAAAAAAAAAATCCACTTTTAAAAGAGTAACTGTATACTAACCCTTACATATTTTATCATTTTATCCTTGTAGTCATAGTTACGCTCTCAGGTCCAAGTGAAAATTAACTATGTCAATCAACATGCCAACTAGAAGCTGACAGAGTTATCAGTCAGTTATCAGTCAGCCAGTCGCTGTGTCTGCACAGAGGCAAACCTGCATTTCTATACTGTTGATCAGTCTGCTTTTTCAGTTCCTTTTCTGGCAAAGAATTTATAGGGAAATTTTGACAGGCAGTCTGACCAACTTTAGGAATTCTTATTTTACACCTCTGGAAAACAATATCTCATGATTCTGGTCTTGGCACCTGGACAATTTTTCAAGGGATGGTGTGTAGTGTGTATGCAGCTTTCCCAGTTGCCTTGTTGTGATATAACCCCCCTTGTTTTCCTTTTTACAGAAGTTAAATGACTCCTTGTACTATCCTGGTGCCTGATAGGTACAAGAAGATGCTGGAACATCTGATTCATCCCAGTGAACTGAGGGATGGCAATGCACAACCTCATTACAAGTACTGGAAGCATAAGACCTTGCACTTGGATGCTGTCCATTTTAATTAAAAGATACAGAGCCTTTTCAACCCTAAAAGCAGAAATGCAACTACTCTTGACTTTTTACACGTACTTTAAAATGCTTTAGAAATGCAGAAAGCACAGGCAAGCTTACAAAATGCATTAAAGTTTCACACACAATGTTTCCTGGGGGAAATAGCTAACATTTTTTGGGGGACTTCTACTGAGGAAGGCTAACTCCACTGTGATGAACTTCAAGGGCAATAAGAAAGCTTCAGGTAAGGCATTAGAGCATTTTTTTTTATTACAGGAAGAGTAAAGCTCTGCAGGGACTGTCTGAGGACATTGTTGAATATCCATTCCCAGATATCTTTGGAAAAGAGAAAAACTGCAGTTATAGGTGATTCTGTCTTGGGGTAGCCAGCTGAACTACATGAAGACTTCAGGTCATCTCCAGCTTTATTTTTGTATGCTAACCTCTTCCACATCTTACTATGAGAAATATCAGCAGGAAAAGCCCCTCAGTCTGGTGGAAGTGCATGCATTGCATATGACAAAGTGCTGTGTGCAGTGTCAGGAAATCCACAGCAGAGGTTGAGATGAACCACAGACACCTCAAGCAGCTACATCGGAGTTACAAGCCATGAAAGCCAGGGTGGATTCCCCCTTCTGTTAAATCATCACCCTGATGAGCACGAGGCACAAGCCATAAGGACAGACAAGATTAGAGCTCTAAAGAGAATAATTGTGTATCTCAGTATCAAAAGGGGAAAACAAAGGTTGCAAATAGATTTTGTAAGAAAGCCACTGACATGATGGTAGCAAGCACACTCTTATTCTGCACTTTCTGCACAGCTAGAGTGCAAGACAGCTCTAGATTTTGGCTTTTTTCCATTAGATTCTTGCTGGCTTCCTTCCAGTGTGGATTAAAAAACTTAAGTGGAACAACAGGTGGCAGACATCTATTAGGGTTGAAGAGCAGCAAAGACATTTTTTCAGAGAAAGTGTGAGAAATGCCTCATAGGATGTCAGTAATCAGCAGAAAGCCTGCACGATCCTGGAAGTTCTTCAAAGCACTGCCCAAAATGTGCTTATTGCATATATTTTCTATTACAATTAAATATAATCATGATGATAGCAATGAAGTCTCTAATTTTAGCACCATTAGATAAAATGCAGGTGACAAGTGGTCACTGTCACATAGAGAATATTTAGTTTTCTTTATAAATTGAAGCACTACACAGAATTCCTGCTGATGTTGTATTTATATCCTGAACAGATGGATTTCCTTGTCATCCCAACTGGTTGTCTCAGCGAGAAGGCTAAGATTTGAAAGAACCCAGAAGAATTAAACACCAGGACAAATAAGTATCACTGGGGGAGGTTTGTAATTTCCCTTCAAAGTATAATGTAGTAATAAAAAAAAAAATCACGCTGGAGTATATTTCCAAAGGACTGAAAAGGAGAAGAAGGGAGAAGTAAGGTCTCCTTACTGCTGCAAAAGCAGACAGATAAGAAGAAATATTAGGAAATTTACCTTGCCAAGACAAACACTTTAAGAAACCATATAATGCAGGGCCAAAGACTTATATTTTAAAACCCAATATATTCTATATAAATATGTTATCTAATGCCTAAATGTTAAATGCAATCTGGGAATTTTCTGTTTCTTTTTCCAAGGATTTCTGATCTGTCCAATGATTCATCACAATATAAAGGACTGGATAGTCAATGGAGGATTAGACTCATATTTCCTGAAAACTGAAGAATTCCTCAACACTAGCAGAATGCATCTTTAAGGACCAAGGCACTAGCACAGCTCTGCCATGAAAGACTCATTAATGCCCAACTAGCCACAGGATGTGGCTTCTTCTCTGACTCCTCTCTCTGATCTCTTTGCTATTTGTACCAGTTATTAAATTTATAAAATGCATTTTAATAATTTGGCAGGAACCAGATCATCTTTCAGTGTCCTATATACACTTTGTGTGAAGTTGTTGAGTACAGCAGCCTCGTTAGCTTTGCAGTAGCTGAGCCTTGGTGAATAAACCAAATTCACTCAGCCCTCTACAGATGCAGCTGGTTGCTGTACTTCAACACTTTCAAAAAAAAAAAGAACAAAAAATCAAAGTTGATCAAAAATTACCACTCCCACAGTGAGACAGCTGATGCCTAAAAATCCTGCAAAATACTTTCAAAACAGCATCAGTTGAGACAAATAGATAAAGCAGTTCTTTTATTAGAACCTTCTGTGTGCACGCATAAAGTGTGCACACATGTGAGCTAGTTGTTACAGCTTTTATAGCTTTCAGTAATTTATATATGTGATATCTACAGCCACCTTGTAGTAAAATTCCTCCAGTGCCCACACTCAGAACTCCTCAGAACTGCCCCGTGGAGTCCCTCCAAGGACTCTTAGCTTACTCTTCTGTTTTGACTATTATTGTCTCAGTTCGAGTCCTTGCAGGTGTTCTTCAAAACAGTATGTCCTTGGTAAGCATGTGTGAAAGTGCTCAGTGACTTTTAAAAACCACCTAAAATGTGAGAAACTTAGGAGAACTCATTCAACTTATATAACCCTATAAAAATCTGCAAAATACACATTAAAATCCTTAGGCATCACAGCTATGAATTATTTTAGACAGACTACATTGTCCTCAACCTAAACCTCAACTTAAAATACTTATTTTTGCTGCATTCCTTTTGAAGCATCTAGAAGCTCAGCTGTTGCACAGAGCGGTTTTCTCTATTTTAGTCTGAGAATAATTTCAAGAGTAAAAAAGAAAAGGAAACATAATAAATTAATTCTCCAAAACTAACTTGTGTAATTCCCCAGCTGGCCAAATAAATAAAGTTGTGTAGTTTTGCTTTTTGGATTACAATATTTTGTATGAACACATTTTTTGTGTACATTTGTGACTGTGATATTGAATAGAGATATAACAAAACCTTCATTTGAAATTATGTAAGTCCAAATAAGTGGGCATAATCTGGTGTCAGCTGATGACATGACAGTGCACAGCTACAAGGGAAAAGGAAAACATAAATTAAAATATGGAAGGAGACAGACATAGAAATTGAGTCAGACGTAGAAATCTGGTCTGATAAAGTCTACATCTTGAACACCTTTTCTGGTATAATTTCTGAAATTTTATAATTTTTTTTAATCTATATGGTTGCAAAATGCATCAATGTGCATCCACGTATTCTTACGGAATACCGTATTTCTTTCAGGTAGAGTTGACACAGTTATCTGTTATAATTTTTTTTTCAGTAAGTTCAGTACTTATACCACAAATATTTCAACCTTGCTCTCCAAAAAAATTGTCCACATCAGATCAAATTTTTATGCCCCTTCAAATAATAATCAAGCAAAATAAAGTTGGCCTTAACATCCCCTTTGTATGCTTTCTTCTTTTTCTTTGCCTTAGTTTAGTCTGCCTCAAACTTTCCCTCCCTTGGCCCAGGGCTGCGCCTGGTCTCCATGCCTGTGACAGAGTGTGACAGAGGAGGTGATGCCTTTCTCTGCAGAAACTCTGCTGCACTTGCCATTCTGCTGACTCAGATGAGATTTCTGCATGGCTAGGCTGCAAGTCCTAAAATTCAATATTAAGCAACAGAATATATCACTTCACAGCAACGTTTTAATATGAGTTTTAGAAACAGGCTACAACAAAGGTTCTAATAAAAATAGGGAGATGAGAGGACAAAACTATCATACATGAAAGTTGTCTTTACATTTATTATTCCATCTTATGCTCGTTCATTAATCTGCTACAACAGTATATTGAGACTTTCCTGTTATTAATCTGTGTACTTTATCAATGCCAGTGGTTATTGGCTGTCATTATACATGTGTATACAAGTTAATAGAGAGGAAGGACTTTTCTTCTTTCAGTTTGACTTCTTAAGGCTTGTATAACCGTCAATTTTCTGAAGACTGAGCTTTCATCACTTTCTGCAGTAAGCATTCCTATCAGAAAAGTCTCAGAAAATGAGGGACCGAGTTATCTTGTAACATCAGACCAATCTGTGGGCAAAGCAGGTTAACCTAAGGCACAAGAAAAAGTTATTCTGTAAAACTCACAAAGGAGTATGCAGGTGCTCCAACTTAGTTGTCTAAATGCATTTTCTTTTCCAAGAAGAGGTAAAGGAATTATGTCATTGAAGGCAAGGAGCAATTGTACAGGAGGCATCTGAACGTGCTTCACTAGGAGCAAGTTATATGTTGTCCAGCCATACCTATGTGTAAGCCAAGAAGACATTTCATATCATTATGATTTCAAATTATTATTTACTGAACTCAGGACTGTATGAACTTCAATTCCATTTTAATTCCTCTGAGGGAAAACACAATTATGTCCCTGAAACTCAGGGCAGTATAGACTCGAGAAAGTTTCTTCTGGCTGAGCCCCAGAGGTTTTGTGGAGATAACAGCCATAACAGACAGAGCAAAAGCAGTAATTCTTAAGGTATCAGATACATAAGAGCTTCTGCTATGTCAAAAGTTTCGCTTCTTTCCATCCTCTGCCCTCTGCATATTAGTTCACAGGATGTATGGCACAGAATCCTGATAAAGTCCCATTGATTTGTTATGTATTAGAGTCTGCCAAACACTAACACACATACTTGGGATAGAATTAATTTCTTCTGCCAAAGCACTTAATCTAAGTGCTGCAACAATCTAATGAGGAAAATGTTGATTTGAAGGTTGCCTGGAGAAAGGATACACATAATTATTCCACGAATCTAAGAGATAACAGTATGACAAAGTTATTTCAATAAAAATACTTGCCAGTTGTGCAGAAATTTTTTTTCCTTCCAGTGTAATGTCATGGAATGAGAAGAAAAAATATTCCCAGCCCATCACAGAGAACGATAAAGGAAGGAAAGTAAGAAAGTAAGTAAGAAAATACGAAATCTTTAATTACTAAATATCTCCTTCAGCATTTGTTGAAATTATTAAGGGATTTCTGTGAACTGCAGTTGTTTTCTTTGGCTTACAAACTGAATCTGGAGGTTTTATACTGCCTGAAAGAAGTGGCTGTTGAAAACAAGGCAGAAATGATGAGTACTAAAGCACACGAGTTCTGGCAAGTCTTTTATTATTTCACTGAAAACTGAAAGGAGGAGGCAGGGAATATTTTATGAGTAATGTGTTTCTCACACTTTTGGGTAAAAGAAATAACAGAAATATGGTGGGAAACGCCATGGAAGATCATATCAGAGCTCTGAAAGACACATAACACTCTATTTCAGAACAAAAAAGAAAAATATTTGCAAGAAAGAAAAAACACTGAAAAACTTGGGTCCAATGTCCCAGTGTTCAAGAGCACAATCCAGAATGCTTTTCAGTCCTGCCTGGCTGGTAACACCAGCAGCACTGAGAGATGCACACAACGTTCCTGAGGTACAGAAAACAAGGCAGTAGCAGGCAATGGTCCATGGACACAAAGCTGGGAACCAAATGCAGCTCTGCTCCCGCAAGGACTCTCTGTGTGGGGGCTGGCTTCAGATTCTTGCCTTATCTTTGCTGATAAAGCAAAGTGTTCATCATGCAGGTGGAAGCTACTCTTCTTTGATCTCCCCTCCTACCTGGCTCCACCTCCCAACATCATCTCTTCTGAGTTAGAGCACTGACCTGGGAAGAAGAAACACATTTCTCAGTGCCTCAGGACAGTGCATACTCACCACTTCTCTCAGGAGGTATTTTTCATCTAGACCCTCAACCCTGTAGGATGTGCCTCCTCTGAGAGGCCATCAGCATACAGCTCTTGCCCTGGCAGCAGCCCCAGGTGCATCCAGCACCCAGGACTCCACAGAAGCAGAGTAGCAGTGCCACTGGGCCCATGTTTTCTGCTGGCTTTGTGATGTCTGTGGCACCTCCCTGGAACTGCTTCCCTGTAGTAGCTCCTCTCTCTACACTGACCACACAGGCAGCCAATGCATCAAGTGCAGCCAGTCTAGAGGAGTCCTGGGGACTGGACTTTTTCCATGCTGCCACAGAGCATACTGGTTGCTCATTAGTAAGGAATAAGGAAATTTTCCATAGTGTACAGCAGTGTGTGTGGGGTAACAAGTGCAGCAAAGTGTAGGGTTGTGATCCTCTATGTGTTGGATTCAAGTACTGCCATATATGTTCTTTTGAGAAGCCAAACACCAAATTCACTTAAACACCGATCATTAACAATATCATAATTGAGAAATAGTACATAGCATTTGACAAAGCATTAAACTAATAAATTTAATAACTAATAACTTTTTAAGTATCCATCAATTCAGGAGCTAAACAAAAGTAAGAGATCCATTCTGGAACAAAATTTTAAGCTCCAGGTACTGAATTCACCTGTCCCTTTTCAAAGACAAAGACAACAGAAACTATTCCCTATCTATGTTGCACATAGGCATTTATGGCTCATGGATTATGATCTGAAGACCATGAGAGATCTGTGGGGCCACAGAAAGTGGTCTACATCTGATATTCAGCTCCATATTGCATGATACAACCACTTGGTGGTTTGTAAAAAATAGATGGTTTCTGAACAGAAAGGTTGATGTTAAACATATCCATGATTCAAATGGTCCAGAGAACACAGACAGAATTCTCTACCCAGAAAACTGTTCAGGATCCCACTGAGTCACCTTCCCTGACATCCATTTCAATGCCCTATCTGCTCAGAAAGGCCCAGGGAGGTGGTTTTTTTTGTGGCTCCTACACGCTAGTTACATGCTGGTCTTTTTAGAGTTCAGGTTTACCTTTGGCTGAAGACTCTCTGCTGAATAAAAGTATTACACCATGACCTGTAGAATTCCCAGAGCAAGAGTGTTTCCTGATCAGATTTTCTACCGCTAAAATTGTAGATCTCATTCATATTCCAGAACAGTCTTTTCTAGTGGTTCCTCTATCCCTTCCCCATGATGAGTGGCTTTTTTGAATGCTACATCATTCAAGGTTCCTAAAGCACTTGTATTTCCATCATCACCCAACCTTTTTGCTACCTTTAGCTGAAACTCAATAGAAAACGTATTAAAGTAAAGCAGTTCTGAGGATTATCCATAGCCTCTAATTGCAGTCATGCAGACTTCTTAAGGATGACTGTTTAGGAAGCCCATTTAATTTATTGCATTTTTAAAAGGAAATTTGTGTTCTCATTACTCCCCTGCAGTGCACGAAGCAGCATGACTGGAAAGCCTGTAGTGTGATAGGGGAAAATTGAAATCAAACATAGCAAAGAACGAGAAGAGGGATATAGAAATCGCAGACTACGTGGGTGGATGGAGAGTCAATTCCTGAATAATGACTGCTCTTAGGTCAGATTCTTTCTGGTAGTCAGAAGCCACTTGATCCAAGCTATCAGCTCTGCTACCTGTGAACAGTGGCTATTGTCTGTAGAAAAATGTCTCTGCTAGATGATGGGACAGCTCAGTGACATCAAGCAGAAAATCAGAAGACAGCATTTCAGCTGCTTGGCTCTGTGAGGCCTGTCTCCATGGAGAGGAGACCAGTCACTTGCTAAGATTAGATCCACCACTGCTTAGTATTCCCTACACACCCTTTAATGAACATGCACAAGATGGCAAAATCCCCATGCTGAGTTGACTCAACCCTTTTCAAAACTAAGGATGCCATGAGTAGGTTGCACATGCTGACAGTGCTTGGGGAGAGCAGAGTTATCACCCAGAGACTACTAGAGTGTCCAGCCATGCACAGGCAAGGGTGGATTTGGTGCTCTGAACCACCTAGGACACTTGTCTTCCCAGGGTTGGGATGAGCACATGTGGAAAAGTTAAAGGTGCAGAGAAAAGCACTTCAGATCCTGGTACTCTGTAAGAACACCTAGCAACTTCAGTCTTTGTTTTGCCCTAATGCTGGCTGGCACCAGAATCTCTTTGAAACACAATGCCAACAGTCTTCATCAAGACTAAGGAAAACAGCAGGAGATGTGCTGCTCTGTGAACTCTCCATGCTGTTAGCTAAACTTGCCCAAAGCTTACCTGCCATTTCTATGAAGCCTTGCAAAGTTGGGTGCTATCCCCCATGTGCAGGGAAGGCCAGAACTCACCCAAACCAATTCTCTTACTACTTGGACTAAACAATGACTCTCAGCTTCCCTTTACTGACAGCCCTTTTCTTGATGAGAAAGAAATTTCATTTTTTAAGTGATAACTATTTTTCTCTCATTTATTTTAGTATCAACCTCAAGAAACTGTTGACCCTAAAGATGCTGAATACCGTGAGAGAGAAAAATCAGGCCCCAGTGATTCACAGAGGATTTAAAGGGATCACTGGTACAGAAAAGGTATACCACAGTTTTCAGTGTCATCAACAACTGTCCTGTTCCATCAGCAAGAAAAGCCTCTCTTTCAAGAACATTTTCAAAATGTCTTTGAAAGAATGGTATGATGTGTGCTCAGCCCACTCCTGGTGAGTGTCAGTTAGCAGATACTTCAGATTAAGCAAATGAGATACGAAGAATTGTTTTGTTCTCTCATCAGCAATGTTGAGATGGGCCACTTAATGAAAGCCCAACTTTTGAGGTACTGGGCCATCTGTGGACAGCCACATTCTGAAGTGTGATTATTTGTACAAAATCTGCTGATGGATTTCATATGCTTAAGCTGGAACATTGCTTAAACTACTGTTCACACCCTGAAGTATTCCATGAGAAAAAAGGCATTTTTCTGATTCACAGAGTACCTTTGAACTCTGTCCTGAACTGCAGAACCTACAACACACACTGCTGAGAAACACTAGGAAAAACCAAAAGATTCCAGGATGAGTGAGACACTGAAATAAACCCAGACCTTCAAGAGCTGACATTAGTTATGCGTATTGTGAACAGTTGTCTCATGAAAAATTACAAATGTTTCATCTTTAGTTCCATATTTTATTCCTTTCTAGTTATTATTTTTGCTTATTGTTTTAATTCCCCATCACAAAATCAAACATGCAGTTATTCTTATGAAATATTTCTTGGCCTCATGATTCGTATCTCAACCACCATGTCACCATTTCACTTCACTCAGACAATCCATATCATGTAAAAAATACATTGTTTATTGGAAGTTAATGATGTATTATCAAGTATAATGGTCTATATTAGAGATAATGATATATTGCAACAATTTTATAATGCATCATAAAATACATAATTACATATGCATTGTATAATTATTACAATATGTAATATACAAATACAGTACAAAATGTAATAAAAGGATTATATGTATCTTTAGGATAGGCCTAATTAGTCATACATTTTTGTTAATCTCGCTGATTCATAACAATCTGTTTATTAGCTCATATCAATTTCAAAGACATATTTCCTTTCCACAGCATTTGCCTTAAAAAAAACCAAAAAACCCACAAAAAACAAAAACAAACAAACAAAAGCAAAACAACTAAAAAAACAAAAAACAACTACTAATCTATTGGTAATTCACTATCAAAGTATTTTTGCTATTTATTAGATATTCTTCATATTAAAAGATCATTTCCACAATTCATATTCTACTATTAGTTGTCTTCCTGAGTGGTAAACTGGAATTCTTTTAAGAATATTGACCCTGTGTATCAGTTTAATGGCATTAAAGTTTTCAGCTACATCATGTATCTACAGAAAAACAGGCCAAATATATCTGTAGCACAGGGAATGTACTCTGGACCTTCCCAGGAGACATATCTTTTGGGGAATATGTTTAAGGTTGGTCATAATCAATGATCTGTTTACAGCACAGAGCCATAAACCACTGTGCAAACGTGCAACCCTCTCTAGCAAGCCAATTAGTGAGAGACATTATGTAAAAGAGGATATTCCAGCTGAATTTCTGTTTCCTTTATGGTGCCAAGATCTACTCAAAAATCTCTTTGATTTCTGCTTAGTTAACAACAGAATTAAGTTACTCGTGTGGAGAAAATAAAAAAAGAAAGACACTTTTTATCTTTCATGACAGTATTTGTCCTGGTGTACAAAAACACTTTGAGTATTAGGTCATTACACTAAAACTATTTCAGTCAATCTAGTTCTACACAAAACACTGTTGTAATTGCATTTTTTTTTTCATACTGTATAGGTTTTCATTTACAAAATGTATCTCCATCTATCCATATAAACCTGCTTGGTCCTGTAGTATAAAAAGTATAAAAAGTATAAGAAGTAGTATAAGAAGTATAAAAATCCTGTCACTTTTGAATCAGAACAAGTAGTAAAACCAACAAAAATAAAGGCCTACTCTAACAAGAGAGGGGAATTAACCCAATACACTGTTTCCTTCTACATTTTTGGGCAAAAGTCATGAAACACTGGAACTTCATAACACTTCCCTGAAAAGGGACCCTCCTCTTCTAGACGTGTTATTTCGTAATGCCTCACCAAAGGGAAGCCTACACCCAGTATTTCCCAGGCAAACACCGAATGCAGCAGTTCTCACAGCCTTCCATTGTGGAAAAAAAGCTTTTGATACTGTATCTCTCAGGATCCTTCTGGACAAAATGTCCAGCACACAGCTGGATAAACACAACTTGTGATGGGTGAGCAATTGGCTCATGGGTTGAGCACAGAGAGTGATAATCAATGGGGTAACATCTGACTGGTGACCTGTCACTAGTGGGGTTCTCACCAGTGATAGGACCTGAGGGAAGGGCCTGAAGTTGTGTCAGAGAAAGTTTAGGTTGGATATTAGAAAAATGTTCTTCATCCGTAGGGTGTTTGGGCCCTGGAACAGGCTTCCCAGGGAAGTGATCTCAGCACCAAGCCAGACAGAAGCATTTGGACAATCCTATCCAGCACATAATGTGACTCCTGGAGATGTCCTGTGCAGATTTAAGGGTTGGACTTGATGATCCTTGTGGGTCCTTTCCAACTCTGCATATTGTGTGATTCTTTGACTCAGTGATCCACACCTCAGTACATGAAACACACCTCCAGCACTCCCTCCCAGAGCCTCCAGTTCAGCTACCCCTCTCCATACATGACCACATACTCTCCCTGCTGTTCAGGCAGACAATGCTAAACAGTGGCACTCGAGTCATAAAAGCTACTTATGCTTAGGCAACTAAGTTCTCCTTGAACTGGCTTGGGGGCTTGACAAACTATCCTTTGCCTCTGCATTAACCAGATCTCCTTTGACTATAGTGGAAACTATATATTCCATGTGTTTGTACATACCTACAAGTAGACACCTTTATGTGAGTGTATAAACTTCTGAACTGAATTCCAGTGGACATATTAAAATGCAAAGCTTTGGTGCAAAGCAGTCTCATCATTAACACAACTTACATCACTGAGACCATGGACAAAAGCACAACTCAGCTTTAAGTGCTCCGTTTTTGCAATAAGTTTTGAAATACTTTGATGGCAGCATAGCCCTTGCTCTTATTGTTAGGAAGCTAGCTGTAAAACTAAGACAAGAAATCCAGAACCAGGTCAAAAATAAAGCATTCACCATACCTTGGTAAGGCAACCATGTTAAGAAAATAAACCACAATATTTTGTGGTAAAAATGGCTAGCAGAAAACAGTCAGATTTCCCAGTCTTTCCGGTATGAGTTGTAGTAGCTCATCCCTTGAAGGGTGCTCTTGTTCCTTGTCCTTGCTGCAGCCATTTAGGGTACATTCAGAAGATAAAAATATGGATGATCTCCCTTCCAAATGCCATTTGGGATAGCACAGTCAGACTGAACCTTACCTATTCTCTGCCTTAGTTCTTTCCTGATGAAATCAATTTTAAAACCAAGCCCCAGCTTATCACCAAAATCCAAAAGAAATTATTTTTCTCTATTTGGGAAGGAGCTGCAGGCACTGTGGGTTGGCCAACAGGGCCTTTATCCCTGGTGCCATTTCTGTTTATGTGTGAAGTCCAGAGAGTGAGTCCAGGGGAACCAGCTCTTTTTCACCACATATGCCTAGTGAAGCAGAGCTCAGACGTGTGTTCAGACCTGACCAGTCTGGCAGAAAGCTTCCCATGGCAGGACTGCTCTCTTCTGGAAATTTTCATCTCCTTTCCTTATGTAAGTTGATCAAATCACTTAAGATTTGTTCCACTGTAAATAAAGCCAAAGCCTCACCCACAAACACTTTCCATGTGCTTTTTAGCAGTGTATATCTCCACTCCCTCCTGGCTTCTTGCAACTAGTCCAAGATTCATTTATTACCATTCCATGTGTCTACCACTATCCTGCTGATCTATATAAAAAAAGTGCATAGTAAGCAACAACTGAATATTATCAAAGGCTCCCACTTTTGCTGTTTAAGGCATTATCTAACTCATACATCTTTGCATTACCACAAGGTTTCTGGAAATTAAAGTGTTGGAACATGACTTGCATGGTGCACAAGATTTTCTGGTAGGCTTAGAAGGTATCAGAGAAACAGCTCATATTTGTGTTAAGATGCAGGTCTAATAAGTGGGAAAATGGGCACACTGTTGTGCAACTGTTGACAGCTGGTGCAGGCATGCTCTCATTTCACATACCGGTGCTTTGTGTGCTGCTATCTCACATAAGTAAATGTTTCTTCATTAGAATTTGAGGGATTGTTTTAACCCGAGGATCCAAACAAGAAACACACAAAGCAAAATTGTAGCACTTTAGCATTCCATAAATGGGACTGATTTGTAAGCAGACCTTGAACTTCATTCTCATAAACCAAGGTATGAAGCAGAAAACTGAGGCTTCAGCTCCACAACTCCCAGCCCCGGCACCCACTGCTGCCATCTCTGTACATCATGCAGGACAAGTGGCATATGTATAATGTGCACAGAGGAGTTGCACTAAGTCCTGCATAACCTTTGTGGATGAACCCATAAACTATGTTCCAGTGAGATGTGTTTGATTTTGGAGCAATTATCATCCTAAAAAACCACTGTGATCCAAGGTAACAGATTCATTGCACTGAAAATTAAAAGGCATGGAGGACAAGCTTAAAAGAGGCATTGAGCAGTACAGTTTCCATCCTCATTTTCCTTTAGATTTTGTGATTATAAATTAATTAGAAATAAGCAACATCAGAATTAGTCAATATACTAATTTATTAGAAAGATGTGATTCAATAAAGCATTTAACATATCAACAAGTACACCAGGGACTTGTCACATTGTGTCTTAAGCAAATACAGCACAGAGCAACATTTTCAAAAGTGTGCAAGTCTGACAGACAAGTACAGACAATCTTACAGGGCCACTTCAGAAATGTAACTGGAGTTCTTAAAATCCTAGATGGCAATTTCCCGTTTCCCAAGAGATTTCACAGGACAGCAAATAACTTCACTACAGACCTTCTGCTGACTAATAAAAAGAATATAGATATTGAAATTGGGCAATTTGGAGGACCACTCTGACAAGTGTGTAACTTAATGGCTTTACTGCAGAAAATTATGACCAAAGTTGGTCTGAAAGTGATGTTTTAAAAAAAAATCTTGAGTTATTTTAATGACAGGCTTAATGGATGGATTTGGGAAGAAGTAGAATAGTATACACATGAGGAACTGAGGAACTTTCTCATCTTTTAATTGTTAGGGATACGTGTGAGGGACAAGCATTAAAATCTGAAAACTTTGTAACTACTACCTAAAAACCTAGAAGACTGGCATAAAGAAGTCTTGATTTTCTGGAGTCTGTTCTTCAAGAAATTTTACAACTCTTGAAAAATTCCAGACAGCTGAATGTCAACAGAAGTATGAAAAAGGAATGATGAAGAAAGATATTAAATAAACTACTGTTTCAGAGTAAAATACATAATTTTCATGGTGTCTTTTTATCAACATTTTAAAGCACATATCTGAAGCTTTTCAGGTGAATTAGAACACTTCTAGAATTTGTTGATCACCTTTTCCCATTCTGTCTAGTATATCATCCTCTTCAGAGCTGAAACGATTTTTTTAAAGTTATGAAAACAAACCTTATAAACACGAAGTTGGTCTTGACAATGATGATGACTACATGCCAATTTAAGAAGTGGTTAATGAATTCAGCTGTCAAGGGGAAAAAAAATGTGCCTGGATTACTTGTGTAATGTTGTCAAGGTGCCTCTCTACTCCCTGAAAGCCAAGTCTGGGGGAGAGCTCTCATCCCAAACATGCTATCAATCCAAACCTTCTTGGCTGTCATCACTCTCAAACTCTGTCAATAACTAGTAATAATCTGCTTTCATAACTCACATGTCCATGTTTATATAAAGGTATTTCTGATGTGTATTATATAAGGGGTTGTGCACTAAGATTTATATCACTCCTTAGCAGTCTGCAAAGAACACTTAATTCTCAACAGATAATTGTTCATTGACAAGTAACTAGATATTGCCTTAAATTAATGTTTTATTTACTGTCTGGCCAAGTGCTAACTCTGCCCTGGGGATATCAGCATTTCTAAATATTTGAAATGTGGTTTTAAAACCCTTGATTTTCTTACTAGAGGAAAACCAGGTGAATACACTTCATTTTGAATCACAGAGTTGGAAGGGACCCACGAAGATCATTGAGTCCAACTCTTCGTGCTGAACAGGACCATACCTAAGAGTCATACAACATGCCTGAGAGTATCATCCAAACTCTTCTTGAACTCTGTCAGGGTTGGTGCTGTGACCACTGAATTGAGACTAATGGGGCTGTAGTTTCCAGGGTCCTCCTTCTTGCCCATCTTGAAAATCAGAACAACATTCACCTGTTTAATCAGCTGGGACCACTCCAGATTCTCAAGATCACTCAAAAATCAAGAGAGGTTTTGTGATTACATCAGCCAGCTCTTTGAGGATTCAGGGATGAATCCCATCAGGCTCTGTAGATTTGTAGGGTCAGAAATCCTGCACAATTTCAGGATTGACCTTGAGCTGGTCATTCTCACAGTGAGTTCCATACATTCTAACCTTTCTATTATATACAGTGCCACCCCTCTGCCCCTTCCACCCTGCCTATTCCTTCTGAATTGCTGGTAACCATCCAACAGGGCACTCCAGTCACAGGTCTCATATCACCAGATTTAATATATGTCAAATCTCTGGGACTGGGCCAAAGTTTTGAGCTCCTCTTGTCTGGTCCTCATGCTGCGGGCATTGGTGTACGAACATTTAAGGTGAGGTACGTTGTAACCAACAACTGGTGAAGCAGATTGAGGAATCCCATAAGTGCTCATTTCTTCAACTTGTGGCACATCATCCCATCACTCATCACTTGCCAGCCTGGTTTTGTCCCCTTTCCCCTTCCAAGCTCATTTGAATGGAATTCCCAGAGAAAAATATAAAAAGTTAAAGGTGTGATCACAGATGACAGTCTGATCTTTCAAATGCAATTGTGAAGATAGATGTTTTAAAATATCTGTGTCCCATCTGGCAGAGCTGAATGACTGTTGACAGCTCTTTGGCCAGAGGACCAGAGACCACCTTGAAGATTGGAAGCAAAGCATCAGTAGCTAGAAACACCTGGCGTTTTCTTGTGCATAGTTGCTGCAAATGCACTACTTGTCAAGTACATTTTAGAATGATACTCAGTTATTTTGCATTTACTTATGGCCTGACCACCCTTTGAAACAGAAACCAAGCCCTTGCCAGGCCCAAACTGGGCGACTGGTTCTCGTCCCGAGTGTGCAGGATGCCAGGACAAGCTCAGAGTACTCTGAACAAGACAGAGACCTTTTGGAACCAACATGACTTTCCCATGGGGCATTTGCTGACCAGTGCACCCTTCATACTGGTAAGAATTTCAAGAAAACTCATATACATCCACTTTAAATTTTAAGAGGTATTAAATCCTGATTTAAGCTGTTTATCCACAGCTATTCAAAGTCATAAGATGCATGATACAGTGCTTGGTTGGGTAGTTAAAAATCACAGTATTTTCAGAACTGTACTTAGCTTCTTGCCTTTTTTAAAATATTTCCTATCTGACTTTTTATACATTTGACCTACAGTTAAAAGTTTTTCCTGCAAGAGTTTTCTTTATTATTGTATAATCATGTGGCTACAGGTTT
Source organism: Formicarius rufipectus (assembly GCA_013399695.1). NCBI lineage: Eukaryota > Metazoa > Chordata > Aves > Passeriformes > Formicariidae > Formicarius > Formicarius rufipectus. Next base: position 548,216 of record VXAU01004507.1, read on the forward strand.
TGAGTTAGTACATTTAAGGATACGCCATGAAAATAGAAATAGTGAGGAGGATTTTTTTTTTGCTTATTTTGAAGGCTTTTAGCAGATTCTGAGGAATAGATTTTTCTCCCTGTTCCAAATCCTATGATCCTGGATCAATGCCTGTCAAAAATTAGTGTTGCTCAGTAGTGCCATGAAAAATTGTGAGTATTGTGGACTCCTAACCCTTCCTCGAATGGAGATCTTACACAGAGTTTAAGGAGTATTAACACACCTGTGTTTCCACCTCCAAACCACTGTTCTTTTCTTTATGCTAACTTTTGCTTTCTGTAATATAAATGAGACATTTTTCCTATATTCTGTCATGGAATGTTTATTTTCTGTTCTTTCTTGTTGCTTTCCTTAATTGAAATTAAAGAAGTTATAGGCTGCAAGAGCATGATTTGTTCCTTGTGCAGGAAAACATAATGTCCTTCTACGTTATCTCAGTGGGGTGCACTGTGACTGCAATGCACCAAAAACTCTCTGAAATTAAAATCAAATAAACAAACTTTATGTTAGACAAAACAGTGGAAAATTCCTATTAATTTAAGAGAGCTAGCTTGCTGAAATGTTCCCTATTCTCTGCCAAACTCCCCACTTTCTTTCTACTCAGTAAGAAAAGTAACACAGTGCTGCATTTTCATGATCGGTGATCATGTTATCATAATAATTCTTTCTTTCCTATCATCATAAAATACTATAAACAAGTAACTTACAAAATATATAATATTATCAAGATGTGTCACTATCATTAGCCAGATAATTCAACTTCAGTGTTATAGTACAAACAGCACTAGCTTGAAATTATAACAAATATTTTCTGGCTAAAAGTGACATTTTCATCTCCTGCAGCTGAAATCAGAGTAAGCACTGACTGTGACCAATAAAACAATAATTTCAACTTCAGCTGTAAGCCTTTGGCAATGGTATCAGGCAAGTCATCATAGTACTGGACATCACAGTCATAAATCAAGGACCTTTTCATACAATATAAAACAAAAGTTATGACCCTTGCCCTTAAGTTCCCTGTTCTAAGTATAGGTATTACTCAATAATGACAAACGTCAGGTTGGCTTCCTGTATGCTTTGCACAAGACTCTCTAAAACACATAACTATAAACCTGTGATAGCAATGCATACCTGTCTGCAAAAGGAAGTACTGGCGTAGGAAATTGCCTACCTCCGGAATTTCTTTTAATCCCTGACAGCTCACTTGTGATTATTTCTGTAATTTGAAAAGGAATGAAGCTAAAATATGCCACTTCCATTTTGATAAGCCAGGAAAAATTTCCCAAGGTCAGGTTAGATATCCAGAGGAGCTCAGAACTTTCATGCCATTCCTTTAGGAGATTGCTTGGTAAGCAAAACACTCTTTTGTCTCTCTCTCTTTTTTTTTTTTTTTTTTTTTAACAAAGGAAGTGTGCTACCTGCAATGGCATTTATGAGAATTCTCTACCTTTATGGAAAGGTCCTGTAGCGTAAAAATATCCCCAGAACCCTCAGATCTGGAACATATTTGGCAGACTCGGCCAAGCCAAATTCCGTTGCATCTTTGAAAGAATTACAGTAGTAATAGTACACATAAGGGAATGCAGCATAAAGGTAGAAATAGTTCATGCAACTGACCACATCAGTATCTTGAGCATTCTTCTAACTAACAGTTCTAGTGCAGCTAATTCCTCTGGAAGCTTTAGTGCACATGGATATATAAAGGGAAGGTTTCTTATCTCTACAGTTTGCAAGTAGCTGTCTCTTTCCTACAGCCTCCTGCCTTAGTAAGTTTACACCCTCACAAAATGGAATTAAAAATAAAAAAAGAAAAAATTAAAAAAAAAAAAAAAAAAAGGAAATTCTTGCTGAAATGCCAGGAGTTAATCTCACTCACATGAGAGTTTATCCCTTCTATCCTCCCTCTGACACCTGGCTGAGGCTTACACTTGAGCTGCAGCGCACCATGCAAAAGGAATGCATCATCCAACACTCCCAGGGTGACATAATAACAAAAATGCTGTCCACAAATACTTTTTTCTGTAAGTTTCCGTGAATACTCATAAATGCAGTGTGGAAAGCACTTCATCTACAGGAAAGGACTGCAGAGAACAAGTCCCCAAAGCTGAGCACCAGGGAAACAATAACCAAATCCTTCTGCAAATCTTACCGTGACTGTACGATTTTTTTTTAGTAGTTACATCATCTCTACATGATGTTTTAATGCAGTGCTTGTCTTACTAGAATAATTTCCATTTCTTCAAGCAGAGAAGTCAATTTTAATTAATCCAAACATACAGACAAACTTGTTCAAAATTAAGTCATTCCCCGGTTTGGCAGTCTGCTTGCCTGAATAGTGATTGTAGTGTTTGGTGAGAGGGAGAAGGCTACTTGATATAAGAAAAATGCACCAAGTATTGTATTATGATAACTGAACAGGTTTAATGAACCCACTATTGTAACTCAACATATCAAAGAATATATTCAGTGTAGGTAGTTTGATGTGCATGCTGCAGATTGAGCTCTGGATGGTAGGAGCATGAGATAAGAGGTCATGAACTGGTGACATTTTGCACAACAAAGGGCACCAGGACCTGTGATGCTGGGCAGGTGTCCAAGCACTCAGAGACACAGCAGGAGCCAAGGACTCCCAGACTTTCATGTGCTTAAACTGCGAGGGTATAAAAACCCAGGGTTTTCTTTGTTCAGGGTCCTTTCTCAGAGGTCCCCAGCTGAAGTTGTAATTTTGTTATTTAGTTATTGCACCATGGTTAAATTATTCCAGGGATCCAGACTCTGCTGTGGGAAACCCAGTGTTGAGTCAGTAAAGAAACCTGGTCTGACTGCCCGAGAGTGTGTAGGGAGGCAAGTGGGGCATCCATCAGGTCACTGGAGCTGCTCACTGTGAAGGGGCCTCGGTCCCAGCTCAGATGGTGAGTGTGACTGACAGAGTGGCTTCTGGATAGGCAGACAGGAAAGTTTCCTTAACACAACCTAAAGTTCAATGCCAGCTTTTCTTGCATAGCAGCTGAGAGCCTATGATAGATATTTCAATATTAATTACCGTGCCTGAAACACAAGAAGGCATCTGTGCTAGTAAGCAAAATGAGTTCAGAAAGAAAACCACCCAGCAAGCCTCACACCACATGGAGAACTGCTCTTCCAGCACAAAATAGTGTCTTAGATTGTGGGATGTGATGGGATGGCCTGTGATGTGCCCTGAACTATACCCAAATGTTGTTTGGGAAAGCATTAGACATGTCAGTATGGGACTGTGCCCAGCCCTTGTAGGGTTTACTGGCACACACAGTTTATGTCTCTACCTTGAGGAAGCAGCATTTTTAATTGAATCCATCTGTTGATAGTGTTTATACAGAGCCACAGTAGAAGTTCAGGGCTTTCTTACTTCAAAGTGTTTTATGCTGAAAAACATGTGTCTAAGACTATCCTATGGGCATCAGTACCTTCAGTCTATGCATGACACCAAATTCTCTGACCCTGCAAAACCCAGCATTACCATAACAATTTCTAATTCAGAATGACCTGTGCTGACTCTGAAACTGTGCCCAGGTATTGCCAAGTGCTACTGGGCATGGGTCAAATCTTCCCAAAAATGTTCTAAGAACTTTGCAATAGAGAGGACTAATTTTCACACCCTTGGATATACTCTGATATGGCTTAATTTATGAATATAGATGTACCAGGACAGGCTACCTTTATCCACACATATATACCTGTCCAAGCTAAAGGCAGTCAAACAGCATACAAGGCAGGCCTTCCCTAAGTGATCTTGGTCCTCATGTTCAATTTCTACAGAACAATTCCTTTTGAGAATTAATTATATTTTTAAAAAGCCCAGAAAACATAATCTTTTATATACATGGAGCATTTTTTTTGGTATCAGCAACAACAAAATTACATAATTTGTCTTCTTTAAAGCTAAATGTCTATACATTAAAAAAAAAATAGATGGTGTAGATGACACCTATCACAATAAAATATTTTTAATACACTAACATATAAAAACAACATCTTTAAGATTTGGAGACTGCAAATCAAACTCTAATGAAACCTGTGGGAGGATTACTGCATACTTCAGTAAATGCAGGCACTGGCTCGCAGTGAAATTTCCAGTAATTTTATTAGCTATGTGGGAATTCCTCCAGATTTGCAGAATTTGCAGAAATGTGTCATTTGTGCAAATTCTGTCCAAAGTAATTTTTTAAATATTTTTGTAATCATGCTAAAATACCTGGCATTACAAGAATCAAGACACAGGATTTCCTACTGTGATTATTGACATTTATTTAAAATATTATATAATCTGAGTATAAGAGCAGTTTAGATTGCCTCTGGTTTTGGCATATCTAATTTAGTCTTGTGTTTCTCAATTGTTTTAATATTAAATATATACACTTTTTAGGTCAAGCATTTTACATACACCATATTGTATCAGCCAAGCAGGAAAAAATTGAAGATTCTGATTGACACATTTAGAAATCTTCTGTAGTAAATGTTGTGCACTGAGAAAGGGTTCTGAAAGAGTAATTAGATCATCTGACCCAGTCGAGTAAAACAGGTGAGAATTCACAAAATTAAGAGAAAAAACTGTATTGCATAATTGAAATATTATAAAAGTCATTTCTAAAATTTACCATAAGCCTGAGTATAACATAACAGTCTAGACTTTCAAACACTGTGCAATCACTTAGGGGGTAGTAATCAGCAGTTCACTTTCAAAAAAAAGAGATATAGAATAAAATTTTGAAACAGACTTTCCTGGCTCTAGCTCTCTTCAAGGGATTCAAGTAATGGAATATGCTTCCTACCTGTGCAGACTGCATAAAGCTGAAGAATTTTATTTCAAGACAAAGCTATAATCCAAACTCAATTTGACAAATAGGAGAAATCATCCCAAAACATAGGTACAAGTGCAAAATACTACTTTTCGCAAGTAATAATAATCTTCCAAAACACAGTTAAGGGTATAATTGAGTGCATATTCTTTCAGAAAAAGATTTAGCACTGAAGACAATATTCAGAAGAAAAATCAGAAGTGCTATGCTAGTGGAGGAAAGGTAAAGTGGCACATTTAAACAGAAATATGTTTCTAAAGACATGAGAAAGTAGTATTTCTATCTACTCTGCTTTGGTAAGGCTTCAGTTGGACAACTGTATCTGATTGGGGTGGCAGCAGTACAGTGAAAGCATAACAAAAGCATACAGTATGAAAGCTACCCGCTCCAGTTTCTCCACTGGGATGTCCTTCTGAGCATGATATTTAACTATTCTTATGACCTAAATATCAGAGATGTTTTCATGGAAGCTGAAGAGGATGTCAAGAACGCTCACAATACCAGTGATATCTCCTTCTGGTCTCTGCTTTTTATGAGTAAATTGTATAAACATGTAAACACTCATCCCTGCCTTAAATACTTCTCCAGACTTTATTGGGTAGCCAATACACTGCCTTCAATAGGGTAAGGCTAGAGCTAAAAAGGTAGCAGACCTGAAAATTGCTTTCATTAGCCCAGGTGCATAACCCCAAATCTTCAGAGAATTCCTGTTAGAAAAGTCAGTCTTAACTAGGCTGTAAGGTCTTTTCCTCAGCTGAACTCCCTGTCCACCTTAATTTTGTTTTTGTTACTATTTATATAAAAATAAAAATAAATAAATAATGTGGTTCTTTTGCATCCTGTTTCTGACAGGAGACAGATTTATCATTCTGCTTGCCAGATGAGCAGATTTTTGATTTCCCCCCCCCCTTTTGTTCAGGGTTCTGGAACATTCTTGATCCCTGAGGCAATGATAAGAAATTCCACATTCTTCCTTTTCGTTGAGCAGACCTTTGGCAGCCTGCAGAGAGGGGCAGCTACAGTGGGCAGTATGTGTCAGTGCCCTGAGCATCTCTTTCCCTTACACTGTCCTGAACCAGTCGTTTCTGCTTTCCGTGCTGCAGTGGAACGGACGAGGGACAGAACCACATTGGGCTTTTATACAGGCACAAATAGTTGTGGTTTTAAACCCTCAGAAATGTCACAAAGTTCACTCAACAACAGCCAAGTGCTTCAATAAATGCTAACTTAAGTACTGGGAAGGAAACACATTGTTCACTTTCTGTTTGAGATGTAAATACAGAGAAGTGCTAAGATCTCTTCAAGTGAAGAGGAAGATTATTTCCCTCGGCTGCCGTCTGCCTCTTGGGAGTTTATAGATGCTTAGCATTTTTCAAGTTTTTGTCCAGGCATAGCATGAAAATCATAAATACAGCTCAGCACACATTTTCTGTTTTGCAGATGAATATTACATAAAGAGGAGTCAGTGACTTCTGTAATGGCAAGCTATAACAGCATGAAATATTTTTTTCATGTGTATGCATTTTACCTTTATCTCTTTGGTATTTCAATCAGCAAGCTAAAGAAACAGATTTTCCCTACGCTGTAGCATTTTGCAATGCATTAGCACCATGGGGTGTGCTTATTTTGTCTAGGATAGTGATAATTTTCTTTACAGTAGCTACTATGAGGCTGTGTTTTGGATTTGTGCTGAAAACAGCATTGATAGTGCAGGGATGTTTTCATTGATGCCGAGCAGTGCTTTCACAGAGTCATGGGCTTTTCTTCAAGGCCACCCCACCAGCGAGAAGCCTGAGGGGGCACAAGGAGTTGGAGGGGACACACCTGGGACAGCTGACCGCAACCGAACAAAGGGATAACCCACAGCATATGGCTCCATACTCGGCATATAAAGAGGGAGGAATCAGGAGAAAGGAGAGGACATTGGGAATGATGACATTTGTCCTACCTTGTCACACCTTTATGTGTGATGAATCCCAGGTTTCCTGTGGATGTCTGCTCACAGAAAGTGGTTGAATTAATTACTTGTTTTGTTCTGCTTGTGGATACAGCTTTTGCTTTACCTATTCAATTACTTTTATCTCAACCCATGGGTTCTTTGAATTCTGACAAGGGACTAAGCAAGCAGCTATGTGGGGCTTGATTCCTGACTGGGGTTGAACACAGAGACACAACAGTAATTATTTTCTCTCCATATTTCTTTTACAGGTAACTGTCTTCAGCCAAACATATTCAAAACAAAACCAATTTCACCCTTAAATTCTCCAAATCCACTCTGCACCTGTATGCCAAGTATGAAGGCTAAAACTCTGGGATATTTTGGACCAAGCAGCTTTTGTGTTCACAAGATGCTAACATATCTGTCAGTGCAATGACCTGAATATTTCTGTTGTCACTGGCCAGACCCTCACCACTGTCATATGGAAACTGTTCTCACTGGAGTCAGAGAAAGCTGTTATTAAAATTTCTCATTAAAACCCCTAGACAGGTTTAGGGCTGTTCACAGCAAGACGAGGTAGAGAGGATCAGTTATATACTCCCCATTTGGAAGAAAACAGAAAACAAAACAAAAAAATCACATAAAACAAAACAAACAAACAAACAAACAAAAAACCAAGGTTTGGCAACTGGATGAATATGCTGTCAAGCTGCAGACTTGTCCACATACAGATGAGATCCCTTACCCCTGTTTAGTGCAGTCTTCAGGTGCACTCAGAATGGGGAGTTCTGAGCTTAACTGTGTCCAGTCAGCCTTCCACTGCAGATGTAAATCAAACTCGACTGTACAAGCAAAAGTACACTCAGCAGACCAACAGAGGTGGTTATTCTGTTTTCAGCACTTGTGGCACTGCATCTGGAACATTGCTGCTTTGGCTTTTGGTCCCCAGCACAACAGTGACAAGGACAAGCCCAGCAGCAGTTTACTGCAGTTTTTAAAGATCTGGAGCAGCTGATGTAGAAAGAGGTGCCAAAGGAACTGCATTTTTCTTAGCTTGGAGAAAGGAAGGCTGCAGCGGCACCTAGTAACAATCTATCATTTCTGAAAGGGAGTTAATAGGGAAGATGGACCCAGACTCTTCTCAGCAAAAGGACAAGAGATAATGCAAGCATCAATAACAGAAATTCCTTGGAATTCCTGAGGGGAAAAAAATCCCCAGTGAGAGTTAATTGAATGGGAAAAATTGTGCAGACACTCAAAATTAGATAAATGCAATCTTGAATGAACTCCACCTACCTTTAGAGGTAGCTCTGCTTTGAGCAGAAGCCTGAATTAGATAACCTTCAAACGTCCCTTCCAAACTGTTTTTCCATGAGCCTCTGATTCTAAGTATTCACCACAAAAATAGGCACAGTAGTCTAACAGCACTTCATATATTTACTGGGAAAGCACCTCCTATGGTACAGCATGACTGTCAATGCACAGACCAGAGCTTCAGAGACAAGATGTTGTATGTGACTCAAGGAAAAAGAGCTAGAACTTGATAGGTACTATAACTTGGTGATAACTATAACCTAACGTTAAATGATCTACTATGGAAAATTTCTGAAGTAACAGCATAAGTTCCTAAAATTAAATAGAACAGGACTGAATTAAAAATAAACAAAAACCTTTGTAGAATACTCAGATTTTAGAGTTGGAGAAACTTTGTCTAAGTTTAGAGAGCTTAGGAAAAAAAAATTAAAACAGAGGGAAAAATCTCCTTCAAATTCTAAACAAATTTTAATTAAGATATGATAAATGGAAGGATAACAGTTCCTAGCTATAATTTATATATATCT
>VXAU01004507.1:557154-583274 GCA_013399695.1 Formicarius rufipectus
ATGTGCCATTGTGAGCAGTTCATGGGAAAAAATGGCATAGAGGCTTTAGAATACACACCCACACAGTGACAAACTGAGCTTGGCTACTAAAACCAGGACAAACTTACAGGCAGACAGCAGCAGAGATGGGGCCATTCGCTAAGGGAATGTGAGCTGGGAGCTGAGAGTGACTGCCCATCCAGCAGTGCCTTTATTAGCACCTGTGCTACAGTGCTGGTAACAGGGTGCAAGGGTAACTCCAGGCATTGTGAGGTTGTGAATCAGGACTGAGGTCCACTCAGGGACCATCAGGAGACTAAGGACAGAGACAGTACTGGAGACAAAGCTGTAGCAAAGGTCCAAGGTCTATCCAGGAGGCAGGACCAGAGCTATGGATGGGCACAGCCACCTCCACAGCACAGCTGGAGCCAGAACTGGATGCCCAGACCTGAGCTGAAATGGAGCACTCAGAGCAGCAGTAGGTATGGAGGCTCCAGGTAAGGCTGCTCAGGGCCATTAGTGCTCTCAGACTCTGGAGAAATTAATGCTTTAAAGGTGTCTAAAGCTGTGTGGCTGAGGAGGAAGTTACATAATTATGTTAGGAAAGAAAAAAAAAGCTTGGTGAGTCTGAAGACCACTTTCCACAATGCAGCAGTAGTTGAAATATATTTTATCAACAGAAAAATAACAACAAAGTGTGATACCATTAATAAACCTTTTTACTGTTTAGTAATACATCAAACAATTGCACCCTATTTTGGCAAGCTTCCTAAATTCCTTAGTATATGTTTATAGTGGTATTTCGCAGATCAGACTTATTCATTGTAGTATTAGAAACTGATTGACATCTTGACTTTTTTTCTCCGTTCCAACTTATGTATTGTGGTCACACTTCAAGAGAAATTGAAAAATCTATCTGGGCCAGATTAATTTCAGTGAAATACACATAAAATAAATTTGACCAGCTGTCACAGATTTCTCATCTTATTTTAGAATAATTTCAGCAATCTTAAATAAGCTTACCCAGAAATTGGAAATGCTCCATCAATTGCTACACTTAATACCAATAGATTAAATGCTGAGCACCAGCTCTGGCACCAATTGGAACATGATTCTTACTGTATCTCCTACACATATCTTAACAGCATTGGTCTTAGAGGCAGGAAGTTCTTCCAGCCCTTCATACTATATATAGATTTCCATAATAATCTCGTACCTGAATCTGGTGTCCCAACATGCAAAGCACCTTCATTTTTTAATGACATCTCTGAAATTTGTGCATATTATGAATTTTCTGGAAACAGCCCCAAACTCCTATCTTTAGGGATGGTTCCTAGATGTTACAAAATCTGTGGTGGTTTGTGTCCTCCCTAGAATGAAGATTTGTTAGTTTGAGTCTCTGCACAACTCCCTCCAAGAAAATAAAGCAATGCTTCCCACAGTGAGATAAAGTTATCACCAGTAAGGGTGAGCATATGGGTAATGAGCTAAGAACTGCTTGAAGTCTCTGCTGACAATTTAGGAATACACTTAGTATACTTTCTTTCAGCAAAGCTCACAAACTGAACCAAGTATTCTATGTTTTTGCAAATAGGAAAACTAGCTCCTAGCTACTTAGAACTCCACTCTCCTGATTACTGTTATTGTTACTGTTACTGCCCCACAGAGCTATTATGGCATACGACCACTTTTCATGTTGAAGGTAGATATAGCATTGATCACAGAGGAGAGAAGTCTGCATTCACAGTAGGTGTCAGTGATCCTGATGAGTTCCTTCAGGTCCCACTGGGTCAAGAACCTGCCTGTCACAACTGCACAAGACCATGCATCAGCTGGCTGAAGTATCCTGCTTTCTTGTCAGGCAGGAGCGTGTTGATAACTTTACAACCTCACTATGGAGCTCAGCAGTCAGCTGAAACTGTGCCAGAAGCCCTCTTGCCCCTGGGAGCACTGGTACTGCTGCTGCTGTTTTTACTTCTGGGTTTTCGATACACAAATGTGACACTCACTACAAGAAAGTTTACAGCAGTGCGACTAAAAGTTAGCTTTTAATTGTTAGGTTTCTAATGAACTTAAATCAACTTCTCTTGTACAAAATAATTTTTCACTCATGCTTCCTTCAGGCCACTGTTTTTCCTCAGGGCCAGCACGCTGTCAGTCTGTGGTACTGCTGTGATGGAATCCTGGTATCAACATGGATTTGCAAAAGCGCTTGGAGCTTCCTAAACAAATGGCCAGCACCCAGTGAACGAGTCACGGTGAAATTCCAACCCCAGAGCTACAAGCTCAACTACGAGTTTTACTTTTAAAAATATACAAGACTCCAAAAAATTCATTCATTGAGTATTTTGAAGAGCCCTCAGTTATTTCATACCCTGAGTTAGCACAAAGAGAAGACTCCGCACATGTTTTCTCCGGAGATACTTTTGCTTATATCTTCAGAAAATAAGGGAGGAAATTAGAGATCTTCGCAAAATTTTCAAGTGGTAACATACAACTGAAATAGAGCATTGCATAAAGCTATGATGTAGCTCATGCTAACCCACACAGCTTAGGAAAATCCTAGCCATTCAGTCCCAAGTTACACAAAATATTAAGAAAAGAAAAAAAGTAAAGAAAGAGAAAAGAGAGTAAGATAAGATCATAGCTACACACCAGAGAGTCCTGTGCAAGTCCAGCTTCCATAAGGCACGTAATAGGTCTTGAGAAAAAATGGAACCATGTGTTGCTGTTTTTATGTGCTTTGGCCCTTTGTGGCCACCCCTCCCAGGCAGCACTTCCAGCCCAATGGCCACTCTGGTGCTCCAGGATGGGGTGCAGCCAGTCTGAGGCTGGATTGGGGGTTCCAAGGGATGGTTTCTCCCAGGCTTTAACTTGAGAGCTTTTTCAGGGTCACCCAGGAGTCTCAGAAGGGCTGCCACATGGAACACAGCATTACCTCACCTCTGTGAGATTTGACCTATCCCTCCTCATACACACACTCTTGAGTTGGTTCCAACTCAATAATTCAGTGTCTCACACTCACCCTTCACTCTAAGCTCCTTGAATTCAACGAATTCCTTTTCAAAGGAACAAGTTCCCTTCTCCCTAAATCTCCTTTATCTCACTGAAGGGGATAGCTGCCTTTCCTCTATCCAGCCACTTTCCCCTGCAGTCAAATGTTGGAATTATTCTTCCGTTTTTTTCCCTACAAAAGAAATTATGTTATCTCAATCCCTATGACACTCACCTTCTGAGCTTCCCTCCTGGTTCATTAGCGATTACTCCACCAAATTTAAGTTTATGCCAGCACCATAAAAGCTCTGCTTATCCCACTGGAGAATCTTGTACGTTCAGCATGAGGGACCGTCTGGAAAGAACAAGTGAAGTTTACAAAAATAAAGTAAATGTATTATTATTCCTACTAGTCTCACGATAACAACAACTACAAAAGCCCTTCATATCCTCCGTTCCAGCACTGTACACCAAAGCAGGAATATGTATCCCTGGATTGTTCCTGGTAGACATCCAATCTGTACTCAAAGTTCTTCCAAGACAGATGCTATGACCTTCCCCAGGCAGCTTTTCCATCCCTTACTGCTTGTACTGTTAGAAAATTTCTACAGTGTCTAACCTGAATTTTCTGATGTAATTTAAGCCCTTGCATCCCATGACATACATATGTCATAGATGAAGAGAACAAATTAATTCCTTGATCTTCAGTGAAGACCTTAACTAATTTGAAGTTTGACACTTTCTTCCCTGTCTTTTGCTCCTGATAATCCTTTGTTCTTTCATCTAAATAACCCCTGTTTTTTCAGTTCTTACTTGCAGTTCACGTTTTCCAGACCTCTGTTCCTTTTTTTGTGGATCTCTTCCTGAATTTCTCATTCTCTTCTCCCACAAACTGGAAGTTTATGCTGTGTAAAAACTAAGGATTACTTCTTACACCTTACAAGCTGTATTTCTCTTCATCTGAGTATCTTTACCTAAGTGAAATATATTAAGTATGTACAGATCATTTGTGTAGCAGAATAACCAGTCACTTCCACTGTTTTTCTTTCATTGGCTCTGTCTTAGCCTCAGGTTTGCCTAGTGTTCCTTCATTTGAATTATGAAAGAAAAACACAAAGTGAAGCCCTGGAAAAACTCCAGTAAAGAAGAGAGAAATTGTAGCACTCAATAGTAATGCAATTGTCAGAGGCTGTTCTAAAGCCAATACTGAGGCAATACAGGGAGGTCTGAGTTCAAACAAACAAACAAACAAAAAACTCATCTGTACCTGGAGTTCTTTGTTAAAGAAACACATGGGACTTGAGTTTAAAAGTTGCCTGTTCTCTTCTGGCTATGTCAGAGATACATGTAGTCAGTTCTACTGACAAAGTACTAAATCACAGAGTCATAGAATAGTTCGGGTTGGAAGAGACCTTAAAGATCTAGTTTCAACCCCTCTGCCACAGGTAGAGACAACTTCCATTAAACCAGGTTGCTCAAAGATACATCCAACCTGGCCTTGAACGTCCCTGGCTTTCCAGGGATAGGGAATCCAGAGCTCCTCTGGGTAACCTATTCCAGTGCCTCACCACCCTCACAGTAAAGAATTTCTTACTGAAACCTAATCTAAACCTACACTCTTTCACTTCGAAGTCATTCACCCTTGCCTTGTAACTATGTACCTATGTATAATGTCTATATCCATCTTTTTGTTGCCCTCCCTTTAAGTCCTGGAAGGCTTCTCTAAAGGTGACCCCAGAACATTCTCTTTTCCTGACTGAATGGCCTAAACTCTCTCAGCCTGAAATATCTATTACGACTTAAGGAACTGGCTAAAATACTAAAACTGTGAGAGAAGGCTATAGGTTAGAAGAATAAACATTGTTTACAGGAAAGGGTATTCATTGTGAAGGAACTGGATTGAGACTCAAGAACGAAGAATTCTGAACTTGCTTCTGGTACTATCTTAATATAGCTTTAAGCAAGTCACTTTATCTTTTCTAGTCATATTTCATTGGTAATACAGGAATAGTAGCATTTCCTTACTTTATAGGTGTATTAAGAAGGTATGCATGTTGATGAAAAAGCCTATTATGATATTGATTGATGTGGAAAATTCTCTAAGTAATTAAAAGAGAATTTGCATTCTTTTTCTTCTTTCAACTAATGTTTAATAGCTCAGTAGTCAGCAACAGAATATTTGTCAACAAGTGAGATAACAACCTAGGAACCAGAGACTTAGAAAACAATAGAAATTCCACATTCTGTCTCTGCATTCACATACTCAATATTTTACAATAGCTTGTCCAAGTAAAACTGACTGATATAAATGGAGAGCTGTTTCAGTGAAGTTCTTTTCTGCCTCTGAGGAAAGCATTACCTCTTCTGAACACTGAATTTGCAGGAAGCACTGACCTGACATGGAATTTATTTGCCTGAGTTAACTTGACAACTGGCAGGCAGTTGTGCATTCACATCCACCAGTGCCTGAGCTGCTACACACGAGTCAAGTGTACCTGAGCTCTCCTTGTCAAAGGCTGGAACAGAACAAGCTGCAGTGCAGGAAGCTGACACGTACAGCCACCAAGAAGCTAAAAAAAATGTAACCCCACAGCCACATTGCTAAGGGATACATATCAGCTGAAACTCCTGTGACATCCTTTGGAAAGACAAAATACAGAAAATGAAGGTAAGGATAAAAGATGGTGTGAAGAGGCCTTTATCCTTAGCTAGGTCTGAACTACTCTGTAATGAATGCAGTTCTTAACATTCATCAGAGCATCCAAAAGATGCTGAAGTTAATGATTTCCTTCTTTTACAGCCTTCAGTGACAGGACACCATGTGAGAGCATGCGTTTTATTCCAGAAATACCCTCTTCCCCTCATCTCTGCCCTAACCCCACTGCTGCAGTTGGAAGGTTCTTCATTGTATATTACTTCACAGAATGAAAGAATTGTTAGGGTTGAAAGGGACGTCTAGAGATCACCCAGTCCAATCCCCCTGCCAAAGCAGGGTCACCTTGAGCAGGTTCCACAGGAATGTGTCCAGCTGGGTTTTCAATGTCCCCAGAGAGGGAGATTCCACAATCATCCTGGGCAGTCCATTCCAGTGTTCCGCCACCCTCAGTGTAAAATTCTTCCTCATCTTGTATTATAGTTTATGGCCATTGCTCCTTGTCCTGTTGCCAGTCACCATCAAAAAGTGTGACACCATCCTATTGACATCCACCTTTGAGATATTTATATGGACTAATGGGATCCCCTTTCTTTTTTTCTCTCTTTTTCATTTTTTTTAAACATTTGAAAAATAGGTAGAAGGCATTGAACGGAGCCAGCACTTTGCACTTCCTGAATTTTTCTACAGGCACATTCAGAAGAAATCCTTCTCTTGAACTTACTCAGAATTTAAAATTTCAACAATTAAGTGAGTGATGTTTAATGGTTTAATGGGTAATAGTGCAACATTTCATTGATAACCTGCTTCACAACTGTAAAAAATCCCCATATAGAGTGAATTTACCTCTTCTTTTCATCTACCACTGTCACTTAAAAAAAATCACAAACAAGCAAAAAATGAAAACAATCACTAATAATGTAGGATTTGCATTATTCTGTGTTCATATATCTCAGAACTAGGTAAAAAAATGCAAGTCTTAATCCTCTCACAGATATGCTAACAGAATCAAAAATCTGTTAATTTAAAATTTCATTTAAAAGTCAAGAGAAAACCTCTTAGTGTATACAAGAAAATAGAATGAAGACTATGACAGTACACATTGCAAATTTAAGATTGGTAATTGATATATGTCATAGTCAAAGTTATTTCTGTTATCCTACTTTTTTCTACATTTATTTTTAAGGTACAAGCTGATGGATTTTTACTGTGACTTCCATAAATCAAACTCACCAGAGACTTGGCTCCTGAATCATCACTTATTCTATAAAATACTGCCTGACTTTTGCTTTCCTCATATTTATTCGCAGTGATAGGAAACCTTTAGCAAACAGGTGGGTCTTGCAATCTGCTCTAAAGGAAATCTCAGCATGTTTGTGTCTAATCTCTTTTGGCTTCTCTGCTTGAATCAAATCACAAGGAGATTTAGGAAAAATGTTCTGAAAATACTTTACTACATGCTGACAGTTACAGTAAGCCATAGTTCAGCAGTGCAAACAGCACTAAGTAAACAACAGGTCCCCATGTTTTTATGTCATATCTGAGGCAAGGAAGGGAATACAGGTTCTTTTAAAGGACATTTAGGATTTTTCCTTATTGTAGGAGTTTGGATGCACAAAGATGAAACCATGGACTGAGTACTAAAGAAATCTCGTTTATCAGAGTTATACAATAAAAATCCTGCAATAATCCAAGTATTTTATTTATTTGACTCTCATGGAAAAGAGTATTAGTCATAGCAGATGTTGCCTAGAGTAAGAAAATTAGTACCAACAGAGTGACATATCTTTTTCCATATCGTGTGGAAAACATTATTAAGCCCTCTTGTATGTCTGCTTTAGTACACCGTTTAATTACACAGTCTTTCCCAAGATGCCTGAGGATCAAATTAAGGCAGAATACTGAAGAAGGCTCTTATCTGTAGCAGTCTCATTTCCCGAGGGAGTAAGAAGCTCTCTAGTGAATAAGGCAGGGGTTACTTCTGGAACAAAAAAAGCTGGTCTCAAGCTTAAGACCACCAAATCTTTTGCTTATTGTTTTTGCTTCCAGCCTCCCAGCAATGGTTTTCCGGTTTTATTTCTGGTTTTATTGTTTTGGGTTTTTTCCCCACAGAATTCCTCTGTGGTGCCAGCTTCCCTCTTAGTGAAGTATTTTCCAGATTATCACTATGTTCTTGTTTTCTCTCTTTCTTAAGCACCAGAGGCTTGATAAAAGTGTCAAGTACCCCTTTGTCCCATCCCAAGCTAAACAGTTTGGAACATCTGCCTTAAAGGTATGAGAACTTTATACCTTTGTAGTACAAGATAAGGCTATCTGTATGTTCTGCCCTGAGAAGACAACTGTATTTCTCTTTCACTTTGTTTTTAGTAAAAATCAGGAGACTGAGGTTGACACTTAGGCTGTGACTGTATCAGTAAAGCAAACACTGCAGAGATATTTCCCTAGCACTGAGCAGTCCATTGTCACAACACGGTTTGGACACATACCACTGAATTATCTTACATCCTGAAACAGAATGACCAGAATCTGGCTGAGCCTCTGGCTTGTGTTGACCAAACTATGCCCAGGCATCAGCTGGGAAGTTGCTGGTTTGCATAGGAAAAAAAAAATTGTCAGTACCCAGGCTAACAATGAACAGTACAGACAGTCAAGTTCTCTGGCTGTATTTAGCCTTATGGTGTAAACATAGACTCCAGCTTTCAGCTTGGATGGGTACAAGCAGTAAAACTACAAACAACTGTGCCTAGCAAGTACTGATCATCCTGCCCTAAGTCACTTCCTCGGGGGTCCTTTTCAAGTGGCATTTTCATACTGTCTTCATGATGTTGCCATATATGTTTTATAACTTCTAACTGAAGCAACCTATGATCAGATCGTTCATTGTTTCTATTTCATTCTGCTTTGGTTTTTGTTTTCTTTTCAAAAAGGAAACATGCATGAATTTATTCAGGTAAAGTAGACTGATGTCTGCCTTCCTGCAACAGTGTTATCTGAAGTGCTGTGGATCATTTAAACTGATTCTGCATTTATAGTTCACTACCAGTATGATTAGAAGGATTTATTCCATGAAAGGACCATAAAGCTGTATTAGTATAAGTACTTGATTCATTCCCTTTCTGAAGCTTTTGCTATTTAGACATGGTAACAACAGGAAAGCAGATTTAACATTGTTTAAGCATTGTAATTTCTGCGTTGTTGTTAATACTCAAACTGTACAGACCTACCATAATACAAATACCACACACCTAAACAGTACTTCTCTCTGTGAAGAATGCCTAAACATTTTACAAAGTATTCATCATTCTTCACTACAGATATATGGGTTTTCTGGAATTACTTCTGGCATTTGATTAATGGTAGCTGTTCAAGTCAGTTTGAGTCAGGAATAATACTGTACCACTCAAAAAGGGTTACAGTTTACATATTAAAGATAATTTTTTTTAAAATACACTTAGGCTGGTTTTGGCTACGGTAGTGTTAATTTTCTTCACAATGGCATGTAGGGGGATACATTCTAGATTTGCACTGAAAACAGTATTGGTAATAAAAGGATGTTTTTATTGTTGCTGAGCACCACTTGCACATCATCAAGACCTTTTCTGCTTCCTGTACTGCCACATGGGTGAGGTGACTGGAGGTGCATGGGTAGCTGGGAGGAGACATAGCCAGGGCAGCTGACCCAAACTGACCAAAGGGATATGTCGGGACTGAATTTTAGTTTGGCTATTAAAGGGTTACACAGAGATGCTGCAGGTGGTTTAGGGGGAGTCTGGCTTGAGTAGCTGCAGCTGAACATGATAACAGAATGTTGTGATTAGAAAGGCATGAGAGAAGGTGTGGTTTTCCCTTAAAGAAAGCATCCAATAAATGCTTAGGTTACAGAATATGTATTAGCTCATTATATGCCATATAAGAATGTAATTTGTCAATCAATAAACCGATACTTGATCACCACTAATATTGAGAGAACTTAAGTACCCCTACATCCCAACAGGGATATCCCACACTGCACAGTGACATGCTCAGGACATAAAGAAGGGGGAAGAAGGAGGAAGAGTTTTCCCAAGTCACCATTACATGTGGCTTTCCTGGGAATGGCTGAACACTTACCTGCACATGGGAAGTACTGAATTAATTCCTTGTTTTGCTTTGCTTGAAAATGTGGCTTTTGCTTTAGCTATTATTCTGGCTTTATCTCAGCCAACCAATTTTCTAACTTTTACTCTTCCAATTCTCTCCCCCACCCCATTGGTGGGGAAGCGAGTGAGCGGCTCTGTGGTGCTGAGTTGCTGGTTGAGGTTAAATCACATCAAGACTCCAAGGGGGATCTCATGAACTAGTATTTCAGCACATTCAGAAAAGGTCATGGATTATTTCACAAGTTTTTGTCAGCCACTCTTCTTCACTGATACAGTAGCCTCCCTCTCATTTTGGGGCTCTCCTTCGTTGCTAATTTCTGGGCTCCGTTATCACTTCTGGGTTGGATGACAGTCACACCTAAAAACTGCATATATGGCTGCTGGAGTTGTACTGCTTCCTGATCCCTTTGAAAGGCAGTAGGACCAGACTTGCACAATCACCAGCACTATCTACAATACTCCAGTTTCTTCATAATATTCTGTCTGAATGCAAACAACTTACTTGCTGGGAGTTGTTAACAATATAATTACTATATAGATATATAATATGTAGCTAATAGTACTTTAGAGAAACTTTTTTTTTTTTTTTTTTTTTAGAATTAAAAATGTTTAATGGCAATTCCTAAAGGATGTGACATGCTTGGTTCTTAAATGCCCTTATGCTAACATGTTTATGGACAAATTTCATAATGCATGTGGGGATGCATTACTAAGAAAAAACAAAGTTATTCCAGAGAGAAGGCAGCTTTAAATCAGAATACCTATGCTAAATCACACCATGTGATTGTAGCCCACCAAAGTTCAAGTAACTTAATCAAGGACAAACAGTGAGATAACAGCTAAATGAAGAAAGAAATGACACTGTATATACGATACAGGCAAACAGCAATAGATTCAAAGTGGCTAGTTATGCAGGGGGCTGAATACCACTAATGGATTAAGGAAAAAGAGTATTACAGATCTGTCTGTTGAGAAAGTAGACCTGGGATGCAGCATTTAATTTTAGTTATAAGTCTGGGACTATTCTTATGATTTTAAAAAATGGCAATTAATTAAAAGCTATTTTCTGAGGACATCAAGCTAATGAGCTATGGTATTTGTACATAAACAAGTCTGTACAGATTTTCTTGCTAAGTATCTGCACGAGCTTATGTCTGCAAGTCAAGTGAAAACCTACTAAAGCTCATTTTTGTTTCCAGAAGAGAGAACATGATGGGATGTTTGTCTGAGACATCAGACACCACAACAATTAACAGCATAATTTCAGAGTTCATTATGATTTCTTACTAGAACCCTTTTATGCTTAATGCCTACTTGTGAGTGGGGCTGTGTGCAATGCCATTGTGTTTCTCTCTTCAGGTTACTTCAGTGCATTTCACACTCGAGTATGCAAATCTCCCCCCTAATCTATAAAGGTACATAACCGATAAAGCTTCACACCTTGCACCTTTACAGCAATAATTCTCTTTATGACTCAGAGAAGATATGAGATGACACTACACTCTCAAAGCCTTTTTTGTGCTAGGCCAGAGACTGAGACCTCTCCAAGCCCCTCTGAGCTGTCTGCTTTTGACAGCTATAGATCTATGGATTACTTGGGGCTTACCATCATGTCCCATACACATCAGAAATCTGCCTCCTAATCTGGAATTGCCAAGAAGCTTGTCATTCTCAGAGGGAGTTAGAAGACCAAGTAATTCAGTAATCAGGCAAGTGACTTTGACTGTCTAGGAAACCTCCTGCATGATGTTTCTGTTCTGCTTTCTCCTCACACACCATTGTGCACCATTAAGTGGTGTGACTCCTGATTTACTCTAGTAGATGACCTAAAGAAGTGTGTCTTATGGTTTCAAATTGACCTGATTTAGGAATTATCAGCCAAGGATGTCCAACTGATCTTAACTGATGAGAAAGTAACTGAAGCAAAAGGATTTTCACAGGTCAAGGGAGATGATCTTTCGTCTCTATTCAACCCTGGCAAGGCCACATGAGGAGTATTGCATTTGATTCTGGTCCACACAATTCAAGGAAGACAAGGAGCTACTGGTGAGAGTTCAGCAGCCACAAAGATAATAAGAGGTCTGGAGCATCTCTCATATGAGGAGAGGCTGCAGGAGCTGGGCCTGTAGTCCAGAGAAGAGAAGACTGAGAGGGGAATCTCAATAAAATGTATAAATATCTGGAAGGTGGATGTCAAGAGGATGGTGTCACACTCTTTTTGGTGGTGCCCAGTGACAAGATAAGGAGCAATGACCCTAAGCTAAAATACAAGAAGTTTCACCTCAAGGTGAGGAAGAACTTCTTTACACTGAGGGTGGCAGAGTTCTGGAACAGCTTAGCCAGGGAGGTTGTGGAGTCTCCCCTCTGGAGACATTGAAAACCCTGCTAGACACATTCCTGTGTAACCTGCTCCAGGTGACCTTGCCTTGGCAGGGGGGTTGGATTAGAAGTTCACCAGCGGTCCCTTCCAACTCTCACTATTCTTTGATTCTGTGATTCTGTGATTACAGTCCAAGTCCTTAGGTCCCAAAACACAGTCTTGGGAAGCCAGTTACATCCTTCAAGGTTTGGGAACTGGAATCTTCTCCTCAAGCTGCAGCACAATAATAAAATGCCTCATATACAGACACGTTATTCATCAGACAGGGACAATAAAATTGTTCATATCTGAAAGAGGACAGAAAATAAACATCTATTATCATTCAGAATCAAATGAAGATATGTCCTGAAATACAAAGGTTTATATTTGGATTTTTTTTTCTCTCTCTGTGCACTGCTGTCACCAAAGAGCTTACAATATCTTATAAATACCTCCTAAAGAAGGAAAAGAAAGGCATTGTCTGGAAGTGGACATGACTGCAAAGTCATTTTTATAGGCTTTGGAAACTACATTTTGAAAAACAATAATAATAACAATAGGATTCTTTTAGTCCTGGGAAGGCAGGGTTGGCACACAATGTGTTTTGCTGGATTTAGATTGTGAATGCTTTGAATATTTATAAATGCTTATAAGAGTTAAGAATGATTATTGCTGCACATTGATAAAGAAGTCACCTCTTTTTCAACAGCACTAATAGCATCTGCAGTGCTGAGACTCATAAAGCATTACTGTTGGCTTTTAGGATGATTCATAGGCCTATTTTAACAGAGAGAGGTATCGTACATAGCACTGGGAGTCAGCAGTTCCTCCCTTCTGATCTGGGCTCTGATACAAAATTTTCTTTATAGCCTTGAGCAGTTCACTTAATCTTTCTGCCTCATACTCCACATTTGTGAAACATGCAGCCACCACATTCACCTAACAGTAAAGAAAGGTCATTTTTTCTCTCCTCCAGAAATATTTTCCTTAGGACAGACCTCACCTCAAAGTCACATGAGAACTGAAAGTTATCCTGTGGATTTTGAACCTCCAAGACTGGGTTAAAAGTTCTTGTGTCCTTCATGGTACAGAACTTCTCTCCACAGAAATACCTGCTGGCAAACTGAGAACCTGAATCCTGGGTACACACACTACCTGCCCATAGCACAGATCTGAATGTAGATAATGTGGATGCTTAGTGAGCTTCTGCTTGAAGATGGAAGGAAGAGTCCACCTAAAAGACAATGTAGACATGCCTCTTGCAGTTGAGAAGATAGTTTTAGTGCCTATATTCCAAATCTCTACTGTATGATTTTATACCAAAAAAAAAAACCCAAACGTAATAAAAGGCAGGTAATTCTCACTCTGACTCCCAAAAGAATCCCTGTATATTCTTCTGTTGTGAAGCCATGATTGCTACTGTGGGTTTAGTTCTGCAGAAAACTGTAGCATTCTGACTGGGTCAGTCAATATCCACTTTGCTTCACAGCAAACTCAACCATTGCCTAGAAGAATACTGTACAAAAATAAAATTTAAAAAAATAATTTTTCCTTGCGAAACAGTAGCAATATCAAAAGCATATATTCATGTATAGTCTAGGAACTTTATTTAGTATTTTTAAGCCTTAAATGGTCCATTCTACTCTTTAAAGGTTCGATATTCCCTTTTACTTTAGAAGTTGTATCATGGTATCACAGAACATCTATCTAGACTCCTCTTGTGGGATGTTAAATGACGCCATTGAAAAATGGCAATGAGAAAGACATGTCATGAAGAATTACCCTAATCCAATGAACAGCAAGTTGCCCTGAGCAGCTGGGAGGTCCAATACATATACATCCATGCTATCACCTGAACATGACATCTCAGGTACATTAGGAAAGAGAAAGGAACTACCTGCATCAAAATTCACATCCTTCTGTTCCTCTGCACTGGCTAATGGTACCAACCAAACCAAAGATTTAGACCACTGTGAAAGGAGAAGTGCAGCTGTGGTGTCTCCTCCCAAGCTAACACCACAATTCGTCTCTCTGCAGTCTTTCAGTCTTTATTTAAATGAGTCATGCAGTGTAGTGTGTCTACTGCTTTGTTGCAGAGCTGGATGAAACCTGATTCTTATATTCTACAAATGATATGATAAAAAGAAACTGCTCTCAAACTCTGCATAGACCAATCTTTTTTCAGGAAGTTGAGGGGCAAAGGGGTGGGGCCTGTGCTCATCAGACTCTCTGTAATCATCCAGGCAGTAAAAGCAATATTTAACCTTTGTTTAGACCAATGAACCTCTAATAAATATTCTTTCATGGAAGGCAGATTCTAACACAGAGTAAACATAAGTTTTCTGTTAGATTTGAAACAGTTTCTTCAGGTTCTGTATCTTGACAGCAGAAACATACATGCACTTTTTTTTTTTTCTCATTTCATGCAAAATCTATTCTAAAAATAATTTCTGTGATTCTCCTTCCTTCAAATCCTTGAGTAATGTTTACTTTTACAGGTTGACAACCCAGTATTTCTAATGTATGCTGTTGCCATCTAGCGTCAAAAATCCAACAGTGTATTTAAAATTCTATTTTCCATTTTAAGAAGATTAAACACATATGTCTCCACTAATCTTTAAATTAGTTTGATTCTCTTTTGTATCTCTTCACCTTATCAACCATTTGTGACAAAGGCTACCCAACTCCTGCCATGTCTATTGCACATCTTTTCCAAGGTCAGCTAACAGGGATCAGTGCTTTGACTTCAGCTCTGTTGGGCCACTTCAGCATGGTACAGCAGTTGGGAGTTATGGTGGGAACAGAAATTGTTCCCCAAAAGCTCTGAGGAATATGGGATGTCCTGCAGGAAGAGGAAAGGTTATCCCAAAGGGAATGAATCTCACCTAACTAGGCAAACTTATAATGTATAGATTTACCATTTAAGCTTCCTCTCTAGTCTTTGGAAAGTCACTGGTATTTTCATGGAACAATTCATGTCATTCTAAAGTAGAAGAGTAAAACAGGTCACAATACTGACGTGCTTTAAAGTTACCTATTCTCCCCAACATCAGGTAGCAAACGTAGGTGGAGACATCTAAACTAGAGATGGCTAAAGTCAGGTTAGATGAATCTTACCTTAACTCACTCTCATGAGGTCTGAAAAGAATTTATTAACTGTCCAAATTTGGACTTGAGCCTGTCTTTTAAATAGCCATGTTTGAATATTCCTCATGAGTGGTAATGAGATTTTGGAGTTATGTGCTCACTGAGGGCAGCTAGAATCCTTTAAATCTTTTCTAATCATTTCAAGAGAGGTCTACAGAGCACTGGAGAAGGAAGGACATTTGATTACATAATTGATTAAAGTGAAGACATAGAAAAGCTGCCAAGACCATCCCTTTAGACCTAGAAACTCAAAGCAAAATCCAACCCTATAATTCCTCATAATGACAAGTAACTGGAGAATAGGGATCCAGTTGTGACATTTTCCTGTAATATTTAGAAAGGCAGCAGGATGGGGTTTGGTTTTGTTTTTAAGCTAACAGTTTTCATAGAATTGTGCCTACATTAAAAGAGAAATTTTGGCTTATCCTAGTCCACTGGAGCCTTGCCACTGATTTCAGTGAGATCAAGACTGCATTCTCCGTGTTGCTGCTCTCTATGAAGTAGCTAAAACTTACGGAGCACATTGATACATGAAGGAGCATATAAGGTGAAAGCTTAAGCCAAAAGAAAGGGCATCTTGGAAAGAGAAGGGTTCATGAATTGTGCAACTTTCCCCTCACTTTTTTGTCAAGTGCTCCTGTCTGACTCTTAAATGTACACTCCCAGGTCTCATAGTTCCTGTGACTGTCCCCTGTGACATGTGTTTAAATCTCTGTTAACACAGTTAGCTCTGCTTCCATATGGCACAGCAGTGGCACTTGGTTGCTGTGATTGGCTGGGAAGGTAAATGAAAAGGCTTGTTTTCTGCTGAAGCCATTTGTCAGCGAAGTACCTCAAGCCGTATGTTTCTCTGTCTTCTTCCAAATATTTGTGCTGATGTTGCTAGAAAGGGATGTGATTCGGGGAAAAGGAGATGCATGATGGATAGTTCTGTGATAGATTAGTGAAAGTATACAGCACTTGCCTAATGCATTTTCAGATTCTGAACTCAGTGCTTTACAGTCACTGATGCTGCTGCCACTGGAATTCATCGGATTATTCCTCCCACCACCAGGACTGTCACTTTGTGAGACCCATTACTTTCCTGTAGAGTTGGAAGCAGTGAAGGTTTTTCTCTCTATCTCCTGGAGAGATGTTATGCTTAAAACATGTACATACAACATAAAATTGTAAAAAAAAAAAAAAAATCAGACTTATATAATGCAGTCTGGTGCTACATTAAATTAAATGCATGTCCTCAAGTAAGGTTAAATAATTTCAAGTTGGTTTTTACTATGTAACTTTTCTGACAGAAAGATAAAGTCAGTTCTCCAGACTGGCACAGACAGCATCCTAGGGCAAGCCTTCATCCTGCCAAATTCCAGCTGAAATTACTGAGCCCACTTCATCTCATAGACGTAATTGCTGCAGCACCATCTTATTCCACTTTATTATTGCCATGGAATTAACACTTCCTAAAACAGGTAGCTTCCATAATAAGCATGGAAGTGACTACCAAAGGAATAAGCATTCAAAATGGCAGTTATATCCAGATGAAACTTCATCTGTCACTATAGTAACTCAACATAGTCCAGTTTTAAGGGTTGAAAAACCACTTTTCCCTGATTCTTTTATCTCTACTATACCAAATGAATTTTGTACAGATCCCAACACTGTAGCTGAAAGATCTAGTATCAAAGTAATAAATTAATCATATTTTTATTTAATTAAATGAATAAAACATAACCATGCTATAAAATAGAGACACAAAGATAGTACATGCCATGCATTTTAGAACTGTCAGCAAATTCAATCAGGAAATTATCTCCTTAATATAAATGGATACAGGAAAGCAATTAACTGTTTTTAATTTAGCAACAACAAATTCTAGCATCTTACAGGCAGCTAAATCAGAATGGTGTCCTAACTTTAATGATCAATAGGCAGCTGCTCCTTCCTCCCAAAGCTGAAGAATTTACACAAGTGTATAGAGGTTAACTGCAGTAATTAATTGTAAGTACAATCATAAATATGTTCTTTTAAGCAAATAGCTTCAAATGTGATAAAGATCCCATTGGAGAGAATTCTGCAGAGTGCAAGCCCTCTGCCACTGCCTGGATAAAACTCCTTCCAGTGTCAGCAGTTTTCACAACTGCTGACATGTCGGTGGAACCTCCACTTTGTGTGGGGGGGGTCTAGAGGTTTGGTTAGACACTGGGTGGAAACTGCCACAGCAGAACTGGACCTTTATAGAAATCATAGGAAGGGAGGCAGGGAGGCAGGGAGGCNGGAAGGAAGGAAGGAAGGAAGGAAGGAAGGAAGGAAGGAAGGAAGGAAGGAAGGATCTAGTAATACTTGCCTCTAGCTGGTGAGATAACTGTACACCTGATAACTGACATTTAGGCAATGTCAGCCTAAATAGCAATTCCAATGCTGTCAGCAAAACTATTCACACTGTTTATTGGTATTTGTTAACATAAATTTCCACCTTGAAAGGCACATTGCTCACTTCCTGCTGTTTCACTAGTCTAATATGTGTGTTAATGAGGCAGTTTTATCTTAATAGGTTTTAAAAATTATTTAAATTCTTTGCATATTGCTTATGTTCAAATAATAGATGAGTAAAATCTCTGTGTCTTCCAGTCCTATGTTTTTCTGAAAATTACTTCTTAATGATAATCCTCCTTTTGCTATCAAAATGCATCAGAAAAAAAGAATTTTGCTATGTAAAGGCCCTTAACTGTTTTCTAAAAATTCCTATCCATGTCCCTGGATTTTATATTTAAGATACCTATAAAATAATAACAAAACTTTCAAAAAGCCCTGTAAAAATGTACATTCAGAATTTATAGTTCTAAATCTTGCTGAGAACTGGGTAAATGGTCCTAAGAACTACGCAGAAATTTATTTGTGACTGAATAAAATGCTGCTTTTATTTCTTCCTTCTTTTCAGGCAAAAAACCAAAACAATAACAACAACCATCAAGACAATGAACCTGAAACTTGCACATTTTTTTCCACAACTGTTTTTAGTACTACACTGGCACTGAATTTAACTATAAAGTTTAGAATTGTAGTTGCATATATGCAGTTGCTTTTCTTGTGTATAAACAAGTCTGATTCATTTCCTGTGAAATAAAGGTCAAAATCCTCCTTGATTCCTCTGGGGCTTGGACAGCACTTAAGGAAGGCTGTCATACAAAGTGGTGTTCATACTAATAGAGTAAGAAAAGAACAAATAACCAAATACAGGAAGTCCAACCCACAAATCTTACTAGACAAACTCACCAAAAAAAATTCTTCAGCAGGAAATGTGAATTATGTGAATTTAGGAATTATAATTACATGGTGAACAAGACCATGAATAACAATCATAAATGTATATTGTGTTCCTGTTTCACAAAATATATTACTTTTTAAGACTTCTTCTGTTTATTGCTTCCAAAGGAACTTTTTACTACCAGAGATCACATAGGCTTATAAATCATGAGGACTACTACTGATGAGGTATAGAATTACTGATCATGTATTAATCTTTGATAGACTTTCAAGTAGTTAAATTAGTTGTAAATATACAATGTATGGAGCATATATTACAGAGTAAACTCTGTAACAGTCAACCATTAGGTTTCTGTTTTGTTCATTAGAATTACTTATATTTGCATCTTTCCAAGAAAGAATAAAATTATTCTGAACCTACCATTCCAATACCTTAACAACTAAAAGCTTTTCCAGCTTGCTTGCTGTTTCATCTCTGGGTCAGATTGGCATCGTTGATGCCACTCCCATTCAGCAGCACTGCAAATTACTCTTATTTAAAACAAATAGCATTGTGTTATTTATTACCAAAATTTATGTCTCAAAAAAAGTCTAGTAGGCTTACATTTGCACAAAAACTAGATAAAAACACTAATTTCCAGCTGCTGAAGGTGATGCATTTAAAATATGGCAGTGACTCCCTCTGTCCAAAGCCCTGAACACTCTGAGCTCAGGAGCAAACAAGGGCTTTAAAGTGAAAGCCACCACAACTCAGAACCTCCAGAGAAAGGAGGTTCTGATTTTATTTCAGCATCTCCTTTTCCTTATTGTGCCACTATCTCATTCCAGCCTCTTTCTGTCCTTAACATTGTCAAAAATTGCTCAAACATAAGAAACGGAAATGTTTCTACCAAAACCTACCAAAACTTCAGTAAATTAAATATTCAGTTTAACATGCAAAAGCTACTAGAGAAAAATCACCAATAAGAGTGGAAGATTCCAGTTCTTAACATAGGTATAGTATCAAAGTAGTTGAAATAAGAAATTGATTTGGTTGTTTTAGAGATTTCTCTGGAGTCTGCTACAGGAAGACAATGTCTTTAACTACTTTGATCAGATTTTTTATTGTACAAGACCTTTTCTTTTTCCTCCCTACTCAGATTCAGTTCACTTCAGAAAAGAAACCTGGAATCAGACATTCAGTAAGCCAGAACCGCATTTCCTTGACACCACTGTGCTGAAGTGAGTCTAAGTGTAAAGCAGGAATATAATTATTTTTAACTTTATTACTTAAGTTAGGATTCTGCATCCCATGTAGATGAATGACTTAGATT
The DNA here is from genome assembly GCA_013399695.1 of Formicarius rufipectus. Lineage (NCBI taxonomy): Eukaryota > Metazoa > Chordata > Aves > Passeriformes > Formicariidae > Formicarius > Formicarius rufipectus. The sequence goes on from VXAU01004507.1 coordinate 576,997, forward strand.
AAAATGTGTTTGTTGATTTCCACAAATCAGAAAGACTGATTTGGTTCTCACACTTCTATAAACCACAACACAAATTGACTAACACAATTGTTATTTACGGGTGCTTCATCTATATAAAAAAGGATACCTAACAGCTAGGGAAATTTCAGAGTTTTTTTTTTTGTTTTTTTTTTTTTCTTTCAACATGTTTGCTCTTTTGTTTCCTCACCAGTCAGCTTTATCCAAATAATGCCACTGTTAGATACAGCTTCTGCTGTGGAGATAAAGGCAGTTACTGATAACACCAGTAATTGAGTTTGGTTTTATGCAATTCTATTAAACCATGGTTATATCACAGGCATAGCCAAATGGGATAGAAGTACACTAAAGACACATGTGTTAATTATGAGTAGATATACAAAAGGTCTGTAGGGAATTCCATTCTGTGTTTCAGAACACTGCTCCAAGGAAATTTATAATTCTTAGCGTATTTTTGCACATTCTGCCAATTTCCTACCATCAACCAATTTAACATGCAAATGTTTTATTCTTTATCCCATCTCACTAAAGAGATCATGTTAGTATCAAATTTTTTCACAGAAGTTGAAGTTAAATTTATAAATTATATTTGGTTGTGTCTATTTTTCCTATTTTAAAAAATAGACACTCTATTTGCCCTTTTGCAGTTCCGTCACACTTCTCCAGTTCTCTATCTGTTTTCTACATAACTGCTAGTGTCTCTAAGATTGCTTACTGTCTAAGTAACTCAATTTATCAGGTCCAGCCAAACTGCTGAACATCTAATTTCTCTTTAGATTTAGCTGTCATTCTCTTTCTCTTTCAACCCCTATTTTTCCTCTACCTTTGTCTTACTCCGGTAACCTACCCTTTGCAACAAGCAGGTCTGTTAGCCATCTCCTTTAGTAGAGTATTTTAGTAAACACCAGTGCATGTCATTTTGTAGAATAGCAGACTAATAGTTTAATTCTTTTCTTATCCTTCTCAGTACCTATAGTAGATTGCATTCAGTTCCCTGCAGTCAGATTCAGCTATGTCACAGAGCCCTCTTCCTATACTAATTAAACTTCTCTGTAAATCAGATTTCTTTGTTCCAATTCTTCCTACAAGAAAAGCTGAAAGAAACAAGAGAGGAAAAAAAAAAAGAGAATTTCTCTCCTTTAACAGTTAGATACCTTCTCATTTACAGATTAATTTTATATTTATTTTTATTATTACAACGTTGTCTTCGGTTTCAATCCATTTTTTTCCTTGAGCTGTATGTCCCTAGCTTTTGCTGCAGTAATCACTTCCTCTTAGGAACATATTTAAAACCACTAATCCAAATCAATTTATGGATTCTCTGGGTGAGTAACAAATATAATGAAAACAGATGGTAACTTAAAAATATGTGAAGTCTGCTTCTAAAAATTGGGGATTAATCTGATTAAACGTTTCAAAAAGGTTAGAAAACCTCTTGCCATCCTTTATTAGCACAAAAGCAATGAACCTCACTTTGATAATACCAATTTCTATAGCTTGGATTGACATGAAATTCCACCCCATACGGCAAATCCCTGAAATAATTAATTTCCTTTCTTAGTTATCGTCTCTAATATAGGCAGGATCATATTTATTGAAAAATGAAAATTTATTCTCTTATTCTCCTTAGCTTTGACCTCAGATTTCCCCCATCGCAAATGAGGTAGTTGCAGAATCCAACTTGTCATTGATCAAATGGTGTAATTTCTATTGGTGTCCCAGTGCTTTCAATTAAAGATTTGTTTCAAGATATGATACATGCTGTTTTCCAGATTGTTTCTCTGAAGTTATCTAAAATCATGGTTTTTACTGCCACACTGAAACTGCTTCTGTTTCTCCCTTATTTCCCTGCAAACTGTTACTGATTTTTTCTCTACAATAATGATTACTTTTCAAAATTCTTTGCTGTATGCTATATAGTGTTTGTTCCAAGCAAAATAAATCTGTTTTTACATTCACAGCAATTTATTGTATCAGAAAATATCTTTCATATTAAAATTCTGCAGCCAACATTGATTTGCTGAAACCAATTACTTCTCTGAATGTGGTTGTTAATAAGCTACTGTATATCTCTGAATTCTTTTTTCATGAAGCTCCTATGTTTCTGTTCATAAAGTCTTTCCATTCCCCGTGGCCTTTGGAGAGGAATTTGTCTGATGACATTACATCCCTGCAGACTGGGGAGCTGAGAGGGATGCTGGAGGTTCCCTGGATAAGACAAGCAGATGGTTGCCAGATTCAACCAAGAGTCCAAATCATCAGGTAAGTGGTGGAGCAGGTCCAAGGTCAAGCTGGGAAGCCACTCCTGCAGGTCTAGGCAGGGGCCCAGTTCAGCAAGTACATGGACAGGCCAGTCTGGTTCCCCCTGGCACTGTCAGGAGCCTCTCTCTACTTTTCCCAGGAGGAAAGGGGCTGCCCTGAGCTGCACCACTGCTGAGCTGGTCATGATTCCCAGCAGCCAAGCCTTCAGGAAGGGCAATGCTGTCTTACGCATCTATGGTTTCCCTAACAGACATATATTTATCTTCTCATATTAAGGAGAGTAATAAATTTAATGAAGGAAGAGCAGCAACATAATCTCTTGTTCTGGTAGTACTGATTATAAATATTTAGGAAAAAAAATACCTCAACTGCAAAAGAAACTTCTGAAGAGATGTACAAGACACTGAAAATCACACATTAAGTAATAACTGGGACAATGAGGTTTTTCTCCAAGATTTGCTTTTTTATACAGGTTGTGAGGTTTTTTTCCTGAAAAAAACAAACAAACAAACGAAAACTATAAGCAACTGGCTCCTTGGAAAAAGCCCAACTTCTTGGATTATGGGTTCGTTTCCATTTTCATTTTACTTATGAGTTTAGTTTTCATTATTTCTGTGAGCTCCCTTCTGCTGTCTAATGATTTTATTGCTGCTGCTCCACTTTCTTGTTAGCATTAAATGTTGCTAAGTAACTGAATCGGGATGTGGTATACTTTGGCAGAACTGTTCTATCCTTTGAAATATGTATAGAGATTACTCAGCAAAATGAAAATTACTCTCCCAAAGGAAAGAATTCCATTTGCATGTAGCACAACCCTCATTTTCAGATGATTTCTAAGAAAAAATTGAAAGTGGTTCCTACAAATATAATGCATATTTCCAAACCAGATAGTTAAGGAAATATGAATATTGATTTACCTTCTCCATGAAGTTAGGTTACCCTGAGCCACACCAAATAACACCATTCGTTTTGCTTTTAATAATGTGTCTCAGTTCTTACAAGCAAAGTAACTTAAAGGCAAAATAGCTTGGCTTTCCATCAGTGCAAGCTCATTTAGAGAATTCACCTTTGCTGTGAAATATGAAATAGATATAATAATGTAAGCAATTTAGTAGCAGTGAAATGGGAAAGATGGAATTAGCCATTTTATCTAGGTCTCCTAATTTCATGTTAACATGGTAATAATCTACTGTCTCATCTGTGCTACTCATATGGACTTGCAATCAGCAATACGGTAACTATCCCAATTGCAAAGCCCATATGGGTTTAACGCAAATTTAACTTTACATCTCTCTAAAACAATCAAAAGCACTAGCAGTCACACTGCAGACCAGCTAGTTTGATTTCCACTGTGAAGATTTAAACTGTTTTAGTACTAAATAAAACATGAGAGAACTGTGACACCTGAATAAGAGAATTACCATAGAACTTTATGAAAAATGTCTGAAATGGAATAGTGTCAATCATTATTAAATCAAGAACTGTTCGAGCTGCTCTGTGTTGATTAGAATAGTCTTAAAAGCTTCTAAATTCTATTACTTTATTTTACAGTTTTAAATCCCCCAAAAGTGAGCATTTTTGTACATTTTTAACAAAGATATACACTTGTAATGCATAAAAATATTTAAAAATAAATGTCTCACTCTAAGATGAATTTTTTATAGGCAGGAGCTTGGACTATCAAGATAGCAATTACTCTTTACATGGGAAATATCTCTAAATTTGGTAATTTGAAAATTTATCATATTTTATTTTTTAAAAAAGGCAGATGGACAGGTATAATAAACATTAAATAGCAAAATTACTTAATAAACACCACATAGCAAAACTATTTTGGTTATGAAGTTTAGAGATGTGAATTAACACTTGAAAGAGAGGATGGCTCAGTAACTAACCATGGGCAATAACCATTTTACATCTGCTTGTTGAATAATCACACGATTTTTAGACACTAGGTATGAAACCACATATATACAAAGTCTTATAACAAGTGACTCTGCACAAAAAATGTAAAAAAATTAAAAATCACGTTCTTCCAGCTTCCTCTGTTGTATAATTAATATAAATACGCTGAAGCCAGCAGGTGAAATATTGTAATAGCCAGGCATGAGTAGCAGCGAATATTCAGGGAAGAGAGTTGTCATGGGAAACCCAATTACTTATGTACCTCAGCTATTAATAACTTTATTAAATTTGAAGCACAAGTCTAAAAGTGTGACCACTCAAGCTAGGAAAGCACACTAGCCCTTCTAGAACCTATACCAGAAGAAAAGAGACAAGCCGGAGGAAACACATGACTCCTCTTTCATCCTTCCCTATTGTATCTTTCCTAAGGTGTGAGGCATTCACCCAGAGTAGCATCCCCTACATGGGCTTGATACGTGCCCAGGAGGTTGAGGGACTCCACTCTCATGAGACCCTACCTGGGGCTGTTCGGCTGGAAGAAGGCTCCAGGGAGACTTTCTACACCTTCCAGTGCCTGAAAGAGGGCTACAAGAAAACTGGAGAGGGGTTTTTCACTAGGGTGTGTTGTTGTTCTTGGCTAGACTTCACAAACGAAGACTTTGGGATAAGCCTGCGCAATGGATAGTGATAGGACAAAGGGGAATGGCCTCAAACTGAAGAAGGATAGGTTTGGGATAGACATTAGGAAGAAATTCTTCCCTGTGAGGGTGGTGAAACAGTGGAACAGGCTGACCAGAGAAGTTATGAATCCCCCATCCTTTGAGGTGATCAAGGCCAGGATGAATGGAGACTTGAGCAACCGGATCTAGTAGAAGGTGCCTAAGCCCATGGCAGGGGGAGCTGGAACTAGATGACCATCAAAAATCCTTTCCAACCCAAACCACTCTATCATAGTTAAGGAAGTGTGGTGGGTTGACCTTGACTGGCTGCCAAACGCCCATCCCACTGCTCTCTCACTCCTTCTCTTCAACAGGACAGGGGTTAAAAATAAGACAGAAATGCTCATGGGTCCAGATAAGGACAGTGAGATTATTCATCAATTACCATCATAGGTAAACCAGACTCAACTTGGGGAAGATTAATTAAATTTACTGTGAATTAAAAATAGGGTATTTTTAAAATAGGACAGTGAGAAACAGAAACAAAACTAAAAACACATTTTCCTCAACCCTCTTTTCTTTACAGACTCAACTTCACTCTTCATTCTTGACTTTTCTGCTGAAAAAGATTAGGGTATTATAATTATTTTTTCTCTTTTCGTGACAGGAGAGGAATCCTATCTCTAAGACAGCAGTTTAATTATTAAAAGTGAAATAGTGAGAACACAATGAAACCCAGGCCAAAAATAACTACTCATTTTTTTCAAGACCGAAGACAGAAAAGAAGTCCTTCCAATGAGCCTTTGCCAAATTCTGTGCTCTTATAGCAATTAAATTATTTTATAAGTTCAAAATCTCCAGTTTCTTAAGACTGGCAAAAGGATTAGGGAATGTTTCCAGGTGGAGACAAGTTGCAGTAATTGCAGTATTGTCAATCCCAAGCATTCAAATAACTAAAAGTCAAACCCTTGTTCTACAGTACAAAATTTAAGACTGATTACCATGTTTGAAGACATAATTCAAACTTCATTTTTATTGTCTTGACTTTCTATTTTACAATTTTCTCCACATCCATACTAAGCAAAAGGACTGATTTTAGATGAAGGCACTCCATAAGCTTGGTTTTCCTGGCACACCAGTACACCCTGGGCACACTGGGACACACCACAGAGTCACACCAGAGGGGTCACACTGGGATGGGGATCACGCTGAAGGTTCACACTGGGGAGGAGGTCACACCAGGCATACCATGAGGGTCACACTGGGTCACACTGGATCATACCAGGGGGTCACACTGGGGTGGGGGTCATTCAGGGTCACACTGAGTCATACCAGAGGGCTCACAGTGGGGTAAGGTCACACTTGGTCGCACTGGGGGGGAGGTCATAGTGGGGTGGGGGTCACTCTGGGTCACATTGGGGGGATGACACTGGG
>VXAU01004507.1:583401-606326 GCA_013399695.1 Formicarius rufipectus
GGTCACACTGGGGTGTCACTCTGGGTCACCGCGGGGGGGGTCACTTTGGGGGGGGTCACTCCAGGGGGGTCACGCTGGGCAGGCCCCGCCCCTCCCGTCCGCCCAAAACATTGGCACGTGCGCCCCGCGCCCGCCTGTCACGTGACGGCGCGCGGCCCACACGGCCAATGGCGGCGCGCGCTGCCGGGTAGCAACACGCGCGGCGGGAGACGGCCAATCAGCGCCGGGGGGCGTGGCCAGCGCGGCCCATGGTACTTCCGGCAATAGCTGCCGGCCCGGCCCGAGCGCCGGCTCTGCCGCAGGTGAGGGAGGGAGGGAACCCCGCAAAGGGAACGCCCTGGGAGGGGGTCCGGGCCGTCTGTGGGAGCCCCGCTGGCCCGAGGCTTTGGGGCTGAGCGTGGGGTAGTCGTGGCTTGAGGGGTTGGGGACTGGCTCTTAGGGGCGTGTGTAGCTGAAGGAGTTTGGGACGAGCCCTTAGGAGTCAGGATAGGCTTGGGGAGAGGGGCAGGACTGAGGGGTGTGGAGCCTGCCTGGGGGAGTGGGGTGTTGGGTCATCAATAGGGATGTGGGAGGATGGGAGCCAGTATGGCTTTGCTAAGGGAGAATCCTGCCTGGCAAATTTGGTGGTCTTCTACAGTGGGGGTACAACAGTGGTGGATGAGGGGAGAGCAACTGATGCCATCTGCTGGATCTTGGGGAAGCATGTGGCACTGTCCTGTACAACTTTCTTGTCTCTAAACTGGAGAGATAGGGATTTGATGGATGGGTTACTTGATAGATAAGGAACTGGCTGGATGGTCACACTCAAATTGTTGCTTGATGTCCAAGACCAGTGACAAGTGGTGTTCCTCAGGGGTTGCTGTTGGGACTGGCATCATTTAACCTCTTTGTCAGGAACATAGATAGTGGGATTGAGTGCACTTTCAGCATGTTTGTGGCTGGCACAAAGCTGTGTGGTGCAGCTGACACGGGAGGGAAGGGCTGTCATTCAGAAGGACCTCAACAGGACAGAAGTGAGCCCGTGTGAACTTCATGAAGTTCAACAAGGCAAAGTGTAAGGTCCAGCACCTAGGTGGGGCAGTCCCAAGCACAAACATAGGCTGGGTGGAGAGTGGTTTGAGAACAGCTCAGACGAGAAGGACTCAGGGGTGGTGGTTGGCAAGAAGCTCAACATGAGCCAGCAATGTGCACTGGCAGCCCAGAAAGCCAAATGTGTTCTGGGTTGCATTCAAAGCACCATGGCCAGCAGGTCAGGGGAGCTGATTCTGCACCTCTGCTCTGCTCTCCTGCTGCCCCACCTGCAGTGTTGCATCAAGCTCTGGGGGCCCCAAGGTAAGCAGAATGTTTGAGTAAGTCCAGAGGAGGGCCATGAAGATGATCAGAGGAGCACCTCTCCTATGAACACAGGCTGAGAGAGATGGGATTGTTCAGCCAGGAGAAGAGAAGGCCCTGGGGAAACCTTTAGAGCAGGCTTCCAGTACTTAGAGCAGAGACTACAAGAAATATGGAGAGGCACTTTTACAAGGGCACATAGTGACAGGACAAGGGGGAATGGCATCAAAGTGAAAGAGGGTAATTTTAGATTAGGTTTTAGTAAGAAATTCTTTACTGTGAAGGTGATGAGGCACTTGCACTGATTTCCCAGAGAAGTGGTGGGTATCTCATCCTTGCCAGTGTTCAAACCCAAGGTGGATGGGGCTTTGAGGAACTTGATGTAGTGAAAGGTGTCTGTACCCATGGCAGGGGTTTGGAACTGCGTGATGTGGATCCCTTCCAACCCAAACCATTCTGTGATAAAGGCTTTGCAATCAATGTAAGGTGAGTTTTAAACAACTTGGGGTAGGGTGGGGGGGGAAGTGTGTTGTTGTTCATATTATTCCTAAGAAGTAATGCAAGGATTGGAAAAGCAGATGGGCATAAGTAGAGTTTTTGACTGGGGGAAAGGATGTGGTAAATTTTGGAAAAGGTTAGGGTTAGGTGCACGGGAAGGCTGAGTTATGAGTAGCATGAGGACTTCAGTCAATGCTGAGGCCTAGACGGTGCACTCTGTTTTGCAAGGTGTACAGATTTTTAGTTAAAGGAAAACTCAATTTGTATTTCTTCTGACTTTTTATTTGTCTGTGCCCTCTCCTGTTCTAACTAAAACATCAGGCAGATGCTGGTCAAGAGTGCAAATGGATAAATAAATACATAGTGATGCTTGACTGATGTGGCATAATATTTTTTTTCATGTTGGAAAAGTACTAGGAAATGTGTACTTCTTAGGATCAAATCTTTTGATGTTATATATTAACATGTGCTTCAAATATGATAATGTTATCTTCCCTCTATAGCTTGCATGTGATATCCCTTGTTAAACTAAGAAGCAACATGTTTGTGTGATGAATGGCAAGAAGAGGGCAAAAGCTGGCAAGGTCATAGTCCTCAAAGTGTAGGAACCTTCTTTGTTCACATACTCAATGTGTCAGAAATGAATGTCACTTTTGAAAACCAGCAGAATGGTATAGCTGTGATGGCTTGGCATCTGTTTGTAGGTATTTTGAGAGATGTGTCACAATGGACCTTAGGCTGCAGTCTCTTTTTGTCCTGGTATCTGGCTATAAGCCTGGCATGGGAGGTGACCCTCAACAACAACTGGAAAGATGTTTGGGGAAAATGAAAATTCCCTTACTGAAACATCACTACATAGTGTAGCATAAACTCAGAAGTTATAAGCCTTAGAAAAAGTAAAACGAGCAACACTGATTTTGTGGGCTGTCAATCTCTTTCACCACTATTTATTAGTCATGTATAAAAATCAGTAATCTCTTTGATCATGGCAGAGCAAATTACACAGGATAAAATTTTGCTTTTTTTTTTTTTTTTGGGAATCATTCCTTTCCTGGACTACCATGATTCTTTTCCTTGTTCTCCAAAGAACTAGGAAACCTACTGTCATCTAATAAATGCTGAAAGACAAGATGAGGTTAGAGAATAAAAATGTACTTAAACTACTGAATCTATTTCTTAAAAGGATTCTCTATGGACAACTTTCATCAAGGCGATATTTCTTTTTTTAAGGTTTAAGAGAAAAATGAAATAATGGCAAGAAGTTTTGCAACTTTGATTAATAAATAATACATAAAGAATCTCCTCTTGTTACTTATAGAGAAACCATGCCTTTTTTGGGTCAAGACTGGAGATCCCCTGGATGGAGATGGGTTAAAACAGAAGATGGATGGAAACGATGTGAACCCTTCAGTCCTGCACTTGAGGATGGGAATAATCAGCTGAATGATATCAGCCATACTGTGTAAGTTAAAAAAAAAAAAAGGGGGGGGGTATTCTGCATGAGTTAATGGCAGATGGGAAGGCAAAGATTGACTTCATTTCCATACAGACTGCAACTGTTTGTGGTAGCTGATATTGTCTGTATAGAAATGAAGCCGTGTATTTTGTTTAGTTAGGCAGACAGTAGACTCTTACAGAGATTGTCCGTGTTATGTCACTGCTTCCTGAGTTGCTTATTTTAGGCAGCCAGATCCCTTCTTAGGTCGCATGTTTTTAAACAGTATAACATTTCAAAAATATAAAAAATCCCAAGCCAAATCATAGCAAAAAAAACCCCAAAACTGAATAAACCCACAACAACAAAAAACCCAAACCCCCAAATCAATACAAAAAAAGCCTATCTAGTATCATTTAAAGGTAAAGGTGATACTTATAAATTGCAAGTACAACAGGCATATTGAATAGTTACCAGGAATGAATGAAGACTTTCTGCTGAGTAGGTGTTGGATTAGTTCTGTTTATGGCAGTCATATAAGGCCTTTGCTCCAAATACACAATCAGTGGTAACTTAGTGCTCCTTCTCTTACACAGTATAAGACTGTGCTCCAGTAAAACAGGTGAGAAAGAGATTAGATAAATAAAGTAATACTTGTGGCAAATGCTCACAGACTGCTGTGTTATAAATAGCTTTGTCAAAACAAATTTCTGCCCAAAGAAGTAATTTTCAGGGTTAGCATTCTTGGTCAAAAATTCCAGCATAATGTGCTCATAATGAGGAACGGGAATGTTCAGTGTTTTATTGTTAGTCCAGTAAATGATACGATAACTGATCTGATTTAGAGGGAATTTACTGACAAGCTGGGTCTTGCTGTAGTCAGTCCTGTACCTGTGTTTTCTGAATTTGTGAAAAAATCCTCAAGGGAATTATTAAGCTTCACTTGACCTACTATTTTCTTCATGCCTTTTTCCTTTTGTGTTCATCTGTCAGTGATCTTATTTGAGCTTCTTTTTTCACACAGTCTGGCCACTGTGGATACAAAATATTGAAAGAATGTTCAGTAAACCTCCAACATAAAAGTTGCTTTCAGTAGCTTTAAAAAAAATCTTTCTTCCCTCTTTCATATCTTTAATAATGTCCTTGGCAAATTAAAGGAAATCTAATTTAATTTTGAAGTTATTTGCAGAGTTGCTAAATAATTACATCTTGTAGGTTGCTTTAATTAGTATTGTTTAACAAGTATGAAAGAAATTATCTTTGTGAGTCTTGTGTCATCCCTCCTCGCACCCCTCAGTCTAGTAAGAATTTCTCTTATCACAGACTGTGTCCATTACCGCTTGACTTAGTACTGCCCACTTCCCCTAACCTTACAGTCCAGCTCTCTCTTATTTATGCCCTCATATTAGAAAGTGACAGCAATCAAATTTCCCTCCACCACCAGCTTTTAACACTTGGCAAGGTCAGTTCTCTTACCCTCATGCATCGTGCTCCCGTACCTTGGTAACTTCCCACTGAACTTATTCCAGTATGACAATGTTTTTATTGTGTTGGGGAGCCCCAAACTAGACACAGTACTGCACATGCAGTTTCTCGTGCTGAATAAAGGTGGCTCCTTTCTTCTTTCAGTCTTCAGGATACACTTTTGTTAACTCAAACCAGGGTGCAGTTGGCTTAATACAACACAAGGGCACACTGCTGACCTGTTTTCAGCTACTTATCCACAAGACTCCTACCTTCTTCCCGGCAAAATTACTTTCTATCCAGTTTGAATCCAGCACATACCCAGGCTTGGGATTCTCCTACATTGTATTGCAGTACAGGAGTGGAAAATATTTTGACAAATGCATTGTGATGTTATTTGGTGCAGGCACTTACCTCAGCATTTTCCATGCATGGTCAAGCTGCAAGTGGCTTTGAGTCTTCTAAAGCACTTTTAGTGTCTCTGTATGTAATTGTGTGACTTGAGTGCCATGTGAAAAGAAGCAAGGGGATGAGGAAAAAAAGTTGGAGCCCAGGTAGCCCTGTCACATTTTCTATCATTTTAAGTGTAATGCCCAAAAGGTTATTTAAATACTGCTGTGAAATTATAATTTTTTCAAAAAGCTGAAGTTCTTATATGCTTTATCTAAAGTATTATAGTTCTAAGAACACCAGGTACTTTGTTTTTCAAAGCTTTAGAATTATTTTTTATGAAGTGTGTCATCAAGACAAGAAAGTGAGAATAGCTGTAAATTGGCAGTATTATGTATGTATTTAAATCTTTCCAGGTGCACTCAGATTTTATCATGCAGTTTTATGATAAAAACATTTAATTAAGGCTTCTGTTACACCGTAAGGCATGTGCAGCACTTGATTTGTTTCATTGTATCTCAGCTTGCTGTTTGAAGGGGGCAAGGGTTGCTTTTGGAATGGTGGAGCAGCTTTAATACTTGTGAGGCAGCTCTGCAGGTTTCTGGAAGAAACTCTAGCAGTCTCTGGAGAACTGCCTCTGTTCCTGTCCCATTCTTCTCATGTCTGTGGGACCCTTGCTTTCATTTCTTGCTTTCAGACTTAGGGTTTGTCAAGAAGCATGGAGGTGTTTACAGTTAAGTAGGGAAAACTCTGCCGTGTGAAGTGAGAAAGAACATGGGGAAATAAAGCCTCATATCAGAAGATCCTCAGAGGTAACAGTCTAATTTGTCTTTTCTCTAAAAAGACATGAAGAATTCTAGGAGTGTCATAGGCAAATTTTAGTGTTAGACAAAGGTGTGTGAAATAACCCTCTTCACTTTCACAATTCCTTCTGGAGAGGTCCCAGTTGAGTGGAAGCTGGAAGATGCTGTCTCAATTTTCAAGAAGGAAGACCCTGGAAACTACAGGCCTGTCAGTCTTGCTTCGGTGCCTGGTAAAGTTATGGAGAAGATTATTCTGGGAGGTAGTGAAAAATGCATGGAATACAAGACAGTCATTGGTCACAGCCAGCATGGCTTCATGGAAAAGTCCTGCTTATCCAACCTGATTTCCTTTTATGACATGGTAACCCACCTGGCTGATCAAGAGAAGACAGTTGATGTCATCTTTTTGGATTTCAGTAAAGCTTTCCATACTGTCTCTCACAGGATCCTGTCCAGCACACAGCTGGATAAACTCATCATGTCATGGGTGAGCTTTTGGCTCAGGAGTTGATCACAGAGGGTAATAGTGAATGGAGTGACATCAGACTGGTGACCTGTCGCAGGTGGGGTTCCACAGGGCTCCATCCTAGGCCCTGAGCTCTTCAATAGCTTCATAATTGACTTGGATGCAGAACTGGAAGGGATTACTAAGCAAGTTTGCAGATGACACAGAACTGGGAGGAGCTGTTGACTCCCTCACAGGCAGGGAGGCCTCATCAAATTAGAGGACTAGGCAGTCATCAACCATATGAAGTTTAGACAGGAAAAGTGCTGGATTCTCCACCTGGGATAGGGCAACCCTGAATATTCATACAAGCTAGGGAATGAGATGCTGGAAAGCAGTGCCATGAAAACGGCCCAGGGGGTCCTGTTTGATGGCAAGTTGAACATGAGTCAGCAGCCAGGAGAGCCAACCATGTCCAGAGGGGCATCAGGCACAGCATCACCAGTGGGGCAAGGGAGGGGATTGTCCCACTCTGCTCTGCACTGGGGTGGCCTCACCTTGGATATTGTGTGCAGTTTTGGGCACTGCAATGGAAGAAAAATATTAAGCTGTTAGAGAGTGTTTAAAGGAGGGCAACAAAGATGGTGAAGGGCCTTGAGGGGAAACCGCATGAGGAGTGGCTGAGGTTACTTGGTCTGTTCATCCTGGAGAAGAGGAGACTGAGGGGAGACCTCACTGCAGTTACAACTTGTAGGGGAAGAGGAGGGGCAGGCACTGATCTCTTCTCAGTGGTGACCAGTGACAGGACCTGAAGAAATGGCCTGAAGCTGTGTCAGGAGAGGTTTAGGTTGGATATTAGAAGGAGGTTCTTCCCTCAGAGGGTGGCTGGGCACCGGAACAGGCTCCCCAGGGAAGTGGTCACAGCACCAAGGCTGACAGAGTTCAGGAATACCCTGTTCCCTCAGGCACATGGTGTGACTCTTGGTAATGGTCCTTGCGTGGCCATGAGTTGGACTTGGTGATCCTTGTGGGTTCCTTCCAGCTCAGCATATTCTGTGATTTATTGGCTGTCCTTAAGCTGCCTTACTGGTTTATCTGATGTTTGAGGAAGTGTATGTTATTTCAGGGCAGGAGTGGGCTTTAAATCACTTCAGGTGTGTTAGTAGTCTAAATTGCTTTCTAGGGACACTTTTTCCCTCCAGAAACAAAAGAAGGAATCTTTACAGATTAACCATCCACTTCGAAACAGCCCTTCAGGAATGTGGCCTCCCATCCTCTCCCTCTGCACTGGGTCAGTGGGATTGAGTGAGTCTCTGTGCTGCCTGGATTATGTTGCAGGGTTTCAGGACATACCTCCCAAGTCTTGTATCTGTTGTTAGGATGATAAAGCTCTGGGAGATTTGGGCTCTATTTCTGATTCCACAGTAATTCTTCAGTTTCTGCAGTAACTTCTTTCATGACATGGCATTGCAGCCAATATGTTAAAACATAATTAGATTAATTTTTAGTGATCTTAAAAAGATACTTCCCTTGTGATAGCTTTGGGAAAAAAAAAAAAGCCTGATGGATTGGAATGTTGCATAATCAAATAACTTGGTGTTGATGTTCTGCTGTTGTCAGTTACTTTGCTTTTGCATGTTGGTGGTTTCTTCTTTCTGAATTCCTTTGCTATTTGACCAGATGTGATATTTGGTACAGTTGCATAGAATATTGAAGGTGTTGAGTCAGTATCTTCTGCTTTAAAAATACTAAGGCATGAACTAAGGGCCTCACCTTGGATTGAGTACTACCTGAATGGAGAGGTAATAAAGCTTTTCTTTTTCAGGATTTAAACCTAAGATGAAACAAACTTTCTGAGTCTTCTCAACTTGTGTATCTTTAGGCTGAGCTAGCATTTACTGATTAGAGCAATCGAAAAAACAGAGCTTTTTTTTTACAGTGTTTTTTAGTTATCTTCCCTAATGTACGATTTAAACCTGAAAATTTTAACTATGTAAGCTAGTAGCAATAAACTAAAATAATTTAATTTGTGCCACTTAGTGCCCAAATACAGTTTATTTTTGAATAAACTTGTGTCTTATAGTGTTTGGTTGTTTAAATGTGAAGTTCAAACTGACATTAATAAATAGTTTCACCTAGCAAATTCAGATTAAAAAGACTAACAAATGTGAGGGGGTTTGTATAAAACTTTGTTGTCAAAGAGCAATAATGGGGGAAATAAAATAGTCCTCCAGTTAAACTTCACTACAACGTGTCGTTCTTCAGTCTTGTTATCTCTGCAAGACCGTGGCCTTCATATGAGGTGTCTTCTGTCTCAGTGCTAGAAAAATGAACACCCATTCTTATCTGTGTTGCTGGTTCTTATAGTTATCTGTAAAAATGGAAAGTTTTATAAAAAACTGTGTAGGCTTTCTGTAGGATGGGCAGTTTTTAAATGTGTGTGAATTTCAGAAAGGTTACTTTATCCAAAAAACATCTTTTAATAGTTTCTTTCATGTATATTTTTTTATATATATAGTCACACTGTATTTGCACTGTATACATAATTATTTGGTATAGTCCCCACTGTTGGGTTAATGAATTTTTGTACACCAGAGCTTTGGAGAGCTTTGCAATTGTCTAGCTTAGTCCTTTCTAAATGTCAGTAATGACTTAGAAGTTACCTATTAGGAAGATAATTTAGTATATTTAATCACTTTGACACAAAATTCAACCGCATTGAGAAGAATACAACAGCTTCTCTCAAGACACATGTTACTATAGGCAATCAGGTAGAGGATCTTAAATAAGAATATGATTTTTTTTTTCAGCTGGTGGACTTCAATGCAGAAAATTGTAAGCTGTAGTCATCTTAAATGTTTAATCACTTCTGTTCTAATTATGAGGGTTTATTTCAGCATCATAACTGGGGATGGTGAGAAAGACGTATACAGTACTGAAGATTGTGAGTTTGCAGCCAAGAAAAGGAAAAAAGATCATTTTAGGAACAACACAGATTCACAATGTAAGACCGAGTTTTTTCATTTATTTTAGAAGACATATGTAGCTTCAGAAAAATGTTATAGCTGTTCACCTATAAAGTAGCCTTCTAAATTTTGTTTACTTTTGTATTAGTAACAAGTTCTTGTGTCAAAAGTGATATGTGTTAATTAAAGACGTGGTATTGATCATTTATTGATCATTTTTTTGTAAAACAAAAAATATAAAACTCTTTCATTATTTTCTTGAAGTATGTAACTTGCAAAAATCTTTAGTCATCCTTTCCAACCTTTTTAAACTTCATTAAAACTGTTCTGCCATCTCTCCTACCTTACAAAGCATTTTATTGAAGATTTAGTTCAGTTTCTTTCTAGAAGTCTTTAACTAATGTGGAAGCCTAAAATCCTTGTATTTTTATTTTATTTTAGGTTTTTATCGTGAAAAGTGGATTTATGTTCATAAAGAAAGCACCAAGGAAGTAAGTCTGCATGCTCTGGGTCAATTCCTATGATCTTTGTGCTTCTTAATTGCAGACAGCATACAGGAAAAAAGCATTTGTGCTGTGTGTCCTAGGGGCTATATTTACCTCTTTCTTCATTGGCGACATAGCACACCTGCCTGTGGTGAGGGAAAGGCAGTTGCCAAAGTGACTTCTTACATGGGTCACTGTGGAAGAGATGTGGCAACTTGCAAGGATGGACACATAGTTCTTCACTACTTACCCCAGCCCATCTGTCTTTGAGCTAAAATTGAAAAGTGCAGAACCATAGAAGTGTCTCCAAAGAAGGTGCTTGCAGGCAGCTACCTGATACTTTGGAATCTTGGTGTAAATAAGTAAAACTTTTGTTCAAGCTCACAAGTAGGAAACTTTTTTTTTTTGTTTTTTCCCCTCCAAACTGGATACTGTTTTTTAGGGCAAAATGACAACAGTAGGAACATCTTGATAAGAAATCTGTGAAACGTGCTATGGGAGAGCACTGAAAATAAAGCAAAAAAAAGTGCAGGTGTGTAGCTCAAAGAAAGTAGGAAATGCTTTTTGAGTAATTTTGTCATGATTGTGCATTGGGAAAAGCAGAGCTTTCATAGAAATCTGTTACCAGCTGTTCAAGAAAATGTGTCTCTGATGTTAATGTATTTAGATATGGCCTTTTGAGAACTCTTTCACCAGAGAACAGACTCAAATACTTAAATTTCAACAAAAGTTTTGTTGTCTGTGTGTGTTAATTCACTGTTATTAGTCAGTCAAGGTGTGCATATTGTGAAGTGTGCAGCACACTTGGATCTGAGGTATATCAACTGCATGAGCAAGCAGTACAATCCTGAATTTGGTTACTCATGAATAAGCAATAATTACCACCACTCTGTAGTGAGTAGTTAACTCTCCCCTGTCCCAGTGGGGTACATCCAAGGTAAACTTTCACTGCGTTGCAAAAAGGAACGTTAATTTGTACTTCCATCTTGTCACCATCGCATAATTCAGCAAGGAAGTCTGTCTAGGAATGAATTTCAAGTAATTGTTTATCCTCTTCCTTCCCGGGCTAATCAGCCATACTAGCACACTGCTCTGCAAGTGTCTCTTTCACCAGTTAGAGGGGTGTTTTCCTAGCCTCATAATATTTGGTTTTAGGCTCCCATGTGGCTTTGTGGTTCTAAATGTACTCAGCTTATGTGATCCCATGTCATTTTGGGCTGCTACTACCACCTTAAGTAGTTCTCAACAGCCTCTGAAACTTCTATATTCACTTTAAGATACCTGTGGAGAAATACCAAAAGAAAATGCAATTGCTCTTTGTACATAAAGAAAAAGTAAATCAAAACCCTTAACTTCTAGCACCTGAAAAATAAATTTTAGCTGCTGAGACCGTTTGTTCTTCTAATCCTATGAGCAACTGGCTGTGTTATCATCCTCAAATGTAAATCAGATAATTCTTATGGTTGTAGGCTCAGACTGCTGTACAAGCAGGTTCTTCTTTGTGCTGAGACAAATGGGGAGTGTGATATCCATGACAGAGTGCCAACACTCATGGCCATGCAAGAGTGGAGTGGATTCCCAGGGCACTCAAGTACCAGTGATTCCAGATTGCATGATCAGTATGAATTGAAAGGCTTTGCCTATGTACCTGTTAGTTCCAAACAGCTTGTCTGGTTTCATTTGTTCTACAAGAAATTCAATGACTCTTCAGGTCCATTATATTTTCAGGGAACATGGTATCTGTGCTCAATTTTGTCTGTTTCTTTCCATTTATAGTATGGTTTTTTTCTTTTCAGAGACATGGTTATTGCACCTTGGGAGAAGCTTTTAACCGCTTAGATTTTTCCAGTGCAATTCAGGATATCAGAAGGTTCAATTACGTGGTCAAAGTAAGCCTTTCATTTTATGTGCATGTTATAAAAATGCATTTCCTGATGTGCCTACGTGTACAAAAGGAATATTTTTGCACTGAATAGATGATGATTTGTAACTGTATAAATATCCTGTTCATATGTAACTTATACTTCATGAAGCAACTTTAAACTGAGTGATTTTTATTTGGTGAAAACTCATCATGTTGTACGAAAGCCTATAGCTTGAGGAGGATGGTGATGGCCAGTGTGCTGCCTGTTTAGAGGGAAGCGTTGATGGTGCCTTCCATTTCTGTTCATCAGCTCTCTTTAAAGGCAAAAGAACTTCTGTGTGACCAGGAATAGAAAAGTGTAATGAATCTTCAATATACTTTGCTTCATCTTAAATATGCTCAAAATAGTAATTTCCAGAGGAATATTTGATATGTAAATATTCTGTAGTTTCTGTTTCTTCTGCAGCTTCTTAACTGTCCTGTGATATATTGCACACTTTTTTTTTAATATAGGACAAGATATCCAGGCAGTTATCTTTAACATCCCTTAAAACTTGAGACTCCAGCCTTAATTTCCTTAATGGCTAACCAGCTGCCCCCTTGGAAATGCCTGTTCTGGGCAATAGTGATTTTCTTCTAGCCTTAAGGGTGTTTGGTTTTTTGTTTTGGTTTTTTTTTGGAGTTTTTTTTGTTGTTGTTGTGGTGTGTTTTTTTGTTTGTTTGGTTTTTTTTTGTTTTGTTTTGTGGTTTTGTTTTGGTTTTTTGTTTGTTTGTTTTGTGGGTTTTGTTTTTGTTTTGTTNTAGTAAAGTGCTTGTCCCAGCTCCTAGGGAAGCTCAAAATGAGTCATATCAGGACTAGAGTGCAGTTCAGTGGTGTGCCTGTAATGTAGTGGTTGGAATGTATCCAGAACTTAAAAAGACTCGAATCAAAATTAAATAAATATACCAGGAGAACACCCTTACCACTGGGCTGTGGAGTATTTGGAGAGAAAACACATTCTATCCATCCTTGTGAAGCTGAGGCAATGTATTGTACTCCCAGAAAAACATGAGATGTGGAAACAAAGCAAAAAGGATTTGCTTTCAGGCTAGTGATTAGGGTACTTGCCTGCTTTACTACTCTTGCGGGGTTTTTTTGGTGTATGTGTGCATTGTGGTTTAGAACATTACTTTTTAATGCTGTTTTGGAGCAGAATCAAGAATCTTACCCAAGACTTTTCAGACTTGAACAGCAAGAAGAAAAAAGCATCTAAAAAAGGTGATTTGTGTTACAAATAGTGTCAGTCTTGAATGGCAAACAGATAGAATGAATGCAAATCTAGAATTTTACATGGTTAAAGATGCTGCAGTGCCTAAGCTAGGTTGTTCAAAACAGCTGATCAGAACAAAGCGCAAAGTTTTTTTTTCTGTTCTCCAAAGAATATATAATGCTGGTGTAGTCATCCAGGTTTCATATCATTGAGAAAGGAGCACTGCTTTAAAATTAAGAATTTGGCTTTGCAATCCAAACCATTACTCTACTAGTGGTAGATCCTAAGAAATCAAGATGAATTTAAAATAGCAGGCAGACTTCCAAAATCCTTTTCACATTTTAGAATTTATATGAAATTTTCAGAATTTAGACTTGTTTTACAAATACTAAAATTTAATTATATCTTTTCATCAGTTCCTCTGAGGTGGTAGAGGCAAACTGACTTATATCAAGAGGTACAGAAGACCTTGAAAGTTACAAATTCGCTAATAAGCATGATATGAGTGACAGCTGCTGCTCATTCTATAGCCCTTGTTGAATTGAGAAACATTATGTGGTGTTCTTCCAAGTGAAAACATCTGAGCAGGTGCCAGTAATGTGTGAACTTGCCAGAGACTTTTAAGAACAATGTTTAATCTGCTCTCTCATATTTTAAGCCACTCTGCAACTGAGACCTAATAAAAGAAGCAGGTCATCCCATGCTTATCTGCTTTGAGTTTTAACTTTCCTGAAGTTTCTAATGGTGGAGATCTCTTATGTAGAGTTCGTTTAGTGCAGTGTAGCAGTTTCTATTTCTTCTCCTCTTCCAAGAAGTACTCCTAGTTATGCATTGACACAGTGATGATTACTTTTATGTGCGCTGTTCTGCTTGTTCCATTTAAAGATAGCAAGATATAAATCAAGCATGCTTTTTTTTATAGACCAAGCCCTACTAGGTAGCTCTTCTTTGATCCCAGAGCACAAGATGATCCATTTTTACTCTCCATCTAAAAATCTGCCAACCATTATTAAAAGTTAATATGCATGTCTGTCCAGGACCCTTTCAGGGTGGGCAGTGAGGGGAGAAGGTAGAATCACATGTTTTCTGTACTTGTTTGTGCTGTAGTACATAGATAATTTCACAGCAGCTTAAATGTTCATACATTGAATTTGATATAGGTGGGTTTTTTCCAAATATTTCCATTTGAGTAAAGAGAGGATCCATTCAAAGCTACAGTCTCTAAAAGACAACATAACCCATGGCTATGCATCATCTATCAGTAAGACTGAACTTGTGTGTCAGATCCTTGTACTCCTGCTATCCTGATTCTGCTAAAATTGTCTTAATCCTTGCATATTAACTTTCACTAACATTGGTATCTTCATTAAAATGAATCAGGTGGAATTTGTTTCTTTTATTTGATCTCTAGACTGAGTAACATAGCTGAATTTTTTTTAATTAATCAAGAGAATTATGCATATTTGCTTGAACTGGCAAACTGCCAGAGACTTCTAGATATGTTCTAAATTATTAATCAAACTAAAAGGCTTTGAAAATGCTAAGAAAGTGATCCTGATATCCATTTATACAGCTTCTGGTACAAGACTACTTCTATATAAGTACATCAGGAGAATTATTTCCTCCTTTCATAGCCCATAATGTTTTGTCAGGGATCATGCAGGGAAGCCAGAAGGAACATTATTAAATCAGGGAGAGAAACAGGTGTATTCCCTCTTTCCAAAGGAAAATTAATGTTGAATGAAGTGTCAAATCAGTGTTTTAGAAATGAAGATGCAATATAATTTTTGGCAGGCTTAGTCTTTGTTCGCCCTCTGTGCCAACTCTTGATGTTATCCTACACAGCAGGGCTCTGCAGGGTAGTTTAGGAGCACTCTGTAGGCAGTGCTGGTCTCTGCTCCCTGCTTTGCCTTTCCAGTGTGTTGAGAGCACATGTTCTGAAGTCATTGTGAAGTGCAACTGCCAAGCTCAGTGCCACACTTCAAAGTATTGTAGTACTGTCACAACATCA
This sequence comes from Formicarius rufipectus, assembly GCA_013399695.1. Taxonomy (NCBI): domain Eukaryota; kingdom Metazoa; phylum Chordata; class Aves; order Passeriformes; family Formicariidae; genus Formicarius; species Formicarius rufipectus. The sequence continues at coordinate 598,345 of VXAU01004507.1, forward strand.
AAGTCTCTCATGTTTCATACCGAGATGTTTTTTGTTGAAGAGGCAGTGGATCTTATCTGCTACAAAACTGAATCTAAAATATAAAAGCAAAGGTGCCAGAATGGAGGAAGGGCTGCCTCTGGGAGCTGTAGCTTGGCATTTACACACAGCAGGAATTTAAGCTGTTCTTGTTACTTTGCCCTAAACCATTCCACTGTTCTTGCCACCCTTCTGCTCACAGTTTCAGAGAGAGATGTGTGAACAGCTGGGAGATATTTACTATACAGTTAAAGGAAAGTTGCTAACATGGTTTGTACACTGGTTATTATTAGATCATTCTTTATTCTACCAAGGGACCTGAACATAGGAGTAATACAGAATTTCTCCCTCCCCCCTAGTTAGGTAAGATACGGTATTTCCTCTCCTTAAGTAGAAAGTAGTGCACTAAACCCATTGCTCTTTGGTTTGACCAGTATGATACCTTGACTCAGAAACTGGAACTCTGGTGGTGGGTATCAGTTCAGAATGATGTTCCTGGCCACTGAATCTGTCATGCTGGTCTTCAGGACCCAGCCATGCTGAAGTTCACATTTGTGTTTGTGAGCCTCCAAAAGACACTCTCTTCGTTGTTTGACTGCAGCTGATAAAGTCTGTTTGTCATGTGCTCTGTCAGAGAGAAACACTAATATTTATATAGTATTTTGAAAATGCACATCCTTCAGGAGTTGTTCATGGTATGCTGGTGGGAATGCCTAAAGCTTTCCATGTTTCTCCTACTTTGTTTTCTGAACTCTGTAGTTACGTTTTCATGAAATGCCATTCTAGCGCTCTAGGCTGTTGTAGGTGAGTGTGCGCACTGAAAGTGTGTATTTGAAACCATCCTTTACTTCTGTCATTCTTGTAAATTTTAATTTTCTGTCCTAGCTTTTGCAGTTAATTGCAAAATCCCAGTTAACTTCACTGAGTGGTGCAGCACAGAAAAACTACTTTAACATTTTGGACAAAATTGTGCGGAAAGGTAAGACCTAAGGTTTTGTACCCTGTTTGGATTTAATTGCTGTGATGAAGCTATCAGTTCAATTTTTTTTTTTTCTTTGGTGGTGTTGTTAGTTTTACTACCATTTTTACATTGTAAGACATAGCAATAGCATACTTAAGTGCAATAAGTTGTTTTAGTTATTGAATAATGTCTGTTGAAGCAAGTTGGTGAAATTAAGGGACAATTAGATTCTATTCTGAAACTATTTGTTACTACTAAATTATACTCATGAAATTTGAAAGCTTTTAGATTAATATAGTGTTTGGGTTTAAGTTTATGATGCGCTGAAACTTAACATACAGATCTGTTTTATTTATTTTTTTATTAAAATAACTATTACATAATACTCATAGATCTTTTTATTCCCCCCTAAATGGAGATGTAATAACATCTGCTTTGAGCAGAAGAAATTTGATTTATAACTAGTTGTTTAGTATTATTTATTACATGCAAAGCGTGAAACGTTGCATCAAATTTGCCTGTGAAATTGTTAATTATTGACCTTGTGTGTATGGAAACAGCATTAATGAATGTCATAGTGGTAGTTAGGGCAGCCATTTGAACACAAACAGTTGAGTTTTGTAATTAGTCAATCTAAAAAAAGTGTTTATTAGTTTGAGATAACTATTAACTTGGTTAACTCAGCCAAATTTGTTTTGGTTTGTTTTGTTTTCCAGTCATGGAAGACCAGTATAATCCACGACTGATCAAAGATCTTCTGCAGGATCTGAGTTCTACTCTCTGTATACTGATCAGGGGAGTAGGAAAATCTGTGTTGGTAGGGAACATCAATATTTGGATTTGCCGACTGGAAACTATCCTTCTGTGGCAACAACAACTAAAAAACCTTCAGATGAACAAGGTATGTTATTAAATCATTTTAAATACTATTTGGGAGAGGGGAATTATTTTGAACATTGGTTTATGATTTGTAAGTGAATTAAGTTTCAAATACATTTTATAGACTTGTTTTCTTTGTTTTTAAGGAATTAATATGAAATTAATGAAATGCAGTACAATTAATTTTCAAATGTTTTAGTAGCTCTTTTCTAATGAGAGCTGCTACAATGGCTGTACTGCTGGTTTGTGGTAGAGATGCATAGATATAGTGCTTTTTCTCACTCAGATGAATTTCAAAATGTTTAGATTGTCAGATGAAGATTTAAAAAAACAAACAACCCCAACAATTTTTAATTCCAAAGTCAATTTTCTACAACTGAAAAACTAAAAATCTAAAAGACCTTTTAGAGGTGTATCAAGAAAGAAAATATTCAAGTAGCAATTTTACAGAAGCACAGTTACTTTTTGTTAAAAAAAAAAAAAAAAAAGGTATAATTACTTCAGCATCTGGATTCTCACCGTGTTCAAAGCATGTGGTATGCACTGTTCCAGACTTTTATAGTGGAAACTTCTGATGATAAACAAGCAAGTTTTTTTTTAATCTGACGGGGTTACTCCTGGAAGAAGAAATGCTGCAAGATACTGCTTACAGTAAAGTCATACAAGCATTTCACCAGTTGGCTGTCAGCTGTGAAATGTTGAAGTTGTCCTTTCTATGTGTGCTGAACAAAGCAGCTGCTTTTGGAATAGAAAGGAGAAACAGAGAACCCAGTCTCAGCAGTTTTCATATGCCAGGCGACTCCAGCACAGACCCTGAAGTTACTGCTGCACTTGCTGCTTTGCAGTGTGACACCTCCTTTGGAGCTGTTTTGCTTTGGTTGAAATAACCTGCATGAGATTTTGCATCTGTAGGGCTCACATATCCCTCAACAGGCCTGTAGTGCCTGAGGTGTTTGTAACTGATGCCATATGGAAAGTCCAGTCTGAGGGAGATGAGTGCTTGTGAAATAAACCAGCAGAGGTGAGAGCCGGTGGCACTGGGTGGGGTCAGCATTGCCCCTGCTCCCTCCCTCCCTGGCCAGCTGGGACACCACCTCCAGCTGCCTGGGCTGTGTGCCACCAGGCCCTAGCTGCAGGGCTAGCCAGTTCAAGTTCCCAGAGGTGTACAGTCTCAGTGAAAACTTTCTCAGTGCTCTGGCACGCCTGCAGAACTTCTCATTTACCTCTGAGGGCAACTATTGCCAGACTGCAGAAATTCACCTGATCTCTTCTTCCTCTGACTTCCATAGTGCTTTCATTCTGTACTTCTGTTCTTCAGTCCTGTAGTCAGTATTCTGTTCTGTACTCTGGTTGTCTTAAGACAAATGGACATGTGCTTTGCTTCTTAAGAAAAATTGAGAATCTGTAGTGATCCTACGGATTAGAATAATTGGTTCATATCTTTATTATAGTTAGAGCTTTAGTACACTTATCTAAAAGGTAGAATATATTCCAGTTTTTAAGACTGCATACTTCTCACATTGTAAGAAGTGATTTAAAAATTGTTTGAAATATAAATAAAGAATTTAAGATATGCTTATTTTAACAGCAGGAAAGCTGTAAGTTGCAAAGCTACAGTCTGTAGTTCCATCTGTACCTGCAGTCATTTCAGTTGTCAACAACAGCAGTCAGAATGATGGTAGGCAAGAATTAACCACAGATTTTACTCAATCATTTTGAACAGCTAAGACCTGAGATACCTCTAAAGTCAGGATCTTACTTGTACCTTATACTGTCAAGGTTTTGTAGCTAAAAGTCTTCAACTCTTATTTCCAGCAAGTCAACAATGGTCTTACACTCAGCGATCTCCCTCTCCACATGCTGAATAACATCTTATACAGGTTCTCTGATGGCTGGGACATTATTACTCTGGGTCAGGTGACCCCAACTTTGTACATGCTCAGTGAAGACAGACAGTTGTGGAAAAAACTCTGCCAGTACCATTTTGCAGAAAAGCAGGTAATAAACGCTGACATTTGTACAAATGTAGCCCTTGTGATGTGGTGTGCTAATAATGAAGTGTGAACTCAGTTTTTGGGATGAAAGTGTGACATTGTGCAGTAAGAGTGAAAGTGTTCTCCTTTTGGGAGGCTTGGTTCCTACTAAACATTGTATTCAGGATGTCTGTGAGTTTAGGATAGCTATTAGGTTGCTTTCTTCCATTATTTTAAAAAATGTCTATTGCAAGATGTTTGTTCAAAAACTACACAGTCTCCAATAAGTGCAGTAGAGGAGACCTCTAAGTCCTTGTACATGGTGTTTCTGTACACAGTGCATTCCTTAATGTTCACATGCAATTTCTTGCTAAGTTGTTAATTATAGCCATGTAATGATTCTTTTGTTTACAGTTAATACTGCCTTAAGCTACAGAATTGGGTTAGCTGTTTTTTCTGTCCTCTGCAGTATATTTGTTGAACCATTGAAAAAACCAAGAAAACATACTTGATATCTGAAGAGCACTTTTGGAAAAAAAATGAGGCCTTTAAAACAGGGAAGTTACTGTGAAACCAAGTGAAGTGTAGCTGAAATCAGAAAGGCAGTGCTATTTTCGCTGTCTAGGAGTTGTCTTCTGAATGAAGAAAGCCCTCACTGTATTAGTATTAACCCATACTGAGTGGAACAGAAGCTTTTTATAAATACATGCTTAATAAATCTTGGCTGTATTAAGCTGGGAAGAAATAGCTGTTGTGTATCAACTAATCTTTACATGCAGATTAGGTCCCCAAGAAGAACATCAATCACTAATTATTGCTAACCTTCTAAAGAGATCACAAGCAAATGTGAAAAAAATTGTGTATGTGCTTTTAACATTAAAGAAAAAGCATTATTTAAATCATAGGTAATGTCTTAGCAGAAAATCACTATCTCTAATGCACAGTCATGTTTTTAAATCTCATTCCTCGGTGTTTTGCGTTTTTTTTTAAGTATGAAATTAATTACTTATAGTTCTAAATACTGCGTTTGGTTAAATGGTTCTTTGCTATAATTAGAATCATTTTGAGACAGTAGAGTTAGATCAACTGTGTGTGGCCTACTTTTTCTTGGCAAATATGCACCCTGCTATTTTTAGTATTTGCCTTCCATCTTTTTTTGTCGCCAGATCTCTCTCACTGCTTTGCGGAGATGTATGATGTCATAATACTGACTTCAAAGAATCCTAGTTATAAAGTTCAGTTTAACTACCTTTTCCCCCACCTTCCCCTGTCCTTTACCTGATTTGACTACAACAATTTTAAAGGAAGTTATTAATTTTATGTCTAGTTTTGTAGGCATTTGATTCCATCAGAGAAAGGTCACATTGACTGGAAGCTGATGTACTTTGCACTTCAGAAATATTACCCAATAAAGGAACAGTACGGGGACACCTTGCATTTCTGTCGACACTGTAGTATCCTGTTCTGGAAGGTAAGAGCTCTGAAACAGATGATCAGAGATATGTTCAAACAGTTAGTGGTCATCATCTGAAAGGGAAAATGTTAAGATAGTCTTGTTGGATTTCTCATGAAAATATGATGGGATAACTAATATCTATCTTTAAAATAATATATATAACTTCCATATAAAATCAATACTAAATTCTAAAGCTGTTCTGTATCTTGGGTTCTTGTCTTTTGATATCTGATAACATCAGTACTTAAAATTACAATGAAAAGTGCCGTGGGGAAAGAATTGCATTCTGTCTTCTTGTATGCATTTAATCTTATGAAAGGCTGCCAGGGAGTAGTCTGAAGTTAGCCTTTTCTAATGATGACATGGCAATCAATACATCTCTAATGAGAACTAATTACTACAATATTCCTACCACTTTGGTGTAAAACTCTATATTTCTATGGTCTTGCTGCTGTCCCATATGAAGCCTGGAAAAATGTTTAACACTTCATTCAAAATGTGTTTTACATTGATTTTGATGTTTACCATGAGGCATATGCTGAGTTATGGGGTGATTTTAATTTCAGGAGGGCATTGTCTTGTTTAATGTGTATGCAATTACATAGTCCCACTCTTACTTTGTGCTGCACCATAACATAGCCTTCTAGTTAGTGAGACTTCTTTAACTTTGCAGCTGAAAGATCAGATATGGGTAGTGTTAAGTAGACAGCAAAGAGCAAGAAACATTTGAGAAATCTTGGAAAATATTATTCATGTTCTAATTAATAGAAATTAGTAGCTCTTGTTTTATCTTTCTGTGATATTTAAGGGGAATTCCATGTCAGTGTGAGACTTTTTTCTTTCCTTAGAAAAACCTAGGTCATTTAAGAGGATAACCTAGCTTTCTTAGAAATGGTGTGTTACTTAATGATGTTATCTTGAAGTTGAGTACTCTTGATATCATGGAGCCCTTCCAGGTACTAATTTTTTGCTCAATTAATAGTAGGAAAGCAGGTAGCCAGAACTGGCTTCTGCTGTGAAAAGCCTGGGTATATTTGCTGAAGGATCTGTGTCAACAATGACTAAGGACTTTCATTACAGTGGAATAATTCTTTGACGTGTAGCCCAATATGTAGGGTAAAGTTTTCTCTTTGAAACAGGCAAGTTTAAAGGTAAGCACACAGCATGCATGCAGGTTGGCATTTGTGGTATCTGATTTCTTTGGGTTGTCTGGCTTGGCTGTGTAAAGGTTAATGCTTTCTACAGTTAATTTATCTCTTTCTGATGCTGGAATAATTGAAAGTATAACTCTCTAATATTAAAAATTACTAAAATGTGTTTGGCATTAAATATTTAACTTCAGAGACTGTGTGTGGCAGTAAGAAGCCATGCACCTGTGCAGGCAGATGTTTTGTTACCTTGACTACTCCAATATACTACCAGAATAATAAGGCTTGTTTTGGGCTTTTATATTTTTAGTGAAACACAGCACAGTAAGTTCTAAAAGTACTATGGATTGATGGAGAGTACCTGCTAGATCACCATGTCAGTGCTGATTGCCTAGTCCTTGAGATTTGGGCAAGCCTTAAAGTGATGGTGCAGTTACAGACTAGTTGCATGCTTCTGCATTAAAACTCTATATCAAGTGTTTGGGATCAGATGTTTTAACATGAGCACAGTCAGCAGGTTGAGAAAAGCCATTATCCCTTTCCATGCAGTACTCATTAGAGTGCATCTGGAATACTGCATCCAGCTGGGGTCCCCAATACAAAAAAGGATACTGATAAACTGCATGAAGTTCAGGTGAGGGTCAAATAATCAGGGAGGCCTGAGGACTCACTCTGTGAGGAGAGGCTGCAGAAGACTGCTTCAGGGGAACCTAGGAGCCTGTCACAAGGACAGCCAAGCAAGGGAACAGTTTGAGTGTAGAGGCCATGCAGTTTCCATCCTTTGATGTGTTCAGGACCTGAGTGTGGATGTGTTCAGGACCTGAGTGTGGATGTGTTCAAGCTCAGAGCAACCTGTTCTGATGTCACAGCTTCCCCTGCTTTGAGCAGAAGGCTGTGCTGGAGACTTCCTGAGCTGCCTCCCAACCTTTGAGCCTGCACTGCAGTTTTCCTTCTCTAGGACTTGGCACCTAAGCCTTGTCCCTGTTTGAAAATAAATGTTTGTTCAGGCTGAAATAGATTAAGTGAATTGATTTGTGCACAGTTGGCACCCTTATTGGCAGAGACACTGAGAGCTTAATCTATAATCTGGAAAACCATCCCACTCTTTCCAGGGGAGTGTGGGTCAAGTAGAGCTGGTCGCTGAGTTACACAGGGGGGAAGTAGTTCTGCTTTCTTTTTCAGGCACTTGTATCTATATCCTTTCCCAAGCTTTCTGAAGAGAGGTAACAAGCAAAGCAGGGGTGGGGGCAGAGGGATAAGAGGTAGACTATTTTTTCTAGATAAATTTCATGCTACGTGAAAATATTTCTTAATCAGGAAGAACTTGTATCAGGTTTTGAAAATTCGTTCAAACTTCACTATCATGCTTGATTAGACAAGTTGTTAAATTTTGTATGTATATGAGTGGTATACATACTATTATATCTATAATGTTCTCAACTGAAGCTTTTACTCAATTGACCATATGGGGGAAAAAAAAAAAAACCAACAACCAAAAAAACCCCAACAACAAACAAATAAACAAAAACCAAACAACAACAACAAAA
>VXAU01004507.1:606374-647955 GCA_013399695.1 Formicarius rufipectus
AAAAAAAAAAAAAAAAAAAAACACAAAAGAAATAAAACCATACCACCAGGCCCAAACTTTAAAAGAGAAATCACAGTTACTTTACAGAGGAAAATCATAGAATCATCAAGGTTGGAAGAGACCTTTAAGATCACTAAGTCCAACTGTCAGTGTAGCACTACCACTGAAAAGTAGCAAGTGTTTGACTAAAACAAGTAATTTTGGGTGAACATGGTAAGAGTTTCTAAAAACCAAAGCCACAAGATTCTCATGAAATAGCCCCAAGGCACAGGCCTACCTAGTGATGTGAAGAATTTTCATTAGTTTATGAAATTGGTAATGTGATGTAATTGCTGGCAATGTGAGAGGACCGCACATGGGAAGGTAGTGAAGTCCTGCATTTTATGTCCTTTTCTAAGAAGGCCTTACAGAAGAGTGAACTGATGGCTACTGAATTGAATTAGCAATCTGTTGATGTAGGGAAGTGACTTTTCACTCTTCCTGTGTTTCTTTCAACAAGTCTTAAAGAGCTTTTTGGGAAAAGGCATTTGTATTTCTGTATTTGTCTAAAACCTGTGACCAAAGTAATGTTAAATACGTTATGTCAGAGACTCCTAAATTCCTTGTCAGGAGTTCATTGACTTGTACTTGTCTGTGTTAGAGGAGGGAGTGATTATAAAAAAAATTTCATATTGAATGACTGTTTCCAGAAGTGACTTGAGGTAAAGGGTATGTCCATGATGAACCTGAGAAAAATACAGCATTTCAGTAGTGCAAAAGTAATGGCAAGCTAATTATTGACTAATGCCTCTGTGACTGCTTTTTGTGTATAATATTTCTTCTGTTTCATTAGGCAGCGTTGCAATTGTGACAGGTTTTTTGTTTTCTTAAACATACTACTTAGCCATCTTTTTGCAGAAAGTTATAGCATAATGTAGAAGTCATCCCAGAGATTGCCACAGAAGCCGAAATACCATTTCTTCTTTCAGTATCCCAGGCTTTATGAAAGCAGTGTAATAACTTTGCATAAGTGGTGTGTCTCACACTTGGTTTTAGCTTCTTAGGACTTAATGCTGGTTTTGGTTCTTACAAAGCTGCTTGTAAGTTGCCACAAGAATAAAGGGATTTTTCTAAATGGCATATGAACCTTAGCTTAAATAAACCTTAACTCTGCTTCTTTTACTTTTGGCTCTCCTTCCTGCTTCCTTCTTCACGATCTCAAAGGACTACCACCTTGCTTTGTTACTCCAGGTATTTCCTGTGTCTCATCTGTTTTCATTGCTAATGGTTCTGTAACGTTCAAGTGAATAATGTTCCTTTCTAATTGTCTGGTACTTTTTATTTTGAATTTTTGTTTCCCCACATCAGTTTAGCAGCAGGAATACTTTGGGGTTTTCCCCTATTAGATAAAGATGCTGATGACTTTCCATCTCATTTTTTTATCAGTTTTATCTTTCATTATTGCAATATTCCCTGTTCATGACATTTAAACAGGGGACAGTAATTCAGTTTTTAACTAACATAGGTGCATGGTGTTAGTGAGATCTACATTTTGCTAATAAATAGGTTCCCTTGCACTCAGTGTTGTGAACTATTTCTGTCCTTCCTGATGCATTTAATTCAGTAAATCTGACAGGAGTAACATGTGCCTCTGGAATACTGTAGTCATATATACTTTTATGAAAGAGAAATTCCCAAGACAGGCTGCATGTGACTTGGGAGAGGCAATTATAACAATGCTTTCTCAATGAAGAAATGGTGAAAATACTTATGCAGAGCTTCTTAATGTCCACCTATGATAAAGTTCGAGGAAAGTGACTACATTTGCCAGTAAATGCTCCTTGTAGGGAATTCTCTTCTTGATTTAAAAGAAAGCTGTTTTAGTTTTGATACATTGAAAAACAATATGATTTGAACACTATGAAATGGAACTCCAATGAAAATATTTTTCTCTTGGAAAAGGCATACATGTAATTACAGGAAAGATATGATTCTTCTTTTCAGTCCTCATCACCTTTTTCACTGTAAAATTTCTCTATGTTGTTTCAATAACTAAGAACATCAAGAACTGATCTCTTTGAGGTTATTATTGGACCTGTAATTTGACACTGGGCCGAGCTCTCAAAAGTGTTTTTATAATGATGTGCAGAGAAAGCAAATAGGATGTCATAAATTCTGTCTGAAATATTCAGGAGTATAAATTAAAGTACTAAAGAGGACAAACCCTACCTTCTTTCCCAGAACTGTATTTCTGATGGTGTTTTTTCCTGGAAACTGGCAAAATAATGACATGATATTGTCTTCTCTACCCATTGCCATGTGAACAATCCATTAGCAACTACCTCTGAGAGTGTTTTCTGGTGTAGTGTAGCTCTTCCTTGTCGATGTCATCTCAAGATGAAGGTGTTAAGTTTAACACTTGTGGGTTTGGTCTTGGTCACATGTTCTTTCTTATCTGCAACCTCCCTGCAACAGGCAGTTCTATCTGTCTCTCTTTTTTTGTGTTCTCCCTCTGTGTCATGAATCTAACAACTGCTTTTAACCTGTTTCTCAGAAAATGTTAAAGCAATTATTAAAAAAGTGGGAGGATGAGGAGGTGATACTACATGGTATATTCATGTAATCATTTACAGACTTAATGGAAAAACACAGATAATAAATCAATAGAATACAATTTTCATTGGAGAAGCTGCCCAGTATTTAGAACGTGAACCTGAGTGGTATTTAGAATATGTTTCACCTAGTGCACTTTGGTGCTGCAAAAAATCTTTGGGTGGCAATGTGGAGGTGAGGGGGGAGAAAATTAACTTACAGGTTCTTTCCTTCTACTGTCTGAATTGCATGTAACTTCACTTCCTATGGGAACAAAAGCAGTGGAGACTGCAGCAGTCTCTGTTCTCCTTGCTATGTATTTATCTAGTTTTTCTGCCTCACATGGTGAATTCATCAGCATTCTGGAAAAAGGAGGGAAACCCCTTAAAAGCTGGAGAGGTCAATTTCTGAGCCTTACAACACTATTGACCAAGGTGTTTGAACTGCTGGGACCTTCTCATTACACCTCTGCATTTCCTTCATTTACGGGGTTCTAATAAGGTGCAAAACAGAACTTTTAATTCAAAGAGGAATTTGAATCTTAAATAATCAGACAGTTCTGCTGAGGTCAAGTTTCTGTAATATGAAAAAAAAACCACTGCAGCCTGAGCGAATTTGTAATGACAAAACCTTTCCATCCTGTCTGACATATATTCCTAATTTGCCCATGTGCCAGCCTCTGTTTTAAGACAGTGCTTTCAGGTGGAGAGAAGGTGGGAGTGAAAGAGGAAAGGAAGATATTGGGGGGAAAAGTAGTAAGGTAGAAAAACTTCTAAGACTGGGTTTTCAAATATGCTCTTCAGTTTTTTTTGAGGAAGTGTCTGCTGCCTTTCACTTTCAAAGCAAGGGGCTACTTTTTCCCCAGAGTAGTAATTGACTTCAGCTTTTGATTAAACAGATAATTTAGGTTCAACAAAGCAGTTGCCTTTTTGCCTTTTTATTACACTTAGCAAAAATCATGGATAAGTAAGATGATACTTTTTCAAGACTTCTGACTAAGGAAGAATTGAGAGGATTTTTTTGTCTTTCTCTCCTGAAGTGAGACTGAAGTGAGATGATGAAGTGAGACTGTGAGTATGGAAAGAGAACTTACTTTTTTTCCTTCCATTTTGCAGGACACGGGACACCCCTGCACAGCCAGTGATCCAAACACCTGTCTTATGCCAGTGTCTCCTCAGCATTTCATTGATCTCTTCAAATTCTGAGATGTTCAGTAGCTGTTCTCCTGTGTTTGTGGCCATTTTTGTGAAGAGTCAGGCAGGATATGTTATGCTTTTTGTGCAATATATTTAAGTATAATGTTTTATTGTAGTTTATAAAAAAACAAAAATGTGTGGGGGAGATTCAGACAGGTTTATTTGGTGTATTGCTTTTGTGCAGAAGAGAGGAGGAGAAAGAGACACATTAAGAAAATTTCTTTGTCAGGAACTCTGCAGTGGACTTATTTTTTTAAGTCCAAGAAAGACCACTTTAATCTCAACTTTAAACCTATACTCTTGACGCCTTAATAGTTGGTTAAAATTATGTGGGGGAGTTTTGAAAATTTCATGGAAGAATTAAACTACTTTTGCAGGGACCAAAGGAGGGTTTTTTTTTTGTTAATCCTTCTTTCTTTAAACCACAGTTTTCAAAACACCTCCATATAATTTGCACTATTATAAAGAATAGGTCAATATTCTCTTGGACTCCTACTACATCATTACCAGGGTGACATTAATCATTGTGAGCTTGTGCATAAAATATAACTGTGGTTACATCTGCTGTTGAACCTATATGGATGAAAGAAACCAACCAATCCTTGTACATATATTATGCAAAAATATTTATTTTTCTTAGGTTGTATATGTTTAATAATGTCCTTATCTCAGCACATCCTGCAGAACTCATGAGACCAATCTGGAGCTACTGGAAATCTGATTTTCTGATGGTAGCTACAGCCTTCATTTATACTGTTTGGAATGCCTACAAAGGCAACCACATTAGTTCATCTTCTAAGAAGAAGACATTATTGAAATTTAAGGAGAGTGGAATTGCTTGTTTCTAGACTGCTACAGTGTCAGAACACTATGCTATCAACCTGACAAGCTATGGGCAACACTGAAGGTCAGTCTGAGCTGAAGCACTTTCTGCCAAGTTAATCAGGTGATAAATTCTCCAGAAGCTATTTTCATCTATCCTGTAGAACAAAATAAATTGCTTGGCTTAGGCAGGTAAAGGTAAAATTAGGGAAGTTTTGGATTTGTCAGTGAAATTTAAAAATATGTAATGTACAGAAAAAATAAATCATGTACCATATTCTGCACTTGCTTGTTCTGAATCTAGTTTTGTATGGTGTAATAAATCATGTTTTTATCTGTTATTCCTAGAAGTCACCACTCCACAGAGATGAAACAATTTGTATTTTGTAACATCTTTCTATAACCTGTTCTCTGTAGTAATTGGTAATGGAAAGAGAAGCTTACAACTGACGCTGCTTTTCAGTAAGTGGTTGTATTAGCACTTTTTAAAAATAGAGTAGCTGAGCTGTTAATAGGCTGCACAAGAAGAAGAGAATATTTATTTCCATAATAGATGGTTTTACTTGAATGTTGCTGAATACCAACCTTATCCACCGAATCTGCTGATAGGATTTTTCAATGCAGGGTTTTGTGGATTTCTTTTCTTTCTTTCAATTCAGGTGTTGGCTATGGTAGTGATCAGGTGTGGAGCCAAGGACATCCATTCCTATTCCTCTTTATTCTGAACACTGCTGCAAGCCTTACTTTCCCAGCCCAAACACTGCTGTAGCCACTGGATTTGTTCAGGAACCATCAGTCCTTCTTTAACGATTTGCACCCCATTTATTTAACTCATATAAGAGTTGCTGACTTGCTTTCCCCTCTGTGTGACCTGGGTAACCTTGACAATTTGGTGATGGCTGACATCCATTATTTGCTCCCTTACCATGGTTACTGTTTTGCTACTCTTCATGAAACTTCCTGTAAATATATGGATGCTACCTGCTTCCCTTGAGAGCCTGAAAGAAAGGTTTTTAAGTCAGCATTTGATTTAATACTGCTGATTTAATACTCTCCCCCTATTGTGCTGACTGAAGGTCTCTGATCTGGAACAGTGTGGAACCATCTCTCCTGCAGTCAGAATGCAAGTTCTTAAGGGACCTGCTATTACCTGGGAGCTGCCCATTGCTGAGGAGACAAATAATGTGACAACTGGTGAAAGGTTTATTAAGAGAGTTGTAAGGCACCTCCCTTAGCCACTGAATTGAGGAGGGAGAGAAATGACATAAAATGGCTTGTAAGAACTTAAAGACAGGCTTGGAAAAATCATTATCTGTAATAATTAATGTTCAGTTCTTTTAGAAATGTCAGGTGACAGAAGTCAGGCTTAATCTCACTCTCCCTTTCCCCACTTGGTGTCTTGCTCTTTCTTCTGTAGCAAAAAGCCTTTGACAGACTGAAGGTTAACTTCTGAGGCATTTCCCTGTGCAGGCCATTCAGGATAACCAGGCTGTCCCACTGGTCTGAGGTAGCAGTAGACAAGATGACAATAACTGGGACTCTGCCTTGTATTTTAGAGGCTTTGTTCTACATTCAGAGGTTGGTTGAGTGTGGAAGAGACCCAGCTGAAGCAGGGCTAGCTAGAGCTGGTCATCCAATACTTTGTCCAGAACCATGTCCAGATGGCTTTTGAGTATCTCCAAGGAAGGCGACTCTGCAGCCTCTCTGGACAACCTGTGCCAATGCTTGGTTACCCTCATAGTAACAGTGTTTCCTGTTCAGATGACACTCATGTGTTGCAGTTTGTGCCCAGTGCCTCTGGCTTTTTCAGTGGTTTCTTTCCAGTGACAAGAGTGTGGCTCCCTTCTCCTTTCACCCTCCCTTGAGGTATTTACAGGCATTGATGAGATCCCTCTGAGCCTTCTCTTGGCTGAACAGTTCCAGCTCTCAGCCATTCCTCACAGGACAGATGCTCCAGTCCCTTCATCATCTGTATAACCCTTCACTTGACTCCCTTCAGCAGGTCAGTGCAACCCATTTAACCATATTCATGTCAAGGGCACATTGCTTGATTCATGATCAGTTTGGTGCCCACTAGGATGCCCAGGTCTAAAAACCAGTAGGGTGGCTTTTTGAACCTTTCTTCCAGGTTGGGGGAAAAAAAAAACCAACAAAACAACACAACAAAAGAACAACAAAAAACAACAACAACAAAAACCAAAACAAAAAAAAAAAAACCCAAACAAACAAAAAAAAACACAAAAAAAAAAGTAACAAAAAAAAAAAGGGGGTGGGAGATGTGCACACATGCTCTGACAAGCATTTCAGTTCAGGCCTATTAATTTTTGTTTGTTTTAAATCTTAAAGACATTGAGGGCAGAATCACACTGTCATGAGCAATGTTAAAAGCTTTTAACACTCAGCAAAACTGAGCTTTGGGAATAGTTCCACAAGCTAGTTAATATTTAGTGAATACATTTCTTAGACTAAGCAAGATTAAGAGTGACTACAGGATGTGAAGTCACTGGCTGCACAAGAAGATAGCTTTTTTTGTAGGTGACACAACTAAAAGCTAGAGCAGTGATTTTGATCAATAGAGTTTGTGTTGTGTTATGTTGTTTTGGCTGGTTTTTTAAAAAAATCTCAGAAGGGGGAGTGGATTTCACCTTTAGGATAACAATTGTGTTAATACCTCAGTTGAAGTAAAGAATGTATTTTGACAGCCTGAATTCATCTCATTTTCCTTTACACCAGCACTTACTTATGTAATCTAAAGTGTTGTAACCCATGAGAAGAGTTATGCTTTAAAGTAAAACCCTTGCTCTTTGGCCTCCCGTGTGCTGAGTGTCCCCTGCAAAGAAAAGCAGGTGCTGTCCCCTAAAGCAGAAAGCACACTATGAATTGTGTACTAAATCGCTACAACACAGCTTTCTTTTGCTCCTTGACTTTTGTCTCCAGACCTCCCTCTGTTTATACAGATTGTGCAGTGGTAGTGGTAGTATTCTAGTAGTGGTCCCTACAGGATCACTTCACAAGCTGAGGTGATTTGGGTTGTATTGAATTGTCATCCTGAAAAACCAATACTGATTCAAGGGCAATCAGGACATTCTGTGTCTCGGTCCACAAGGAGCTTGAAACTACAGTTTTGAAAAACAGGATCTTCCTTCTTCCTCCCCAACACCTGCCCCAGTCACTGCCTCCTAAACCTGTCTCTGAGAGACTCCTGGCCTGTTTTATTACATTTTTTCACAACAGTTTTTTCCACCTGTTTCTGGGAAAAGACACTCTGCCATGGATGTGTTGCAAGAGAAAAAATCTCAGGACTGTCTGTGTGTTAGTTCTGATTCTCTATCACTAAAACCTTGGCCTAATAGTAAATATTCATACTAACACCTCTAGGAACATTCTTAGATATTCTGGACTTCTTACTTCTCTTACAGTGTGCTTCATTCCTTGATGCCAAAACATCTGCTCCTTCACTTGTCTTGAAAACCTTCCTCCTGTCCCCAGTGCAGTCAGTTCCCCCACACAGGTTGGGAGCTCAGATCTTCCAGTGCGTCTTCAGCTGCCAACAGGACATCCACCTTGGCTACAACAGCTTGGTCAACTCGCATGTGCAGGGAACAGCGGGACAGCCACACTCTGCAGACAGGTTGACACACTTCAGGAGACACACAAGTTTATGAAATGAAAAAAAGAGGAAGTACATATTTCATCAAGTCTCTAATTTTTGAAATAACCCTATGTGCAGCCTTTATGTGTACTAAGACTTCTGGGAATCCTGTGCTCCATCCTATCAAACAATGGTTTACTTCCTAATGGGAAATGATGCTTGTTTTCCTTTGTTTTTCCTATCAAATGTCAGTTGCCAAGTTTCTGTCCGAATATTTAGAAGATAAACTGTTTACAGGCACTAAACTGAAGGCAGGTCAGCCTAAAAGTGGGGTGTCAGTCATGCAAGAAACAGCAAAGTGTAGGTCTTCATGTAATCAGGACATATTTGCATGTGTGACTCCCTCCCCAAAGAAAATCTAGTAAGAGAGAAGTACAAAATAAATCAAAGAGTAATTAATGTCAATCATCTCGCACATAAGAACTTTAGCAGACAAAAAACAATATATCAAGTACAGTATTCAGGATACATTTGGTCTCCCTTCTTTTCTCCAGCACAAGCACATGCACCAGTGTTTCCTCTGTCCCTCGAATACCAGAAGCATTTAGCAGTGTGACCTTTTGGAGAATCCAAGACTCCCAAAGAAGATGGTCAAAACAACAGCATTTGGGGGTTTCAAGGAAAGAGGTACAGGATAAGAAAGGCCAAAAGACATT
The DNA here is from genome assembly GCA_013399695.1 of Formicarius rufipectus. Lineage (NCBI taxonomy): Eukaryota > Metazoa > Chordata > Aves > Passeriformes > Formicariidae > Formicarius > Formicarius rufipectus. Next base: position 615,272 of record VXAU01004507.1, read on the forward strand.
GTTAACTTCAAGGGATGTTTCTGTATCAAATCTACCCTGTTTTACTATACAACTTGAAATAATTAAACCAGCCAATTCTCTGAAAAATTACTTAAACTCATCTGTTCAGATAATCTCCTCAGTACAAGGGGTTGGAGCATCTAGAAAGCAAACCATTACATGATTATTTTCAGTAATGGACAAACCAATCTTAGAAAATGCAGCTGTGAGTTTTTCTCTGCAGAGTATAATCCTTTTAGTTTTCCAACAGCAAACTCACAGTTTAAAATCTGCTATTAAGCTTCCACTTGTGTTACTTGGGTCTCCAGCATAAAAATTTAAGTGCCAGCCAAGCTTTTACCAGATTATTATGGACCTGAAAAGAATATACTCACTTTCTTGCATCCTTTAGTAAATACCAGACACAGAATAGGGAGATTTTCTTCCCAAATAAAGAGGAGGTATTTCATTACCAGTGATAACATTTAGTAAATATCATACAAAAAAAATCCTCTCCCTACAGTTTTTTACTATTATATATTAAATAAAATCTTCTATTATTTACATCCCTGTTTTCTGCTTGTTTTCATACTCTTTATTCCTTTGCAACTATAGAATAAGCATTATTTTCTGCTATTTTACTTGTTGCGCTTACAGTAAATCTAATTATCTCCTTCCGGTTTCTAGACTGCATTATTTGCCTGCATATCTGATCTCCTGTCTTGTAGGGTACAAAGCAATCATGCCACAGGAAATTTTTGGAGACTGACAGACATCTACTGATAAACACCTTTGCAAACTATCACTGGTGACTAAGCCTTTTGGGAAATTATTTTTCTTCTTCCCAGTAATGGTTTCATTTCTCACACACATAATAAATAAACTAGCAGACACTCAGGCAAAAAAACCCCAAACAAACAAAACCAAAATTAGAAAAAACAGCTTAGACATGCAAGGAACAGCTAAATGACGTTCACATTCATGTTTTCAGATTGCACAGAGTAAGGACCTACAGTTTTGTCATCCAACATTTCCCTAAATAACAAATATTTCAAAAAGTTTGGGAAATTGTGACAGATGCCAGGCTGAATTCATCTAGGTTGTGGGAACATCTGGGCTCAAAATGTGACAGTCCTTGTCTACCCAGGGTCTGGAAATGCAGGCCCCTCCACTCCCTTGCATCTGCCTAGATGTGCACCTGACACACCTGGGTCTAGTCAGAGGCATCTCAAGTCAAGATTTTTTTCCCCCAAGAATCCAACTTGCATGAATTAAATATTCTAGTTTAGCTATTCCCCACACTATGGTCTGAACAATCTTCCTACATGTCCTCTGCTAAATGTATGAAGACAACCACAAAGCCAGCAGATGAGTGGAAGTGTGAGAGGCTGACAATGCACTTCCTTCTGTAGCTCACCCACTGGTAACAGTGGCTGCACCTCATGTGTCACAGTCCAGGACGTGAAGGTCTCACCTTGTAATGGGGCCACTGTGTGCAAAAGCATTCCAAGCTCCTCCAGTTTACATGCAGCTGGTGAAGTCTTCAGGGAAAGAATGCTCCTCTGCCCAAGCTTTCATAATAGCCAATGAATTAAATAAATAAATAAAGGGTTTAAACCAAGAAATACCAGTAAAGCAAAATGTTTGTAATTTGTTAAAACCATTGAATTCTTCCCACTGTGAAGAATCTTTAAATCCGGGATGCTGCAGCTTCCAAGATGGCACAATTCATGCAGTTTGGACAATTGTCACCGTCACCTCCTTGGCCATACTCTACAATGATGCAAAAAACGTCCATGCAGATGGAAACAAATTCACATGACAAATAAAATGGGACAAAAAAAAAAAATTACAAAGAATAGGCATTTCAGTTCAAACTAAATCTTTATTTATATGGAAAATACTACTTTTCTTTTTTGCAAATGATGCTAATAAATAAAAATACTCAGAAAGAACTTTGCTCAGAGTTAAGTGACTAGTAACAGCCACACAAAGCTTTTAATTCCCGTTTAAACCACGCCAACAATCATGCAGATTGGCTACGAGAAAGCAATATAAACTATATTTCATTTGTGCAATCTTACTGTACAATCTTAATGCTACCTTCTTCTAAAACATTTCACATAGTTTGAAATGCAATTTCAAAACAAATATTAAGGAACATATTCTACACCTATTCCATATATGGAGCTGTGTATAGCTTAAGCCCATAAATGTATAATGTAGTTAAGCATCTAATGAAGGTAAAAGAAAGGACCCCATTCTGAAAATTCAGACACATAAACATAAGAGAAGGAAAGCTCAAACCAGTGAGTTCTTAACAGACAAATACATTATTAAAGCATAACAATAAATTATATTAAATTTAATAGTGTTCATCCTTTGAACTATTATTTCTGAGGAAGTATCACATAAAAAGCACACCAAAACTTTCATCACTAAAAGTGAAACTGAAATTTTACATATCTCAATTTCCCACTTGGAAGCAATTTTGTTTTATAATAGGCTTCAGATTTGTGAGCATATTCTTTATCAAACATCTTAAAACAAATTGAAAAAGGTTGCAATTAAACTGTGCATTAAACATCAAGGTGAGAAACAGGCACTTGACAGTATAATGTGCAAGGCAAAACCTTTACCGGTCACAGTATAAATAGTTTCTTCAGGAGTGAAATTAAAAGTTCTCAGCCCATCTTTAAGAGCAAAATATTAAGGGCTGCTAACACATCTTTTTCTGGTTTTTTAGGTCAGCACCAAAAACCAAACTAAACACTAGCTTATGCCTTAAAGGGTATTCCATAAACTATAAAATGCAGCATACTTTACCCAAGAATACTCTTTCCTATAATTAACCTCAGCATATGTACTCGCCTAAGGCAAATCCAGAGTTTACTCACAGACTAAATGACACAATATAAATGCTAACCTTTCCTCCTCTATTAGTACTTTTTGAATAACTAATGCCAGTTTTACAAATATATTGGCCAATTGCAAGATCCTGTTTTGTAGCACAAAACATCAGTGTTCTTTTATATAAAGTTCAGAACAATATCTCTTAACATCCTATTAATATCAGCTAAAAAAAAGAAAACAACCAACCAAAACCTCTTTGCTACAGTTTCCCCTCGAGGCACATCTCAGCAGGAATCTCCAAAAAATAGTTATGCAGGAACTGTAAGCCAGAAAACTCTACATGAATTGGAGGAGGGAGGAGAAAGAGAGAGCTAAGAAAGGAGTAATGTGACAAGAACAGAAACTGGGTGCAAGCTTAGGAAAACACTGCATGCATCCCTTTTCATCAGCACAAGCTTCTTGCAAAAATATGTTTACAAGACATCCATTATATAAAGGCATATACTTTCTTATAAAAATGCTGATTTTCTCTGACATGCTAGCTTGATCTTCCAGCTGTACTGGCCATATTGCTAGGCAGTCAAGGTTTAACTTCAGTTTAACAATCAGTAGAGAAAATGTCTACTGCTCATTTCTTATGAAACTTTTCATTTGATTTTTATCCATGAACACTAAAGTAGTATTTATGTGGGTCATACGAACAAAATGGAAACCAACTTTGGATCTGGCATCAGCTGCAGCGATGAGCGATAATAAGCTATGAAAGAGGCACTTTTATTAGTCGTATATACATTTCAAATCTCAAGTTTAACATTTCACCTACTTTTACCAAAAAATCAAAATATCAGTAGCTAATAAGACAGAGCTTTATATGAAAAATGCTTCAGAAGTTGTGTATATGCATTTATTTGCAATGGCTCAGTTACTCCGCTACCCTGAAAATGCAAATCGATCATTGCTTATGGGGTGGAGGGTAAAAACCAACAGAGTAAAAGACAAAACAGTTGTTTGTAGAACAAGGATCAGCTACTGGGGGGAAAAAAAAAAAAAAAGAAAAAAAAAGAAAAGAAAACATATAAGAAAAGAAGAAAAGAAGTTAGTTCAATTTTAATGGGATCCTTNTTATTTCCAGATCCAGAATCGATATCCCCCCAAAATATCAAGGTCCATCTTATACTCTACTTACTGCTGCTTTACAAATTTTCTATCATTTTTACTTTTGGCATAACATGCATCTTCAAAACCGAGAAATTTAGTTTTGTTAAAAAAAGATCACTATCTAAAAAAAAACAACAAAAACACTGAAACAAAGCAGGAAAAAACCCCAAAACACTTAAAATCACCCAAACAAACAGGCAACCCCCCTACACACACGTAAGAATAATAAATAATAAAAAAAAAAAAAAAAATCACAAAACCAACCAACCAAAAAAAACAACCCACCCCAAAACCTCTGGAAGACCCATCTGACCTGACTAATGGTGACAATCTTCTAATGGAAGGAACTATATTAGAATAGTATTTTCCCACTTCATACACAGTATAGCACATTGTGACAGTAAGCATCTTGTGTGCACAAGCTGAAGCAGATGCTGAGGCTGAAGATCTGGAAAACAGTCTACCAAGTACAAGCATTTTCCCTGCAAGCCACAGATTGGTATCATTGGTTAAAAAGGGACAGCATCAAAACTAAAATTTTGAGTGGCCCTCAAATATCAGAAAAGAAACAGGACCTCAAAGCTAGTGGAACTTCCTACCTAAGGCAGTCGAATTTACAACCAGTGTATACATTCACTAAGGAATTACTCTTTTTTTGGTAAAACCAACAATCAAACATACTGCAGAGTCTGAATGTGAAATATAGGCACAAAATAGATTCTCTACTTTTTTTTTTCAGTGTGGAAAACATAGCTATTTAACAATGTAATACGAAAATTTACTATCAGGTGAGAAAAGATTTGTAACAATCTGAATAAAACAAAGTACTGTATAAAGGTGCAAGATTGAGCAGATTTGATTTTGGTTTAAACATATGAGTAAATCATGGAATCTTTCTCTTCTTATCTATGAAATATTTCACATTACCAGTCTCATTCTAGTTCTTCCCAGTTGTCAGTAAGGTTACCTTTGCTTTGACGTCTAATACTAACCAGCTTTCCAGCTGATTTGATACTCCACCTGGAACTGTTTCCCGAGTTGGTCAGGTTTGTGTATTTTGTGGAGCCTTTGGTTTCATCTTCCCAGCCTGACCAGGCTGTATAGTCACTTAGAGGAGTTGCTGCATCACTGGCAGAGTCAGTAGTGGTAATCTGTGGCGGTTCCCATCCCTCGATCTCATCTGGTTTCCTAGGTGGAACATTCTGCTTTATCACCAAAAGCAAACAAAAACCTGGCTTCTTTTCAGACTTCATCTCTTCCTTTAATTTTAGGTTTGTTCTAGAAAATAACAACAATGTGGTGATTAATTTCTTCATTTAATAGTGTATGCAGTAGTCATTAATGAGCGTTCAACTGAGTTATTATTTTTTTTACAGTAAGGAATGCTAATCCATTGTCAGCTCTTGACAGCACATCCATTACTGTCAACTGCAGGAAAAACACCCTCATATGCATGTAAGCCTAAACACAGAAGACTCTTGCAGTGATAAATCAGAAGAGGACTGAGTATGGTCATTTCCTACTATAAAAGAACTTACACACCCACCCCCACCCCACAGCACCTCTGGAGGTGAATTACACAGAACTGCCCTTGCAAATGTATGAAGTGTTTTAGGATAAATTAGAACAAGTATAAAACAAACAAAAAAAAACCCAAGCAAACAAACAAAAAAAATCCCCCAGACGTAGGGCAGTAGAAGGAATATGAAAATGTTCTAATAGCACTAGCTTTAACACTCACTCTGGATGTTCCTCAGTTTCATGAGTCTGTTACCATCTTGCCAGTTAAACTTTATATTCTAAAATAATTGATGTATTATTAGGACAGTATTAGGACTATAAAGATAACAGCTTTATCCACACAGTATCATGATAACAGCTGTTTCGTACTTCTGGTAAGAACTCCCAAAATCCAAGAAAAAATACAACTTTTACTGTATCTTCTTTCTCAAAGAGACATTTGAAAATCTACTTATATTATTACTTTTCTTATCCCATTAAGAATCTTCACTCTGAATAATTTCATATTTGCAGCTTGGAATAATTTAATTACAGAATGTCAAATGTTTATGCTTAATTTTCTATGCAAGGTTATGTATGTAATCAAATAATGGGCCACAAGGAAAGGCTGAACATCAGTGGTGAAACAGACAACCTTCAGGGTTCAGTGAGCTAAACAGCAAATTGAAAACATTATCCACTAGTAGCATATAAATTCCTTAGCCACAAGTAAAACCACCATTGAATTATTTCTATTAAAAGAGGTTTTTTTCATCAACAAAAGCTTTGCTCCATCATATTTAAATAGAAGCAACTCAATCAATACCTTTAAAATGACCTCTCCTTTACTGAATTTTGAATTTATGATTACTCAGAATTTTCATCTTGCTAAAACCAATCACAGACTCCAAACATTTTCCTTGTATTTCTTAGGTAGCAGACTTGAAGAGTTGCATTTTTCTTTAAAAGTAAAGTAAAAATCATGCCATACAGTGAAAGAAAAATATCCCTGAACAGGGAGCTTTCATAATAATACCAAAATATTCTTTCATATCTGTAGTAACTCTGTTTTCATACTTGGGCTCTCTGCACTCTGTTACTCGATTCTTACATTCAGCATGAATTGCAAAGCATCATGAGAGGAGCCTAGCATGCTAGTAATATTCCTAAAATTATACAGGGATAGCTAGGAATTTTTGGGAAGTTTTACTGAACAGGCTCAAATGGAAATGGAAATACACGTTTTTATATTCTACATTGTTTATATATACCCACCTCCTACATGCATATATATACCCTTGCACTGTGAAACGCATTTCCTAGTACGCTGGAAACAAAGCATACTACAGCAAGTCTTATCAAAGCTAATATTTGGCTGGAACACATCTACTGATGTGTAGCACTCTTGGTTTGTAACCAAGGTAGTTAGGTAGCACGTGCAGGGTAAACCTACACATACCTGTAACAGCAAAATAGTCTGTCCTGGGAGGAGGTGTGTTCTGTTCAGAGCACAGTTCTAATCATGTCAGCAGCAGAAGTGTGCCAAGTAAACACCTCACCTCCAACAAGGAAGACTTGCAGATCCTAGTATAACTACTCCACTTAACCTTTGTAGGTGTAGTAAGACTTCGAAAGAGAAAGTAGGGCATGTAAAAAAAGGAATTTGTAAACTCAACTATAATTAATCTTTAAGAGGAAAGAGAGAGGGTGAGAATGACCCTTCTACTCAAAAGCCTTTACTCTTTTTATACAGTAACAAAAAATATTATGCAGCTAAGTTCCCTCTTCTTCCTAACAAAGCCAAAAATGTGAACATCTGTCCTTTCCTAAAACAGTACACCTTCTTCATTATAAGCTTAACATATATATACACCTTTGAAAAGCACAGAAACCTTTCTCTGCTGATTTGACTTCCCAGGAGTTGAACAACAGTACTGCATCTCAGTGTTCAGGTTCTTTACTTTGCACAGTTATTTTCTGTTACAGTGAGTGCATTTTAATATTAGACTAATTGGTTTCACTTACCCTTTAGATTTTGGAGACTTGCATCCTGCTAGCAACTGCTGCTCATCATCTTTATTGAACATAGACGTCACTTCCTTCCAACCCCGGAAACTCGCACCTTGAACCTACACAGAGAAGTGAACACTCTCACAAACATGAATAACAAGCACAGGGTGTGACTGCCACTGCTGGCACACTCCTGATGGATGATGGCAGCAGCTGCCTGTGCCCTACGTGCGGTGCCTCCCGGAGTGCAGCACCTCTGTACAGCTGCGGAGGATGGTCATGCTCTAGGAAAGAGCTAGCTGGGTTACTGCAGCAAGGGCTCCTTCCTCCTGAGCAAAGAATACAAAACCTTGATGGTTTTGTGATGTCAGTGTGCACAGTTGTGCTACCAGATGTTCTCCTGCAGGCCGGAGCTGTTGGCTCCATTTTAGTGTATCACAGCAAGAAGGGAATCTAGGAAACTTCAAAGACAACCTAAAGAGCTTCAACAGACAGAAATGAAAAAGACCGTCACTGCTAGAAGGGGTCACAACAGACGGGACAGCCATATGAATTATGAAACTCTTAAGATTTAACCTGCTTAACACTCATTGGCCCTCTTTGTAACCCCAGAATTACAGCTTCTGGCCCTGCAAGCAAAAAGAGTAAGAGCATTAGCTCCTCAGTGAAATGTACCACGTGACACTGGTGCACTACAATATGTTCTCTAAATTTACTGTAACCATTAAGTATGCAGCATTAATTACTTTTTCAACTGTATTAATGGTTTGATTCTCTCTCCCCCAAGGTGAAATAAACAGGCACAGGGTATTTTTACTATGATAACATGCTTATAAAAAAGCATGCATGTGTGCTGAGCACAGAATATGAAAGCTGCTGTTCTTCCTCACAGGGTCCACTAAGAATGGCAGTGGCAGTCTGTCAGTGTTACTTGATTATACTGAAAGAGTTGTCAGCATGAGCAAAGCCTAATTCATCACCTATTATGCTTCATCCTTTTTGCAGAACTCAGAGGTGCAAATTAGTATCAATTTGCCATTTAAGTTTTAGTCAATAACAGTTTAGCTGGCATATCCACATAGGCCTTAAAAATCTCACCTACCAATTGAAAACAAACACCAGATAGGAAAATAATGGTACTGCCAACTCCTCCCCTCTCAGAAACCCACAGCCTCCACCATTTCCAGGAGTAACACAGCAATCTTGTTACACATGTCAGTCATGGAGTATTTCCGTATCTTGTCCCATTTTACTGTGACCTGTCTTTTCACTTCTCCCCCACCCTCCCTACTCACACCTGAACTGCCTCAGCTACTCTGACTCAGGAAGCATAGCAGGTCTGTTTTAGGATTAGGAGGAAGGTTTAACCCAGCCTCAGTGTCACTTTGGTTATCTACAAGCATGGATCCAGCTCTCGTTCATGGGATATGGACAGTCCAGATACACGAGGACCAGGTTCACCAAAACTGCTCTGCTCATTTCTTCCCAAAGCCATGCCTAATCTTACTGTAAGCCACAACATTCCTCGTGGCTTCACAAAATAAAAGCAACGGCTTATATAGATATATATATAAAATTTTGTCCTCACTCTGACAAGGAAGTAAATATTATAGTAGGAAAATCTTCATGTTTAATTTAAACATATTTTCTAGTTTTAATTAAGTTAAAAATATGTAGATACTACATAAAAATATGCAACAAAGTAAAACCAGACAAGCTGCAGATGATACTATCAAGCAGACACCTTGCTATACAAAATCTTCATGTTTAACTATCAGCCTCTTCAAGCAGTACTCAACATTTAATGCTTCTATGGTGTAAACGATGGTCTAAGCTCTCAGTTTTAACCAATGAAGGCCTAATACTGTTACTTGTTTTAGATGTTCAGTTAAATTCTGTAAAAAGTTTCGCATGAGGATTTGTTACTCTAATTAGACTTCCTCTCACTGCAAAGTACTTCACCCACAACAAACTTCCACAAAAAGGAAGAATTTCAGGAAGCTGACAGTTGAAGGAAGTAATCCATTTTAAAACAAGAGAGAACAAAAACAAAACGAACACCAAAAAAAAAAAAAAAGAATCCCCAAACAGATTAAAAAGAGAGAGAAACTTGAGAAAGCACTTAGCTTCTCATAGGTTAAAAATATCCTTCATCTTCCTTGAACGTGTAGCTCCTGAGGGAACTGGTAGAGGAAGTAGCTAAAACACTATCCGTCATATGTGAGAAGTTGTACAGTCCAGTGAAGTTCCCACTGACTGGAAAAGGGGAAATATAACCCCCAATTTTAAAGAGCACAATAAAGAAGACTGGGGCATTACAAGCTAGTCAGTCTCACCTCTGGCCCACCAAGATCATGAAGCAGATCCTCCTGGAAAGCATGCTACAGCACATGGAAAATAAGGAGGGAATTGGTGACAGCTAATAGGGCTTCACTAAGGACAAATTCTCCCTTTCAAATTTGGTGGCCCTCTATGACTGGGTTGCAGCATTGCTGGCTGAGGGAAGAGCAACTGATGTCACCTACATGGACTTGAGCAAAGCATTTGACACTTTCCTGCACAATATTTTTGACTCTGAACTGGAGAGACATGGATTTGATGGATAAATTACTGAGTGGATAAAGAATTGGCTGGATGTTTGCACTCAAAGAGTTGCGGTCAATGGCTCCATGTCCAAGGGGAGGCCAGTTGCGAGTGACATTCCTCAGAGCTTGGTATTGGGACTGGGACTATTCAACATCTTTATCAGGGACAAGAACAGTGGGATTGAGTGCACTTTCAGATGTTTGTGGATGACACCAAGTGTGGTGCAGCTGACACGCTGGAGGGAAGGGATGCCATACAGAGGGACCTTGACAGGGCAGAAGTGGGCCTGTAAACCTCATGAAGTTCAATGAGGTAAAGTGCAAGGTGGGGCAATCTCAAGGACAAATACAGGATGGGTGGAGAATGGACTGAGAACAGCCCAGAGGATAGGGACTCCGGGGTGGTGGTTGGCAAGAAGTTCAACATGAGCCAGCAATGTGCACTGGCAGCTCAGAAAGCCAAATGTGTTCTGGGCTGCATTCAAAACACCATGGCCAGCAGGTCAGGGGAGCTGATTCTGCACCTCTGCTCTGCTTTTGTGAGATCCTAGCAGGAGTGCTGTGCCGAGCTTTGGGCACTCCAACAGAAGAATATAAATCTCCTGGAGTGACTACAGAGAAGGGACATGAAAATGTTCACAGGGCTGGAGCACTTCTGCTATGAACATAGGCTGAGAGCTAGGATTGTTCAGCCTGGAGAAGAGGGGGCTTCAGGGAGACCTTAGAACTTCTTCCAGTAGCTAAAGGGGGGGCTGTAAAAAAGCCAGAAAGGGGCTTTTGACAAGGGCATGTAGAGATAGGACAAGGAGGAATGGCCTTAAGCTAAGGAGGGTAAGTTTTGATTAAATATTAGGATGAAATTCTTTACTGTGAGGGTTCTGAGGCACTGGAATGGGTTGCCCAGAGAAGTTGTGGATGCCTCATGCCTGGAAGTGTTCAAAGTGAGGCTGGATGGGGCTTTGATCAGCAAACTGGTCTAGTGGAACACATCACTGCCCACGGCAGAAGGGTTGGAACTAGACAAACTTTAAGGTCTCTTCCAACTAATTCAGTCTGTGATTCTATCATCTTCTGTTATCTTACTCAAGCTCTACTATTTCAGGCATTCTGGGGGAGGAACCTTTGCTACCACAGGCAAACACACTACTTTTGTTGGACTTAAAAACTCTTACTATCCTTTAAACTGGAAAAAGACACAAATATACCTCAGTGATGTAATTTATATTTTGTCTCTTTTCATTAAGAATGTTTCATCATTTCCACCTAATAAATTTGATTATTAAGAAAAAATAAAACCACCTTGTTACTAGTTTTCAGACAGCAATTTAACACCTAGAACTGGTTTAACTTAAATTGTATGTGCCTTAAATGTATTCTTAAAAAAGAACAACATTGATGAAAGACTGCTTGGAGAGAAGCCTTTATATGCACCTGTTCAACGTGAAAAAAGGATTTACCTACATTGTCCTAGTTACAGCAGCCAGGACCAGTTCTATTCAGTGTCAACCAGATAACATGTGCAAGTCTTCAGATAAAAACTCTGCATTCTTTCCATCTGTGTGTAAATCACTATCTTTGTACGCATTGTACCGTTCCTTCAATATATTCATATTCATGCCATTTGAGAGGTGTAAACAAGGCTAATAACCAAGTAGCAGACTGTAACTGATTTATTTTTCTCTCAACTAGTCCTTAGGAGAAAGGTATCCTAAACATTTATGATTTACTTCCAGCACTGCTTATTTGGAGTTTCCAAATGAAACACTGCAAGGTTAATCTACATAAAAGCACCAATGTCCAAGTAGACCATATCTTGCCAGTATGTGATAAAAGTCATTGCACAAAGCCTGCTATGTACTACACAGACTAGGTTGAACAAAACCGTAAGTGCAAGAGTAAAAACAGAATCTCTGCCTACTACGCCTAAACCTCTTCTTCTACACCTCCCTGCACCACCTCCTGAAGCATCTGTCCTAACAACTGAACAGGAGTGAACAGCTCATTCTCGACTGTCTTCTCAGTGGTAGCATACTTAAGAATTTAAACATTAGCAAAGGAGGAGGTCAAATACTTGTTTCACAGTTCCAGAAGCTTCTTTGTAACTACTGAATTGTTTTTAAGACAACAATCTTGCTTTTTGACTACTCCTGTCATGTAGGTGCCACATACTAAAGAAATTCCTCAGGACAGGCTGCTGCAGTTCTGTATTTCTTTCCAGAGTTCTTTAAAGCTTTCTAACCTACTGAGAAGTGCCACCACCAGTGCAAACAGAACAGTTACAACTGTATCTGCTGGTAGATGCAGCTCAGGAAGATCTTGAAGTCAACACTCTCTGGAACTATCAGTTTGACATGCAGTAGCTGTATAGCCAAATAATCCTTGGAACCATCACAAAAAGGATTAGACAAATTCAGACAGGAGATCCATAAATCAATACTCCCCATTTAGAGAGATGCACCTTGTAACACCTCAAAGCAATGATTCTTGCTGGTAGAGAAAGAGGCCCTAGACACTAGCCAAGTTACATTCTCCCTGAACACCATCTCAGGTTGCCACAGGCACAGACTGCCAGAATACATGGGCCAGTCGCTGAATCAGCTGGGAATTCCTTACAGTCTTACAGAGCACCTGGAGAAAGACCCAGATCTCAGAATAATTAGCTTCCTTGCAATGGATGTCAAAGGAAGGTCAGTAACTAAAGATGACGCTCCTCACCACACTGGAGACATATTTCAGGTAGAACTATTAAAGTTATGCAAAGCATGAAAACACAGTACTGGTACAGTTTCAAAGTATCAATCCACCTGCAGAAGTATCTCATTTTTATGATGCAATTATCTACACAAAACGCAAAACTGTACTCCTAAAATTTTCAAAAATGTTTATAAATGTAACTGACTATCTTATATTCTCAAATCTTTAAAGTATTTTTCCATGTGTCAGTGGAAAAAGAAATAATTCAACATCCAGAGCTCTCAGAATCACACAGCTTTTACAGCTGGAAGGGACCTCTGGAGACCATCCAGTTGTACCACACTGCTGAAAGCAGGGTCAGCTTCAGCAGGTTGTCAAGGATCATGTACAGCCAGGTTTTGAATACCTCCACAGCTGGAGAATCAAAGTCTCTCTGGGAAACCTGTTTCAGGGCTTGACTGCCCTCATGGCGAAAACATTTTTTCTTACATTACAAAATTATATTTGTTCTATTTCAATGTGTGCCCATTGCCTCTTGCCCATTCCCCGAGCACCCTGAGGAGAGTCAGACTTCATCTTTACACTCTCTGCTGCCGGTGTACACACAGAAACCTTTCCTGTTGCTCTTCATTTTCCTCACCAGATTTAACTTTAGGTAGGTTTAATCCTTCCTAACCCCATCTCTGCATGCTCAAAGAGTGTCTGTATTCCCCCTCAGGCCACTTGACCCTGCCTCCACCTCTTGTACACTTCCCCTTTATGCTTGAGGCTTTTCAGGAACATCTTGTTCATGCCTCTGGCCACCTTTACTCCTTTCCCAGCTTGATGGGTTGGGCTATTCTTGAGCTTGCAGTAGGTGATCTTTGAAAATCAAAGTTAACTGATACCACTGGAAGAGGAGCAGGTGTACAGATAAAACTGTAGTTTAAAAAAAAAAAAAACAAAAAAAACCAAACAAACAAAAAAAACAAACCAACCAAACAAACAAACAAAAAAACCCAACCAACAAACAAAAGAAAACCAGTGAAATGGTTTCTTAGTGACTGCTAAAAAAAGACAGCACTATTATTAAGGCCTACAATTGTAACATCAGATGTTAGAAAGTCAAAACCCTTAGAGACCAGGTTGGATACTGCAGTCTACTACGTTTCAAAAATGTCAATGAGAAACAAAGCAGAAACTTCTCAAGATGGCATTTCAGTATTCTCTGAAGTAGGAATATAGACTCACCTCATACCAGTTTGACTATGACAGCACAGAGTATGCCTAACAGAACAGCAATTAAAGAAGTTTCACCCATATCTTTCACTTTAGGCTGTGCAAGCCTGTGCAGCAATGCCCTGTGCCACCACCTAAAAAGACCAGTAAAAAGTGAAATGTAAAAAGTGGCAGACTACTGAAAGCCATCATTGTTGTCTGCCCAGGAGAGACCTAAAGAGCTCAAGCCAGAGCACAGATTCTTTTCCTTCCATAGAGGAAATTCCAGCTAATGAAGTACTCTTTTTCCACCATGAGAAAGATATCATTTAAAGAGTATCTTCTGAAACTGAGAGTACAGTCACTTCTAGAACATCATGTAAAGGATGCAGTCTGTATCTCTAGTCAAACTGTCTGCCATTTCTACCCCCCCCCAGTCCCCTCCCCTCTGCTTTGTCCATGTTTCAGTATCAGTGCCCATCTGTCAGACTCCCAGAGAAGAGCCTCACAAGGTGGCCAATCTGGTCAATCAGACACTGCTGCCGAAAAGAGTCAACCCAGTCCATTGCCTGGGTGATGCTGTGGAAAACCAGTTCAACATACTAATCCGGCAGAAATCTAACTCACTCATTTTTTGCACTCTTTTAGGTTAGTGCTAGGAATCAGCTCACTAAAAGATGTCACCAAAGCACGTGGAATTTAGGACAAACAGCACCTTTTTTTTGCAGCAGCAACTATTACAACAGCTCCAGCACTCTCTGAAAATTGCAGTCTATCAACTTCCTTCCATACAGATAGCCTTGTACACACAGTATGGCCTCCCCAAACTCACCCCAAAGCTCCACTTTGTGGACTCAACCCTCACAGTGAGACTTCTGCTTTGTTACCTGTATTGATTCAAGTGAAACAACTCTACATAAATTGTATATGTTGACTACAATTTTTCTTTCTTTAGATAAAACAGGAAACAAATATCTACTGATAGTTAAGTTTATAAGATGCCCCAGAATGGGACAGGTCCTCTTAAACTGGAAGTCTCCTACAAAATTGATAGGGATTATTACCAAAAATTACTTTAAGGGCATCATTTTTCACCACATCAACAAATTCTGATGTTTACATGCCTCTCATCTTCCCATAATAGGTAACCAGGCAGTAAATAATAAATGAACAATCAAAGAGTCTACTGGGAAACAGTAAAGCATCAGTAGGAAGACTTTTCAGTTAATTTTACTGTCAAAGGTAAACAGTTGATAATTAGAACTCTGCCAGAGGGCAAGAAGGCTCATGAAAAATTAGGCTAAAAGGCAACAAACCAGGAATATTAACAGCTGGCTATAAACTAAATAACTAGTTCAGACCTAAAAGCAAATTTAAAAAGTACATGGCACACACAAAAAAAGTATGCAGATACAGAAGAACATAGTCTAAATAGGAAGGCTGTATAAATTTAACCGAAAACAGGTAAACATGCATCAGGTGGATGTAGTTAATATACATGAACATCTCATTCACACAGAATTCAATTAAATCAAAGAATAACAAGATTTGGGACACAGGGTTAGAGGTAAAAGACAGGCAGTTTACAGTTCAAAGCAAGAGATTCAAGCATGTTTGAATATTACTCTGACTGCACCATGAGTGGGTTCTGGTACTTTCAATATGTTCCTGTTAGACTTTTCTACTTCCCAACTGCCTGGCCAGCAGGGTTCTGGAGCACAGAAGTCATTCTCTGCGGGCTAGAACAAGCTACATGACAGAGTCTTTGCAACCAAAAAGAGCAATTACAGGGGACTCTTGCTATATACCTGCAGTGAGAATCAGCATGTTTAATGCCATTGTGCAGTTAAGCAGCTAATCCCTAAAAAGTCACTGCTCAGCATGTATGAAATGAGATTTACAGCAATTTATATTTGGGCCATGTTTTAGCAGACCTTCACAAGTGTTTTCACAGAGGACTGACAACTGGTAAATCAAAACCCTCTAGTGAAGTAGAAGCCCTCTACAAAACGATTGCAGAGATTTTTTTAATAAATATAAACAAAAAGAATGGATTTTCCTCTTGACCTTGACTGAGAAGAAGCAATTGTTTGTTCTACAGCTGTCCTCACTCCTCCCCTTGGAAAAAAAAACAAACCCAAAATAAAAAAGCTAAAGACAGAATTTTCTATGTATGTATCTCACAATTCAATAAAGTTACAACTAAGTGTTTAACAACAAAAAAACCCACCAATGAGCTTTAACTAAAGAAGCATTGTTCCCACATTATAGGAAACCCATTCATAACATGCAGAAAGCCAAATAACAGAAAATTAAAAAACAACTCCCCTCCAAATTTGCCTTACAGATATTAAAGCTCTGGGCAGGGGGCCATTTTCTCAAGTCAGCCAACCTCTGGTGTGCAAACCAACAGTTACTCTATTCCATGGCATACAAAAACTGAAACACCAGGACTTAGCCCTACCAGAATGTCCAAACCTCTCCAATTTCATTATTAAAATCTAGAATCATAGAAAGGACTTTCAAGATCATCTAATTTCTGCCAAGTACAAGGACACCTTCCATCAGACCAGGTTTCTCAAAGCTCCATCCAGGCTGGTCTTGAACACTTCCAGGGATGGAGCATCCACAACTTCTCTGGGCAACTGGTTCTAGTGCCTTACCACCTTCATGGTAAAGAATTTCATCCTAATATCTAATGTAAACCTAGACTCTTTCAGTTTAAAGCCCTTTCCCCTTGTCCTTTCACTACATGCCCTCATATAAAATCCCTCTCCAGCTTTCTTGTAAGCTCCCTTCAAGTACTGGAAAGCTCCTATAAGATCTCCCCAGAGCCCCACCTTACCATGGCTGAACTCAGCTCCCTCAGCCTGTCTTCATAAGAGATGTGCTCCAGTTGTCTGAGCATCTTTGTGACCTCCTCTGGATATGTTCTCACAAGTTCACATCCTTATTATGTCAAAGGCCCAGAGCTGGGCACAGCACTCCAAGTGGACTCTCATGAGAGTGAAGTAGTGGGGGAGAATCACCTCCCTCCTGACCTGCAGGCCACACTGGCTACCCAGGATTCAAGCACACATTGCCAAGTCATGTTGAGCTTGCTCTCTACCAACACCTCCAATCCTTCACCTCACAGCTGTTTGCAATCCATTCTCCCCCCAGCCTATATTTGTGCTTGGAATTGCCCCACGCAGGTGCAGGACCTTGCACTTGGCCTTGCTGAACTTCATGAGGTTCACTCAGGCCCACCTCTGTCCTGTCAAGGTCCCTCTAAATTGTCTCCCTTCCCTCCAGCATGTCAGCTGCAACACACTTGGTGTCATCCACAAACTTGCTGAGGATGCACTCAATCCCACTGTCCACGTCCCTGACAAAGACCAGCGCCAGTCCTCTTACCGACCCCTGAGGAATGTCACTGGTCTCCACTTGGACTTCAAGCTACTAACCATAAGTCTTTGAGTGTGATCATCTAGCCAATTTCTCATCCATCGAATTGCCCACCTGTCAATCCCACATCTCTCCAGCTTAGAGACGAGGATATTGTGCAAACGCTTTGCACAAACTGAGGTAGATGATGTCAGTTGCTCTTCTCTCATCCACCAATGCAGTAATACTATCACAGGCCATCAAATTTGACAGGCATGCCCGTAGCAAAGCCATATTGGCTGTCACCAGTCCACTCTGTATTTCACCTTAGATTTAGTGTAGTTTCCAAGTGGATTTGCTTCATGATCCTGCCTGGCATAGAGATGAGACTGACTGGCCTGCAATTCCATGGTCTTCTTTATTTCCCTTTCTAAAAATAGAACTTATGTTTTCCATTTTCCAGTCAGCAGGAACTTCACCAGAATGCCATAACTTCTCAAATATGATGGATAGTGACTTAGTCACTTCCTCTACCATGAGGATCCAGAGTATCTCATCAGGTTCCATGGACTTGTGCACATTCAGGTTCCTTATACAGTTTCAAACATGATCTATTTTGTTTCTCCAAACTGTCTCTTTTCAAAATCTGACCTAAAACCAACTGCAGATGAAGTCTCTGCTGAACTTTTCATTCAGAAGCTCAGCACATAGGTCAGACCCCTTATCAAGACTCGTTTGGACGAGGCCAAGTCATAGAATCATTAATGTTGGAAAAGACCTCCCAGATCATTGAGTTCAACCTTTGACTGAACACTAGTATGTCAAATAAACCACAGCACTAAGCTCCATGTCTAGTCATTTCTTGAACACTTACAGGGGTGGTGACCACCACCATCCTGGGAAGTCCATTCTAATGCTTAACTGGACTTTTGTTGAAGAAATTCTTCCTGATACTCAATCTGAACCTCTCCCACTGCACCTTCAGGCCATTTCCTCTTGTTCTGTCACTAGTTGCCTGAGAGAAGAGGCTGACTCCCACGTGGCTGAAACCTCCTTTCAAGTTCCTGTAGAAAGTGATAAGGTCTCCTCTGAACCTCCTTTCCTCCAGACTAAACACACCCAGCTCACTCAGTTGCTCCTTAGGACTTACTCTCTAAGTCAAATGTCCAAGCACAGTGTGAAAACAAGTTTCAGATTTCTGCATTTTGCAGAGCACCACTAGAGGGTTCATAGTTCCTCACTTTGAAATGCCACAAGGCATTTTAACCAGCTATACTTGCCTGTCAAGAGGGAACTAGAAAAATTCAGCACTGCAATTAGCCTGTCCTCACTGCTCAGTGGGCAGACTCCTGCAAGAACAGGATCTAAGACAGTTTTACCAACATCCATCTCCAGCCATTAGGACTAGCTCTCACTTTAAACCTCCAGACCTAGGTCAAAGGCTTTCCTCTGCAAATGTGCATCAGCACTGTCTTAAAATTCAGGCTTTAAAAGATCAGAAAGGCTGTCCACCTAAAGAACACACATATTCTTTACCCACTACCTTCTTTTCCAAGAAATTTGTTGTTCTTCACCATAGTCCTTCAACGTGGAGACTATTTTATTCATAATTTGTGCATACTGGAAAGGCCACACATGTAATTCATCAGCCTTTTATTAATGTCTTCAAGATTTTATAAATTCTGGAATATCACTGTATTGAGTGCTTCTGAAACACCAGAACAACCAAATAAAATACAAAATTCCTTTCAGAAAGAGAAGATGACAGGTTAAGGATAAGGTGCTTTCTTGTGAATACATTTCTAAGACAAGAGGCTTTTACTTTTAAACACAAAAATACTAGAGCTCAGTAATTTGCCTGGTGACATTTTTCCTTGTTTTTTGTTCTTTTTTTTTTTTTTTTCCCCTTAAGTCAAAGCACAAATTTAGCAAGTCCTCCTGAATGACTAAGTAAGGCGCAAAAAAGTTTCAATATATAATAGTTTTAGGTTTGTCTCCCTAAACATTTATCATCTGGTATAAAATACACAGTAATACATGTTTTCCTAAAAAAAGAATGTCTTTCTTCAAAAGGGCAGAAAAAGGCATAGTACAATTTGACTTTTATTTTCATTGAAAATCACACTGCATCTGAAGTAGAACAAAAAGAAGTAACAGAGACAGATGTTCGGTTTATACATATTAATGTAAAGTATCCTATTACACTAATGAACCTATTTTAAAATACTTTTCTCTATACCTATGGAATTTCAAAACAAGCTCTAGCATATCATAATAACTTCCAGTTCTTTCATCTTCTACTAATGTATTTTAAGAACATTAAAGAAGATTCTTGGACACATATCAAGGTAAAAAAAAAAATTAACTTGCATGTCTACTTCTCTTTCCTGAAACAGATATGGGATAAAATCTTTAACCTCTTGTGGTCACAGAGTCAGCTGAACTTCATATAATGCAGTAAGTAATCCAAATCTCTTCTATTTTTCATGTTGTCTTTGCCAGTTGCAGCTAGAATTTAGTGTTTCTTTAGACTTCAATTTCCTGTCTTATTTTCATTTTGCGTTCTAAAATCTATCATATGAAAGAAAAAAAATTAGGACACCTTCCCCTCCCCATTAATGAAAGGGACCAAGGATAATACATAATTATAAAATCATCAGTGAAGTATATAAATATTCCCCTTAATCAGCTGTCTATGAAAAACTGCTAACTTCCTAACATATTGACTGAAATATATATAAAATGTTACACTTAAAACGAACAGGTATTTACCTTTGATGCAAGATGTGACATTGAAGGTGAAACTTCATCATGAAGAAGCTGGTCTTTATTCTCAAAAAAAGGATAAAGATAAAAAAGGCCCATAGTCAGTTACTGTTTGACAATTAGAACTGACACATTCTAGACTATTCATAAATGCTTTTATTCTATTCAGCCCACCATAATATTGACAAAATATGATCACAATGCAAAACTTAGTGAACACCA
This sequence comes from Formicarius rufipectus, assembly GCA_013399695.1. Taxonomy (NCBI): domain Eukaryota; kingdom Metazoa; phylum Chordata; class Aves; order Passeriformes; family Formicariidae; genus Formicarius; species Formicarius rufipectus. The sequence continues at coordinate 635,602 of VXAU01004507.1, forward strand.
AGTTACTGAAATAAGACGTGAACAAAAGTGCACTAATAATGATGAAAAATATTATACCAGATGTCAAACAAAAAAATAAAAATTGAACTCTTACAAAACCAAAACCCCCATACCACAAAGAGAGATCAAGAACACGCTTCTATCATAACAATTTAGTACAATTAAAAATAAAAATTTAATTTGAACTTAATGGTTTTGTCTCTGTTTTTTGGATCTTCACTGATTTTCTAAATATCGAACTAGATGATGGTCTATGCAGTGTGTGGAGGCTGTGGAGAGATGAAGGTCTCGAGATTTTTTCCTCCTCACATTAAAAAGTTTTACATTTCCTTAATTCAAGGACAGACTTTCATCCACATTCCTCTCCCCTCCATTTAAAACTGTAGACTTCAGAAGAAAATTAGAGTGCTAAAGATACTTGTGAAGGGTATTCAGTAGGGAAGCATTTTTGTCCATCTCTGAATTAAACTCCTGTCTTAATATTGTTAGGCCATCCTGCTACTATCAACGTTCTCTTCAAGACAAGGCAAGTAAGATCATTGTTGGGAGTACTTCAGAGGCCAAAGATATAGGAAGTGGGACACAGAATTGAGGAAATACACAATTTTCACTTTCTTCAGTCTCTGTTTTAATGAGATATATGTTACCTTTTTTTCTTTACATATGACTTTAAATGCAAGCAGTCCCAAGTACAAAACCAGAACAGCCACGGATAACTCCAATTCAACTCCAATTTCGAGGGAAAGAAACAGAATACATCTTTTATGGAAATTACATCAAAATGGTAGTTTCACATAATCTCCAGTGCTCACTGTAGTCCATACTTTGCTTTGTCAGACACTTAGCGTTTCAAAAATTAAATTTATCAGTCCTTTCTTTTCAACTAAAGTAAATGCTAAGGGGTTGATAAGCTCTGCTCCATAACTTTTTGTTTTTGGTAACTCCACATGCACATGTCCCAAGACACCCAAAACACTCAGTATTCCAGCTCGCACACGTTACCAATGACCTCCTTCACTTTGCTAAAAGCATCAGAAAGAGGTGAGAAAGTCAGCATGAGAGTGTTATGTATTTCTAATCATGTGAGGGCCCCGATGTATCAGCTTAATTTTGAGAGAAGAGCTTCAAATCCCAGGCGTATGTTTATTTATTTATTTTCATAGTACTGTTTCTATTTACAGACAATACTTTATATTATACATGGGATAGAATGGAGGATTTCCAGAATTAAGTATGGAGACCATTGCATTCTAGTTCAATAGTAATCATGTGTTGGAATAGAGCAAGTTGTAGATAGCTAGCTTTACTTGCTGGGGCTGAACACAAAGTCAGGAACTTGTATTATCATTCAAAATGAGACTATTACTTCTTGTGAATCTCAACAAGTTATTAAGCTTCTGGATTTCAGTCAGCTGTCTAACACAGGAGGATATTATTGTAGATGGAATACCAAAAATGACAAAGTTAAGATTTGTGTAGCACTCTCAAATTAAACCTTTTTTGGTCTTTTTATTGCTCTCCTTTTAAGAAAAACATTAGCAATGTATTAAATGGAAATGCCTCACATATGCTACTCCAGAAGTCAACACTCCGTTTCAACACTCAGCTCTCAAATTTTTGGATGGGGTTGCAAAGTCATGCATGATGGGATCTCTTAGGACACAGGGTATGAGCTAGAGAACACTTCAGCTGATTTGTCCAAATTTTTCCCAAGAAGGAAAAAAAAATAAAAATTAACAAGAACTAAGAAAGTCCCAAGAAAAAATATGGCAAGAGAAAAAATTATTTCAGACATTCGGTGCTGGCAGAACTACCAGTTTCAACAACCAACAATACTGTCTCCAGAACAAACAAGACGCTGTTACTACCTTCCAAAGAAACAACACCTCTCATTTTAATTCTTCCAGCTCTCCAAGTATCTTAAGAAGGTTAATAAAAATATGAAAGTGCATAGAGACATCAGATTCTACTAGAGAAAAGAGACAAAATGGAAGTGTGAAGGCACACACCCTTTAGCAAGCCTTAGCACAAGAAAGCAAGAGTGCAAGGAATTTTCACAGTGAAAGTTTTTAGGGGAGACATGAGATAAAATGAGCAACTCAAAGGGCTAGGGAGTCAGCATAATAAAACTTGAATACCACTGTCAACACATGATGTAATTCACAATAAACAGTAGACAAAAGGAGGTATTTATTTGCTTCTTTAAGAGAGGGACAACTAGGGCTGTGTTGCTGTGTTAATATAGTGTTACTACTCACAGATATACAGAGCACTACCTCATAAGGACTGAGACATAAGGTTTGCAGCAATTGTACTCATGCAGTCGAGGCTGATAGTAAGAGGACAATACAAAGTTTAAAGATATGAAAAACAAAAATTAAAATATATGAAATCCTCAAGAAAGAAACTGGTGAGGATCCAATCTCTAAAATACATTTTTGGGGGTGGAAGACCTATCAAGTATCCACAATATCCTTCTGCTGAAGAATGGGAGACTTTTGGACAATGGCAGTGTGCTTGTGACATCCGTCCATACATCCCACTTATTGATCAAAAACAGCCTGTAGGTTTGAATTCAGCAGTCTCCAACACACTAGATTTTGAAACATTTTGTGGAAAATCCATCCTTAGGGAAAGCAGAGAGAAGGAGACTAATGCCCTATGGTGGGAAGAGTGTGAGAGGAGCAGGTGTAGGGGTTCAGAGCCTGCCACTGCCCACACTGCAGGGAGGGACCTGCACACTGTATAGTAGGGATGGGTTGTGTATTAAAACAAACAACAAAAAATAGAGAGAGGGAAAGGGCAGAGGGAGGGAGGGGACCTGTGCCACCACTGAAAAGAACTGAAAAGATGAGAAGTCACATACAACCCATCTTGACTTGTTACCCACAGAATAATTTATATTTTTAAAGGATACACATTAGTACACCCTTCTTGGGATACATATTCTCTACTTTTGTTACCATTCCGAGATCAGGGAGCCTGTGATTTGGTTTTTCAAATTTTCTTTAGAGGACAATCTACTGTGCCACTTCCTATAAAGAGTGAAGATAAGCTTTCTTTATTATGCTGCATAACACATGTTGATGCTGAACACTTACAAATTATTTGAGTGTGTTTTAATCTGGGCAGTTTAGAGTTATGACAATTCACTTTTTCCTTCAATGTAAAAGAAAAGCATAGACTACAGTATTTAGACTAATAGGTGGCTAAATGCTAAGCTAGCGGGAAATGCTGATCAGCGACTTGAATAGCCCTCCAGTTCTGGCAGGGGAAGGTTGGTATGTGCAGTGTGTTTTCATAAGGAAACAAGTGCCCTTTTGTTGGACACACTGCAAACCATAAGTTACTCAAGGGACTAATTCAACTTGCACACAAACCTTTTTGTACAGAGATCAAAATCGTAATCTGCTTCCCTCAGCTTCCTTTGTGGTAAAGTAATTAATTAGTCTCTTTAGATCATTCACTTTCATAATGCAGGACAAGATGAGGAATGGTGGACATCAAAGAGTTAAGGCAAATAATAGCATCATCCCGCCCTGCATTCCCTTCTTTTGCTCTAGTAAATAAAATGGTATATTATTGATTTTCTCTACCCAGTTGTGGAGCCTTCCTATTGTGCTCACACATCCCAACTGTCAGAGCTGAGCACACAGAAGAGTAAACAAGATACTGTTAAAAGAGTAGGTCCTTTTGTTGCACATTCTCACACTTCTACTTACTTATTGCATCCCCTCTGCCTATCATCACATCTCATCAAGGACGGAGCGTAATATAAAGCCTAGTAAGTGCAAATTAGATTATGCACCACAAATGTATTAAAGTGGGAAAAAAAATCCCGAAAGATACAGCTCAAGAGATAAATTCCAGGGAAGAATTTAACATAATTTCCAGTACTCCAGAAATCCTATTAAATAATTTAGTGATAGGAAAGGGGAAGGTTAAAACAAATAATTAAAAAAAATCACTCAGGAAATCACAAACCTGAAAGTTAACCTCTGAAGCTGGAAAGATTCCAAAAACACTGATTACAAACCAAACAGTTGAACAACCATATATACACAGCCTGACCAGAAACAGCACAGATTAGGAAGAGGAGATCACACCGCCAGATCACAATCTTAAAACACGAATAACAAAAGGAAATATTTCCTTGGGTCTGACTGAGAAGGATCTTACTAAAGTGTAAAATGGAACAAACAAGACTAAAGCTGACTATTAATGCAAAAGTCACTCTGCTTTATCTAAGTTTAGAACTGAACCAAAACCAATGCAAACACACTCAAACATGAGTAGGAAGAAAGTTATCAGCAGATCAGTGGCATTTGGCCTCATTTTCTTTGCTGCACCTGTAATATACACCTGGAAAAATTCAAAGCATGGATATATGCTTTCTGAGTCAGGAAATTGATGCAACAATGATCAAATGAAAATGAGCACTGAAACAACTATACGTGTTCCTTTAACATAGCTGAAAACAAAGCTGAGCTGTACCTGACCACCCACACAAAACTAAACATGCCTTTAAGGAAAAACAAGGCTTGCAATTTTAACCACTAAAAGCTACATTACCCAGTGAGACACAGCTTTCTCTTCGGACATGAGGCTGTGCATTCAAACATACCTGCAATGCTGAACCAGGAATTGCCTCTGCTCCTTTCTGGCAGAGATAGCCTAGACTGACATCAAGATAATTTGATCAGCCTTGTCCATATTTCATCTACTGCTCAATCTCAATCTTCCATTCATAAATCCCCAAGGCAAGGGAATGAATCAAAGAAGCCATCTGGGCAGGTGGTATAAATTGAAAATTTCCTGTTAATGTCACCCATGAAAAGCATTAACCCAGGCATTTCTAAAGTGTTGCTCAAGAGTAGTTTGGTAATTGAGATTAATTTTCCTCTTCTATAAACAATACTTTTCTACTCCAGAGTGCTCACTACACTTACAAAAAAACATCTACATTATGACAATAAACCATTTTAAATTCCATTGTAACTAGTGACAGTGACTCCTATCTTGCAAGTTTCCTCTGGAAGCCTTCAGCAAAACTGAAAATACGTTCACTAATAAAGAAAAGAAAAATGTAAAAATCTAAGTATGTTAAAGAATTATACTACATTTTTTGGATATATTTAGTAGACAACACTAACCTGGAAATATACTTTTAAAATATACTTCATCAGACAATTTGTAGAAGAACTTAATTCACTCCACTAACTTTAAAGGCTGGGTGATCACATACAGAAGATAACACATCCAACATATTTAAAAATGCTTCCATCTTCTAGGCTCAGTCTTTCATAACTGCCCATTATTCCCAGACCAACAGGAAGGTGAAAGTATAAGAAAACTGTTTTCCATCTTTCAAATAATTTATTCAATATTGATAATAAAGATGATGCTCTTGCCTTCAGCATCCACAACTGTTAAGAACTTGTTTAGCATTTTCACAAACTCTGCTTCATTCAACCACTTTGGTTATTGTTTTACATTCCATTACATTTTAAAACAGACTAAATTATGTCCCTGATTTTACTGTCAATTGATACAAATGGCCAAAGGTACCAAAGAAGATTAATTTCTGAATGTAAGTATTTACATAAGAACACCAGACTACTATGCCCTGATGTTCTTACATCAATACACAAGGTTATTCTATTAATTGTCTGGATTACTGTGCATGTCAGTAGTAGGTAGTTATAATACATCTTATTCAGACTTTTCTTCTCTGAAATATTTTTAGAAGGATATTAAAGATTGAATGCCTTCAAAATATTAGAAAAGCTGATATGTCATTAAGAATTTAGTTTTGCCTAATTTATAATATTTTAAATGTTTCACAAAAATTAAAACAGCTGTATTAAGATCAAAATACCATCAGTGTCAAAGCCGAAACAAGGAAGGTCAGATAAACAATTTTAATTCAATTTCTGCAACTAATGAACTGTTCCAGTGAAGTTTTCAATTTTACTGAAATTTCAGACTGAAAATTTGTCAATTATTTTTAACAACTTAGCCATAGTAAAAGTTCATATTTTCTTTTTCGTGATCCAGAAAACAAACCAACAGATGTTAATTCAAAAGGCAATAGCTGACATACAATTTTTATTCAGTCATGGAGTTTACCATTAAATTACATGTCTTTAAGAAAGGTCTTGCATGAGTAATGGCTATATTTTCCTAGTACACGTTCTGCAAAACAGGTTGAATGCAGCATTTTTTTGGTACAGTGTTCACCAGCACATGCACTGCTTCCTTTTGACATGTGGCTTTCATCACACTTGCACTGTTAACCTAGACCTGTCCTGGAGCTCCTCACAAAGAACCAGTGGCAACATTTGTTGGAAATGTACCTCTAGTGATGACAGCACCGAAGGATAGTCTACCTGGTAAAGTGTTCAGTAACTTCTAGCAACTCTGCTTATGTTATGGGTGTCTGGCAATCTGGCAAATAATATAAAAGATAAAAGCGAACCAAAAAATATAAACCTATTTTACCGGTAAATAATTAAAATTATTCATTCTTTCTCAAAACCCACTATATTTTAATTTGTATATTGATGGTAGGAAGTTCAGCATTGGTAGGAGATTATGACTCCAGAAAGCTCAAAAAGCCCTGTGAATATACAATAAATAAATGAGGGAAAGTGGATCTCAAGCAGTGATGTAGAGGAGATGATAGTGGTTTTGTGGATCAGTGAAAGGGGATCATTTTGTGTTAGGCTGGAGGGGAGGAAAGCAGACAAGGCAGCTGCTGGCAAACAAAGGCAATCAGAGCCAGTAAAGCAGAACTGGCTAAAGGAAAGATACAAGTGATAAAAATGACAAACAGGGGAGAGGAAAGGCCTGTAATAAGAAAAATCTTGAAAGCAAGGACAGAGATTTAAATGTAAATTTCCTGAAACACAGAGTTCAGCTGAAGAAATGGAATCTGAAAGATGAGAACTTAAACTTTATGCCATAAGCAACAACATTAATATCAGCAATGGGATTTGCAGGGACTAGGGGATGGGAAAACACAGCATAGTTATTAGGACCTGCAAAGGAAGTAATCACCATAAGGATGGGAAGCGAGGGTCTGCACAAGAATTTCAGCTGTCTAGACAGAAAGAAAAATAATAATAATTTAAAAAAAAAAGGGCAAGCAGACCTGATGTAGACTTCACAGAGGAAACAACAGTAAATTCTCTTTTGCACAACAGAAAAAAATCACTGACAACCTTCAGCTTACAGGTTTGACTGAAAGAAAAAGATACATACTGACGGCATTCAGGTAGGACACCAACCAAACAGTATGTTCTTTGTGAACTTTCAAGAGTCAGAATAATCCAACAGATAGGGGATAAAAGGTGAAAAGCAGATCTGACCCCAGTCAACTGTGTAAAAAAATGCTGTCTGCTACTGCAATATAGATCAAAAATTGAAGCACCTCAAATAAGAAAAGGATTTAAATAAAAAGAAAGCCTAAAGCCCCAAAAGACACTGTCAGTTCTGCAGAGCTCCAGAAGAGTGTAAAGAAACAGGACCCACCCAAGAAGTTGCTGAAAGACAGTGTGTGACAAGGAGGAAAAGCAAGAAAGGCAGGCCAAGGAAAGGCTCAGCGAAGTCTTTGCTGACAGTCCCACAATTTAGCATTCAAGAATGATGACAGAATACAGGTGATGGACATTAGCCAGGAAAATATCACTGAAATGTCACAAGAACAACTCCAATGAAAAGAAAAAAACAGACTAGCAGAGAGGAGAGTGTATGTTGGAATTATTAGAGTACTGCAGGCAAAGCCTGAGACACTTTCGAGCCTGAAATTGCTGGAAAGTGAAGGCAAGGCATTAGACAGATTAACACTGAGTCTTTTTTTTTTTAATTAAAAAGTACACTTATTCAACATATTAGTTGAACATAAGTAATGCTGCTCAACTCCCACCCATTCCTCCAGGGCCTGAGTTCAACTTATTCCAAGATGAAAGCCAGTATTAAAATTGTACCAAAAACTTCAACATCTTCATTAAAATAGATAACTAAAATTCTGTATAGCCATCATTCAAACAAGTCTAAACAAATTCAGCACAAAACATGTTTTTACAAATATTCTCTTTGAACAAAACAAAATCACAACTGGGGCGAACAGATTAAGGCTAAGGTCCTGAAAAATGTTTATGTGAAAGATAGAGTTGCATTAGATAACATAGGCCAGCCTGACACCCATCCACTGCCCTAATACATAGATGTATTCTAAAATTGAGTGCCATTTTACGTCAGAGTTCCATGCAGTATTGACACAGCATTGACATCTCCGAGCACTGATTAGAGGATAGCAGGATTGAGTCATGGAGAACTTAGCACAACTACCAAAACAGTGCCTACCAGAAGTCAAAACCCAGCATTTTTCCCTTTCCAAAAATACAACTACAGTTCAAACCATAATGACTATATTACAAACTGAACCCAAGTTTGGTATGCACCACTATGTACATTTCTAGTATATTTTCAGAGAGACACACAAAAAGAACAGTAATTTCCTTTCATACATGTTTACCATTTATGCATGTTAAATCACCTTCATGCATTATAACTTCAGTGAATAAAGCACCTTCACTGCATAAATTAAAAATATTTATGCTTCAAAGCATAAATGAAAATTAACTTCTAAGATTCAGTCTAAAACTAAGTGGTCAAAAAAAAAAAATCCACACATTTATTTACACAAGTACTGTTTCAAAATTTACTTGTCTTTCTTATCTCAGGAAACACCCTCCTATTTTAAATAAGTGTTAACAATTCAAAGTACTTGAATGTATGCAGAAACTTTTGCTTGAAAGTGGCCAGAGGCTTACAGTTCCCTCCCTTGCAATTTTCACGTTCTAAAATTTGTTTTTGTTCTCCTCTGGAACAAAACCAAACCACTCCATATAACACAAAACCAGCACTGACAAAACTTCTCTTTTTAGATCAAACTAAGCTTTTCTATTTAAGAACTATGAGCTTCTACAAATTTGGATGTCTGCTTGAGTAAGCCCAGATCAGGTTTTCATATCAAAATTAGGATGATTAAAATTGCTCTACAGTAACAATGGGGTTTTTGGTGCTGTTTGGGGTGGGTTTTTTTTTGGTTTTGTTTTTGTTTTAACTTACAGTAGCCTAATTCTTTGTTGCTGTCTGCTGCTGCAATGTTCTAATTATAAGGTTGCACAGTGAGAAGTCCTTCACTCTTTCTCATCTTTGAAGAAATAACATACATCACCAACATTTCATTACACTGGAATACTTTCAACCTGGTCTACTTTAATGACACAGACGTGACTACCAATTTCTTGTCTTTGAAGTAAAAAGTTTCAGCCTTATTTATAGCATGAATGGTAAAAGCTTAAGGATTTTCTTCCCACTTGCTTATTAAAAATGAAAATAAAGACAAAAGACAGTTGTTGGGAAAAACAACATGTCATAAATCAAAGTCAAAACATGATGACTCCAGCGCATCTTCTGTTTTACCAAATGACTTATCAGAAAAGAACCTAGAGGAAACTAAATCTAACAGTCAGCTTTCTGCTGCATGAAATCTAATGCTGGGCTTCTTAATCTACAAAAAAGCACTCAAACTAATTATCTGGATTTTGGCCCTAAAGACAAAAATTAGGGCAGTCCTGGATTCTCTTCCTCTTGACAAAGTAATCCTTCATTCACAGCAGGCTGTACCATAAAAACAGAGGCGGAGGAAGACTGGGACATTCTCACATACAGCTAAGGTGCCATGAGACCTGCCCCCATAACTCCTCCAAGCTCTGATGGGGCTAATGTCCCCCAGAGTCAGGGAGCTAGGTGTTGCCTGTCAGGACATAGTAGAAGCCAAGCGCAGGTCATTACTAAATCCCCCTACACATTATTGGATTTTATTGCCTTGAAATCATATTATTGGGAGAAAAAACATGTTCTGATGAAACATCAAAAAATATCAAACACTAAAAGCAGGGCATATGAACCAGATCTGTTACAAAAAGCTGAACAAGTAGATTTGGTTACCTCACATTTTCCCCTTGACACCTGCCTGAGCCGTGTTTTAGACACATAGTACCCATGGCTGATGTAGAAGCTGCCTTGACCATAAGAATCACAATGTTAATCAAGTGGTAATAGCTTCCTCTATAGTCTACCCTTCCTTAAAGTGTACATAAACTCTAAAATAGCTACAGAATATTTTGGAAGTATTGTTGCATTTCTTTCAAAAGGCTTTGATTTTAAGAGGCAAAATAGCTAATAGTTTATGGTCTTCACTCCAATCTCTGTGCCAAGCTACACTACAGTTGTGCTATCCTTCCCAAACCCTTAATCTTCAAGAAAATTTCATTTAGTGACTTTGATTAACTTATTTTTCCTCTTCTACCTCCAGTACCAAAATCAGCATCTTTTATTCCAGTGTCACTGGGAGTTGAAAAGGAATTTTCTTTAAATTGATGAAAATGTAAACCATTTGCACCAGAAATCATTGTCATCACCATCATAACTGGAGACTTACTAATGGAACAGAGGTCTAGGATAGTAAAAGACAACTGGACTAGACAAAACAAACCAACCAAACAAACCAACAAACTCCAGCCTCTGTTGCTAAAGTAGAGGACTGGGAGAATTGTCTGGACAGAAGTCTAGAGAATCATTTTATGACTAGGAGGCTACAGTCAGCAGTCTGAAAGGGGGCTTGGAGCACTGGTGGTAGAGAAGAAAAGCAGTGAAGAGTCAGTAGGATTCACTAGAAGCTTTCAATGACCTTCAGTGCTTGAGGAGAGTTTCAGGAGCTAAGCACATTTAGGAGGGCTATGACAGCACAAGCCAACAGCTTATCAAAAACAGCGGAAGTTTCCAAGTACCTGAGGATAGGAACTGTAGGAGGAATTGCTAAGGTGTTATATAAAAGGTTGTGAGAGATACTTCAGGTCACCTCCAACTCCACAATCACCCTTGTCCCCTGAAGGGGGTCTCCAAAATTAATGTTTGTTCTCTTCCCACAGAAGATCCTATTCATCCATATGAATCTTCACAGCTGTTGTCACACAAGTAGCAAGGGCTGGGGCTCTTCTGTCCAGGGGAAGGTTCGAGGCAAAGCTAACCTGGTGATTTTGGCTATTGGAAGATGGAGAGAATAACTGCTGTGACTGGGAGACGCTGCTCTTCAGCAGAAGCCACACATGATGACAACCCACAGCACTGGTCCACCAGGAACTCAATCAGAGAGCAGTTTATCCAGACACACTCCAGCTCTTCCAGCGAGTTAGGGAAGACAAACAGGGCTGAGAAGTTGGCTTTTGTACCTTCTTTTGAATAGAAACCTCACTAGTTTGCAACACTGGGCAACTGCTTACATCAGATATGCAAGTCTCCTGCAACCCCTCACACATCTAAAGATACTCTGTGACAATAGATCAGTCCAGCAACAAAGCTGTATCAGAGAGCGTAACAGGCTCCTGAGCTGGAGTGGAGCCTAATCGCTACCAAGTTTTTGAAAGCAAATCAACAAACATTTTTTTAGTTGTTTTGCCTGATACTCAACTGAAACCCTCTCTTTCAGGTTGTAGTAGGCGACCAGTACTTTGAGAAGGTCACTGCCGGTATTTAGCTCATCACTTAACAATGAAAGCTTTCAAACAACATTGTGACTCTTTTAAGGATAGACAACCACTATTATTAAAACCATAAAAAAACCCCACATGCTCCCAAACACTAGTGCTCTACACAGACGCGTAAATGAAGGTATGCCCTTAAACATCCCTGTTTAATGCAATGTGCCTCACAGACGGGCTGCACTGCCCCTGCCTAGGGCTGGGAAAAGGTACCCTGCGGTATGGAGCCACTGGGGTGAAGGGCAGCGATTTCCAGCAATGCCCAAGGGAGACGGGAGCGGACAGGCCACTCAGCACCCTCAAAACGCGGGTGGACAGCCGCTCGATCCGCGCAGACACCCCCAGCTCCGGCCAGGGCCAGCCTGCCGGCACAACCACGGTGGGAAAAGTGATTACTCATGCCGCCGGCGCGGAGGGCAGCGGGGCCGAGCCGCTCGACCCCTCCAAGCCGGGCTGCGCGCTCCTCCCTGCGGGCCCGCGAAGGCGGCGGCGGGCGGCGGCCCGCGGGGACGCGTCTCCTCCTCCTCGGGCGAGTCGTCCAGCAGAACTTTGCTGCTCTTGTTGAGCTTCCACATGGCGGGGGCGGCGGTGGCTCCCGCCCCGCGGAGTCCCGGTAGTGAGCGGGCCGAGGCGGCAGCGGGCGCTGCCTGCGCAGCCCCGGCCGGGGCGGCTGCGCTCGGCAGGACTGTCACCCCGCCGGGGGCTCCCGGGCCGGCCGGGGGGAGGAGCTGCCTGGCGGCGC
>VXAU01004507.1:648055-734830 GCA_013399695.1 Formicarius rufipectus
AACGCGGGCCGCCTTCAGGTGAAGCCGGACCCGTCGGGGTGCCGGGGGCAGCGGCACCCGTAGAGCGCCACAGATGGCCCGACATCACTGGCAGTGGTCCCGCCGTACGCGCCCCTGTGCCCGCCAGTGCACCTGCGGGTTTAGTCACCAGTTTACACACCCGGGTACCTGCTGGTTTGCCCACCTGTGTACCTGTCAGCGCACATTGCCCACCCGTGTACCCCCCCGAGGAATGACCAGAGTACCCCCCGGTACCACAGCCTCCCTCCCCCGTCCCGCAGAGCCCGCGGCCAGGGCGGACGAGGCTGGTGCATCCAGCTGGGAGCCAGTGAGTACCCCGAGCTCCCAGTCTGATGGCTGAACGATCCAGACTGAATGCCCTATGTACCAGCTGCTGCGTTCATCAGTTCTTGGTGTTCAGACAGGTGTGCTAGGATACTTTTCCACTAAAATCCCCACCTAGCCTCTCCCTTATCTATTATTTTGAGCAATGATTTAGGGTCAGATGTCCAAAGAACTGGGAAACTATATTAAACCACCATTTTTCATTGTTCTGCTTCCTTAACATCACTGTAACTTCACTAGTGAAAGGCAAAGAACCTCAAGGACCCCTCATGAGAGACTTGCAAGTCTTGCTTTGACTGTCTGATGTCCTCGGGGCTCGGCAGCAGCAATTCTTTGCTGAGAGTGATTTTGGCTGCAATGTGCTCCTACCTGCTTAACTGGAAGAGGGCTCACCCCCGGGCTGGAACACCAGGTCCTGCGGGCTGGCTGCTCCCTGTGCTGCTTGATACCTTGAACTCCCATCATGTGGACACCCGCAGAGTGGAGATTTGCAAATCAATGGGAAAAAAAACCCACTAGTTTTTCTGTCATAAAAAGTCCTTATCTATAATAGCTATCTTTAGAGACATCATGGTTTTAACTACAAACACAAAAAACACATTCACTTCACTTGAACCTGAAATCATGGAATTTACATCAGTGAAGTTTTAACCCTCTGTCTTGAAAATGAACTTCACAAGATTATATCAATGTGCACAAAGCAAGTGCACAAGTGTTTGAAGGACTGTAAAAGCCTTTAGTTTTGCAATATGTTTTCAAACAAAATCTTTATCACATTTTCCATCCCTTCTCTTGCAAGACTAAAAGCTTCTAAAAAGTGAAGCACAGAATTTCCTTTCACATCTTGCATTAATATTAACCAGATCTCAAGAGGATAGGAGACAAAACACATTCTCGGTTATTAAAGGCAGATCAGGTTTAGTATGGCTTTCCTCTAGAAGACAGTCAATTTTGTAACTAATTGTTTAACCGCTTACTCCTTCGAATTTATAAACAAAAATATTTCTAATTTACATTGCCACATTTGGGCAGCTCTAAGTACAAAACAACTATTTTATTTGATTTGAATTCTGTATTTAAGCATTGAAAAGGCAAAAAAAAAGAAAGAAAAGTTATTAGTCACTATGTGACCCTACTATTTTAATCCAAAACCTTCCTTACGCTTTTTTTCTTATGGTTATGTGAAACACCAGCTCAACCATTAGTCTTAAATCCTGCAAATACTTATGATTCTGGTCAGTTTTGGTCTCCTTAAGAAATCCACATGGCATTCCTAATACACACAAAATTAACTATGTGTCTTTGGTCTTTTTTTATTTTTAATAATTTTGATCTTTTCCCCTTAGTTTCTTTTTCCTAAGATCTTGAACTTTGGTGTGAAATCCTGCCTTTAGTCACTGAAAATCAGTCCAGTTGATTTCAGAGAGGTGAGATTTTCTGTTCAGATTTTCTATTTGTTTTTAAGACCCCGTGCCATGGCTGAGCACTATCTCTTGTTCTCCTAAGAAGAGTGTTATTTTCTGCTGATCTGTTCTACAGGCTTTGGCTTACAAATTTATTATTTCCTTTAAAAATAATTATATGCATCTAATCAAAATTATTTTTTTTCCAGAGTCAGAAGCTGACATCTGCCAACTGGATCTGCCTAAAGTGAAAAAGAATACAAAATACTTAAATAAAAAGTTTCTCCTCTAAGTAACTACACTGTCATGTATCCCCAGGTTGTATGCAGGGGAAGGCTGTGAAATCATGTTTGAGAAACTTCTCGCATAGTATTTAATATGTTATGAACATCTTTATAAATATCATTATGAGGAAGAATTGATGGTTCTACTTCTGAACTCTGGTCCTATCTCCCTTAAGGGAGCACAAACAGAGCAGGGGAAAAAAATTGAGTGAAGTAACAGAAAATGCAGCCTTTGTCGCTGACTTCCATGGAAGACTGAGCTGTTTCGAAAGCAAGGCCAGACAACCTGGCATTAGCAGCCACAGCCACTTCGTGACCTGGCAAAGCATTATACTGCTGAAAAACTTGTTTCTCCTTTCCTCTTTTACTCCAGGCTCTCACTCAGGAAAGAAAAGGGTGGAGCCCTTTTGCTGGACTAAACCAGACTCTCAGGAGACAGAGGAAAAATGGGAAAGGTAGAGATGATCCCCTATGTCGTACCAAGTAACTCCATGACACTCAAGTGACGTTGACATACTTGAGTGACTCCACGCTGCAGGACCTTTGGATATTGCCATACTTTCAGATACACCCAGAATCAGAGGATCAGTGCAGTTGGAAAAGACCTCTGAGATCACTGAGTCCAGACAATGAACGATCACCACCATGGCACTGAGTGTCACACCCCGTCTTTCCTTAAATATCTCCAGGGATGGCCCATTCCAATATCTAATCACCCCTTCTGTGTAGAAATTCTTCCTAATGTCCAACCTAAACTTCCCCAGGTGCAGCTTAAGACTGCGTCCTCTTGTCAGTTGCCTGTAAGTAGAGACTGACCCCCAGCTGGCTATAGTCTCCTTTAATGTACTTGTAGGGAGCAGTAAAGTCACCCCGGAGTCTTTTCTTCCCCTGGCCAAATAATCTTAGCTCCCTCAGCCACTCCTCATAAGACCTGTGCTCCAAACTTTATCACCAGCTTTGTTGACCTTCTCTGGACAATGGTTTCAGGTACCATATCTATCCCAATAGTTCTCAGCATTTGCCTTTCAAATCCCTTTTACTATTCATGGCATCTCTCACTGATCTGTGCCACAATCACTATTTCATTCGAGGCATCTGTCACTTCCCTGACAGACTAACTTTGCTATGGCTGCCTGAACACAGCTGCAGTGCTGCTGCTCTAAGCAATAAGCAAAAAGAAAGCCACGTTGCACTGGAGATCACATATCCACCACTGCTGCCACCATTGGCAACATTCTCAGCTATGCTTGGTACTCAGAGACTAACCAAGCTGTTGGAGGCTATTGCCAGCAAGATGCAGTGCACCCCTTCCCATCAGTGTTAGGCATGTACCACAAGCATTAGAGAGACATCCTTCTCCTCCTGCCTTGGTCCATTTTTAACCATTTTATGGTAAAAACTGTCTTTATAGCACTGTGCCAGAACATAGCATAAGTGCCAGAGTATCTATATATCTTTTCTGGGGTTTCTATCCCCAAGTATTTTTCACTTTCCAGACACTGATACTGCCAGAGTCCCAGTCTGGTATTTATCTCATGAAATATTGAATGTCTACATGTCTTATCTCAGTTATTCTCCCTTTCTAATTGGTAGAGAGAAATATTGTATGTTTTGTCCTTTTATCTTAACTTTCTTGGGTGTTTCTTGTGGACATGTAGCTATAACCGTACCAAAGTTCACAAAAATAAACAGCACCAGGGCTGTATCTTCTATACTGCAGAAGGGGAGAAAGGTTCAGCAATGAGTTAATAACAGAGTTCAGAGACGTCATGACTTTGTTCTTCATGTTTTCCCCTATACTTCCTAGCAGTTCCCTTTAAGGTAAAACATATGTAATAAAATGAGAGAGTACATATTGTGTGATATGATGCACAATTTGTATGAATATGAATTCTGGATGACTATAGTACATGAGTTCTGCAAGTCATCACAATGTCCAAGTTCACTCAAATGAAATACTTAATATTTCACTAGTATATGCATGTATGTAGGTCACATTTATTAGAGAAAAGTTGTTCTAGAGCAATTTGAAGAATAATTTGTTTTACTTTTTGGGGACTTCAGTGTCATTCCTATTTCAAACAAAATGTAGAATATTGCTAGTTTGTGAGCCAGAAAACACTCTAAAATAGTCTAACCTTCTTTTCTAAAGTCTTACATGAATATTTTAAGCCTTAGCAATAGAAAGGTGAGGTCCAACCCTATAAGGAAAACTTCTGTTTGTAGCCAAACTCCATTCTTACTGATAACAAAACCAATTGGATTTAAAATATTGACATATATAAGAAAGTTGTTTGTGGCTTGGCATGTATCTTGTTCAATGTGGCCTTTTGTCCAAAGAAAATGTGTGAGAGACAAAAGCAAAATATTTTTGGAAAATACACTGATTAAAAAAATTGACAGCTTACTGAATCAACTGTAAGTCAGTTCAAGAAATACCAGAAGTCTTAGAGGAAGTAGATTATTGCATGCAAATGCATGCTAAATTAATTTATAGTTTGTTCTTATGATTTATTACAGAGATTTTATGTCCCCAGGGATGACATAGCAAAAATAGAAGAAGGCCAGAACTGATGACAAAGATTCTTAGACATGGAAAAATACTGTAATGAAGATAGATTAATACTGTGGTTTAAACCAGACATAAATATGAGGAAATGAAATAAAAGTACACAGAAAAAGATTGAGAAGGTGGATAGAACTAATAGAATTGCCTCTTCTCATCAGATCTAAACAAGGAAGCATCCATTTAGTCAAAAGATAATGCAGTTATAACTGAAAAGGGAATAGATTTTTTCAACTGTTTCATTTCACACTGTGTGAATTCATTTCAGAAGAATGTCATTGAATCTGTATTCAAGAAACAGGAACTATATGGGGATAACAAGAACATCAGGTAATGCAAGTAAACCCAGAGGAGCTCATATGATGTATACGGTTAAGGTTTCAAGGAATATGCTAATTTTCACAAGCTAGATTTTAATAGCATGAGAATATATTCCATTATTCCCTACTGCAGGATTTTTTGCTGTAATGAACATCAAATTTGTAGTGACCTCTACTGGAAATAGAATATTAGATAAAGCATACCACTGCCTAACCTCTCCAGTCTTACGTCCCTTTTCTCTTCCACAAGTGTTTTCAAAAAAATTTGTTAGACAAAAAAGAATTAAATTACCTGAACCAGTGCTGTTCTTTGCAATACTTACATTGGATAGAAGTGCACTCAGAAGATTTCAAGTACTAAAATTTCATTGTCTGCAGGAAACAAATGTCATAATCTGAAGTGGGTGCAGTCCTCCATTTTTTGAGGTATGCCATGATTTATACTACGTTGGGCAAGAAGTTTTTCACGAAATCTAGTGCATTTACAATTATGAATTATCAAAGTCTAATGAAAGTGAAAAATTGGAAGATTAGCTTTTGAGTATGTAAGCCACAGAGTACATGTGGTTTCTCTCATGAGAGTGATTGCCCAGACTCAAGACTTGTACTTTACACAAGAACAGTAAATACAATCAAACATGCATTATCTTCTAGACTACTTGGCAATCTGCTTTGCAGGAGAAGTAGTAAAGAGCTAAACTTAATGAAACATCCTCAGCATTTTATTTAAATCAACAGCAAAACTTTGATTTCAGATTCAGGCCTTCTCTGCCTAATGAACTGGTGATCTCAGCCTGAAATATTTTCATGGCTAATACTCCATGAGCTCCAAACAGGCAAAGGCCCCCAGGTAGGACCTTTTGTTTTCTAGTTCCATCATTATCTAAGCAAAACAAAGAGTACTGGGGGAGAAAAGGGAGACTGATTTGCCAGTGCAGCAGCTCTGTACCATGAGTATCATCTCTGCAGTGCCAGGGGTTACTAGTCTATAGCAGAGATGGCCTTAGTTTTCTTTGGAGACCCAATTCTTACCTACAGTTCTGATCCAAATTTACAGCCCAACAACTCTGAAGAGTGCAAGGCTCACCTCCATGTTCTCTCATTGCTCAGAGCATAGTAGGGCTGTTTCTTACAAAAAAAAAAACCAAAACAAACAAACAAACAAAAAACCCCAAAACGTAAACCAAAAACATCATATCTCTGAAAAGACAGACAGGAAAAGGGGATTGGCAAAGAAAAATAGTCCAGAAACATTCCAGTTCAGTGCTTGTTCTGTTGGTTGACATCAGCAGTGGGAAGATAACAAAGGGAGCTACTCAATGTGAAGGGGGAATCTTGAGGCAGCAGCGTATGACTCTCCTGGGGCCAATTATTCTTCAAGTATTTCTCAGTGATACAGTGAGCACATAAGCTCTCACTAGACCATGCAGGAAAGAGCTAAAAAGTTTTAATTAAGTCCTGTTTCAACCACATCAGCTGTCTTTCTCTCTTTTAGACCCAGGTGGTAGCCCAACCATAACCAAATCTTCAACCCCTCTGAGCAGAAAGGTCTTGGCAAAAAACAAAATACAAGGAGAACAAGAAGATATTAAAGAGGGGGAAAAAAGAAAATGGTTAAAAGGCAAGTGTGGGGGTGTCACAGACTCAAAAGTAGATTGATGGGTACTGGAGGAGGGCAGCCCCCAACAACATCAGTCACTCCTGGGACATGCCATGGGAAGCCATGGTTGCTGCCCAGCAGTGCTCTTTTCATCAGCATGAGAAGATGAGGCACTGCTGCAGTTTGCAGGATACCATCATTGACTCTGAGTCTACTGGTTGCATGAAAAGCCACTTCAGCTGTAACTGGGAGGAGACTGATGAATAGGTCTTGTGTTTACTGCACATTGCGTTACAAACATCTCAAATTATCATTGATGCAAATATGTTGGAGGAAGAAATATTCTTTATTTTAGGACGGAATGAAATACTTTTGTGCAGTGAGGAAGCCTTATTTTTTATATGTCATGCATGATTTAAGAAGGATTTTTGTTTATTTGTCACTTCTTTCCTTACATTTAAAATATTCTTTATTTGCTATACTAAGAATGGGCTTCAGATGTGAGAAAACCAATTATATGCTTCCTTTGTAGTTCAACTTCAGTGCAATGATCTGAAAGTACTCACTTACATATTAGTGAATTAATCCTGACAATGTATTACTCAAATAACATCTTCATAGCTAGAAATTCCATGTTACCTTTTTCCTTTTTTTTTTTTTTTCATTTTCAATGTTTGCTATTGTTGGAATCAAACAATAAACCATGATTAATAATAAAGTGCTATATGTGCTGAAAGCCAAAATACACAGATTCTTCTAGCAAGCTCCATCAAACCTGTTACTAAGCAAGCAAGTGTCCTGACTTCACACTCTTGCTGTTTATCAACTAGCCCACTTCTTTTCCAATTCCACATCTACACTAACAAGTATTCTTGCAGAATTGTCAACAAGCAGCCATGAATTGTGTATCTACAAATACATTTTTTATAAGTTTAAAACCTCACATTATTTTCATCTGAGTGATACAACCTTCCCAAAACCATAGAGGCTTTCATTAAGCCTACAGAAGAACATGAACATAGATGTTGCCTCTCTCATATTTTTTCCTAGCAATCTTCCAGTTCCACAATGTCCTGTTTCCTCAAAGCAATTGTCCTATTGTGGTTTTTATTTCCATTGCTTTGCATTGATCAATGTGATATGAAAACTTCATCTTTGAGAAGTACTTTTTGTTTTCTTCACTGCTAGCCCAAATTGCAGGAAGGCGGTCATTGCCTCACATAAATTGTGAAAATACTTAAATATCATTCTTCTGTTTTGAGAGAAGGAGTGAATCTCCTCACCACAGAGAGGATTGAATGTGTAAGGCTATTTATGGTGCAGCAATAGCCATTTTTGTGATACAGATGAGATGAAAACCAAGGAATGAGAAGTAATATTGCTAAAAGACAAACATCCTTCTGAAACAAAAAAGGATACTTGCTTCAGTATGACTGAATCAGGCCAAAACTCCATTTGCCACAGCATCCTGTCTCTGACAATGATCTTTAAGAAAAGAAACAAAACACAGAGTATGTCCTGTGTGATATTTTCCCTAGCATGTCCTGCCAGCATCAGCTTCCTATTCTAGAGACCATGTCAGCGTCTTTGGTTTTAATAAAACATGACTGACTTTTCTTCCTTGAGTTTTCACTATGGATTCAGCTTCTCACACTGATACATAAAATGTGTTTCCTTACCTGTTTTAGTTTGGTTTATTTTGTTTTGTTTTGTTGGGTTTTTGTTTTGTTTTGTTTTGTTTTCAAATGTAATGAAACAGAAAACCACACAGAGAGCCCTTTGATTTCCACCCACCTCTGCACACAGCTAGGGTGCCCAGCACTCAGGTGTGAGTTTCCTCTAGCAAAGACTTTCAGAGAACGATGGAATTTGTAGTAATTTAAGTTTCTGTTCCTGGCAAGGGATAAAGGTCTAGTCCAAACAGCCCACTAAGCATCTTAAGTGTTATTGTTATTATACCATGCAGACACATAATCTTCTGCCCTTTGAAGTACTTGGCAGTCTATAATCTGTGACTACAAGAAAGCCTGTGGAGTCCAGCATCTGAGAAATGTGCTTTGTTTCTAATCTAAAGAAGTATAGAATTACACACAGTATAGAATCATACTGTGGAGGTATAGAATTTCAGTTAAGGAGATTAATGCAATCAAATGCACTGAGAAATTAAAAAATCAAACAGCATTGGAAAAAGTAGCAATATACTAGCTAAGCAACAAAACTGAGACAGTTGTGTGACAGATTGAGGTGGAGTTATGGCTCATGAAATTGTGCCCATATATTTTCCATAGAATTCTGTAGAAAAAATCCCAGGTATTCATGGAAGTTGAAATTTGAAAATAATTTTATAGCAAGTGTTATCACCTCAATAAAACTGCATGTGAACCTCTTATTCAGAACAAAGATTTTTGCAGTTAAGGATCTTGCTTACTACACTTTGGATACCTTTAAAAAATGAATTAAATTATATTTACTCCTCACGTATATAGTCTTACTATGGATTTGACTGCGATTTTACTTTGTTTACTTTGCTTTTGAAATACATAAAAAATGAAATTAAAAGTATTTTAATTCTGAACGAGTATCTACCCAGGATTAAAGGCAGTTTTATTAATACACTTCAAAGTCACACCTGTAGCTGATTCAGATCATTTTCCTGAATACTCCTACATAATCAAGGCTAGTGCGACATGCTAATAAGGGAAACTTCTGTAGTCCTGGATAATTACAGAGTCAGGAAGTGAGCTATACATTTTTTCTGGAGAGGTCATTATTCAGTTTTGATTATTAATTAGTTTTCCAATTAAAGTATGCAGGAGTCAGTAGCATTTGCCTAAATTTGTGTATTTGCCATTCCTATTATTTTTCTTTAGCATGAAAGAAAAGTGTTCCCATACACAGACTAGTGATGCAAGACTGAGTTGGTTTTTATTTTTATGTTTAGGCCAAGTTGCTGAAATCTTATTCTCATTGGCATAATTGATAAAAGTTTTCTCTGACTTTAGCAGAGCTTTATTTTGATTTAAAATAACTTCATACAGGAGAGGAAAAAACTTGCATATATGCAGTATAGAAGCGTCAATGTAATGTAAAGAGGTATTTTATCAGATTAGCTCTTGTTAAGACTTTTCTCTATGGATAGATCAAGATCTTCATAATCTGAGGTTTTGTAATCTATGAATAAAAACATTAATGATACACTCGAGTTATTTTATTCTCTCTTATGCTTTTGAGATCAGTATTAAAAATGAGATTTTGTTACCCAGTTGAATTTCACAAGAGAAAGATTCACTTCAGTTGGTTCAAAGCCTAGTAACAGGAGTGATTTTTTATTTTTTTTTTTTTTTGTCTCTTTTCACTCTCAAACATTGCGGTACATAAGCTGAAAGGGGATCTTGGGTTAGCCCAACTCTTCTGACAGAGTCTTACCTAAAATAGGTATTTTCTCAACAAATTTCTGAACAACATTAAGGGCATAAGAAATCTAGGGGATATTGAACCAGTAATATTAAATTCTGTTTTAGTATTATTTATCCAATTGTGTAGATTATCTAAATTTAGGAAAACTAGGTAACAGTTTATGTGGCTGAGTCTTTGCAGATTTCATATAATCATAGAGTCATTAAGGTTTCCTTGTCTCTAACCTCACCTTCATTGACAATGGTCTTCTCAGCATTTAGTTATTTCAAAACCAGAACTCAAATACAAAGTTCTTCCAAAATCATCAAGCTTTCACCAATCAGTGGCTGCTTCTCTCTCTTCTCAATGCACTGTCACGTAGAGGCAGTGTGGATCACCGAGGAAACTGGCACCTTGTTACTTAAGAATTTTCTTCGTGTGTCCCCAGTGAGACACAAATCTACAGTAATCTAGAATTTCCTCTTTTTTTTACAGCACTTAAAATTTTAGATCCAAATTTTCACCCAGGTGTTCGCTAGTAATGTGCTCAGCTTTGCTTAGCAGAAAGGTCTACTGTAAAGCAGGTGCAGGTGAGAGAGTTACTTTCTGAAAGCTTATAGTGCTTTGTGTGTATGATGCTTAATGTAGGTCAGGTAACAGAGACTATGTCCCTTATGTTGAGGAGTCAGAGAATATAGAGCTTGCTTTAGCCTCAAGGGGATAATTCCAACCTAGGAATTCAGTTTAGGCTAAAGCTGGAGAGATTTGTACTGGCTGAGAATTTGCTTATGCTTTAAGAAGCTTACTTTGACTTAGGGAGTTCAGAGATTTTATCAAAGGCTTCAGTTAGAAGAGTTTGTCTTCTGTGGATAAATTTGCATACCAGTACTTCTCATAAGAGTTTTGTAACTTAAATTTGGATAATTTTTATTTAGGTTTAAAATAATGTATTTTTTTACAGCTCTCCCTGCCTTTATTTCATCCACTACTGATACCTTTACATGTTCACATATTACACTTAGACCATAAAATCACTAACTTTGAAATTCCATTGTATTCTCCTTCTGGCTTTCGTAGACTCAATATGTACTTGGAATAAATTCTTTTGTTTGTAATATCATGATATCTTGCTGTCTAGTGTTTGATCAGGAACTTGTATCGCAAAAAAAAACCCAAAAACAAAAATACTTATTAGTTACTTGGGACAGAGAAATTAATGTTTTAGGAAAAGTAAAGATTGATACCAAAACTAGTAAGCTTATATTTCCTATGAAGACAAATGTTTAGATTTACAAATGGTATTGCCTTCTGTGCCTTGTATTGTGCCTGTTGTGTTGTCGTACAGTGCTGTGATCTCATAATCCTGCTTCTGTAAAACCATTTTTATAACTTCATATTAGATTTGACAGTTCCACGTTGATCTTGATGTTGATCTTGAAGGTAACCAGCCATTATGTGTATAAGCAAAGTCAGTCATCCTTCATTTTTCTTAAGAAGTACCTAGTAAGTAAAGTTTCCTTTGAATTTCAAAGCAAATAACATCTGGTTTAGTCACCTTGAGCAAGGTTTCTGGATGAGTTCAGCAGCATAGGAACCTGCAGTTGATCAGTTTGTCACTGCCTTTAAAGGCAAGTATAGAACTGTTTCAGATGGCACAGGTTAACTCAGCTATCAAGCCACCAAATTAATCAATTTGCACATAATAGATTTTAATAGCCACCTTTTGTTTTCTTTGCAGAGAAAGGCTTGGCATCTGGATACAGTATTTCACCGCATCTTTCTTGTGTAAGCTGATGAAAACCTATCAGTGAGGTAATTTCAGAGGGAAGGCAGCACATCCCATTAACTTGTCATAGGATTTGGGTACCTGGTGTTCAGCTAAATCCTGGTTTGCAATTCAGACATATTTCTTTCATCACTGTTTAAACAGCAAGCTCCCTAAGCACAGGGCCTTCAAGGTCCCTGTACTGCAGCATCCCTGGGTTTAGCAGAGCCCAGATGACAGGAGAGGAGAGGCTGGTGCTTGCCTTACCTCCTCATCAGCTCAGTATTAAGAAGAAAATGATCTTATTTTTCTAAGCTCCCTCAAAGAGGTTTTGGTTGCCTGGACCTCAGTAAATCTTTTCAGTCTGCTCAGATGCAGCAAGGGTAATGCATCAGATGGGTGACTCAACATGGAAATCCAATGCCAGTACATGGATTCACAGTTTTTTCAGTGAGCAGCGTGGCCTGCTTAACCTGCTACAAGTATTCCTCATGTTACTGAGGAGACCCCCACAACAGGGGGGGACCTGAGCCCACAGAAATGAGGAATTCCTTGTGTGACAGTACTATAAACATCTGGCTGCTGCATGGCTGAAGTCATGTGCCTCTTTGCTGCCACTGCAAGAAAGAGTAAGATATGTTTTGGGGGCGTGTACTTGACTACATAAAATCTGACATATTTTTCTTTAGTTTATTGATCCTTGTGTTCTGCAAAGACCTGGTGGCATTTTACTGTGTAATTTTTTGAAGACTTGGCCATTATAATATCTCTGACAATAAGTATAATAACAAAATGAAAGTTGTTAACCTAATTATATAAAAGTAAAAAATAATCCTTCTAGTCATACATATATACAGAGATTTTCTCCATTAAGTAAGCCTGCAGGGAAATGCCTAAGTAAACAAGTGAATTACACTAGCATATAAATCAATCAAATCAGTAAATAAAGGTACACATCCTAGTGCTGACCCTCTTCTATGAAAAAAGTCACTGGTGTTTCTCCTGAGGGTCTGTGGAAAAATTAATACATCATTAACAAAGCCTAGCTTTTGCCTTTCAGAGCTATGTAAAGCAGAGGTTATAATGCATGGCATGGAATAGCTCACAGACCACATGCCCAGAAGATATTTGGCCTTTTTGTTTGTTTGTGGATTATTTTTTATTGCTTTCTGGAGGCTGGAGAAATTAATAATGTTGCATAATCTTAGATGAGAAACACCACGTCTGAATTGTGCAAGCACAGCTGGAGGGTTACTTAGGTGGTGACTACTCCTTACCCACCCAGACTGTCGGGGCAGCTGGTAATTTCTAGGTTTGCTTCCTAGAGATGCAAATTATGATGAATTGCACTCCAGAAATTCAGTACAGTCTAAATGAATATGGGTTCCTTTGTGCTTCCACTGCCCACATGATGTTCATATGGAGGAGTTCCTCGTTATTCCTGTAGCATTACATCTTTCAAGGTGCACTGGCTTTTCTCTGCAGGCAGACATTGCTCACAAAGTTAGATCAGCAGTAGAAAAGATCTTGTTTGCAGGAGAAACGTTAATTTTTACCAGTTTACCTAGTGAGAAACAGTGTCTTTGCCAGTAGATGTCCTTACTGAAATTAAGGGATACATGGCAACTTAGTCAAGTGCATTGGTTAACAGCATGAGTACCACCCCTGGCACCAATGTGCAGTGCCAGGCTCAGACACCAGTTTCTCTTCCTGCTCCAGCTCTGCAACTGCAGTACAATGAAGGAGATCCATGGTTGCAGTGATCTATAATTTCAGCTTCAGAATGAACAAGACTTCAGTTCATAGTGGAAGAAAAGGAGTCACATTTTCTATTTAATGTAACATTTATTAGTATTTTTTATGCATTTGTTGAAATGACTGCTAGTGGTATTGTGTTATGAATCTGCATGCTGTTAAGTATAAAGTAATCTATAAGAAATCTGTTACCCTTATTAACATCTATCACCCTTTTTGTTATCTGCTATTCTATATCTTCCACCTGTGAGTGATTAAGATATGTATAAGTAACATTCTAAAATGCATAAATATTCAAAGAAAATAGTCTTGTACTATGTCTTACTGTAGTATTTGTCTTCTAGAAAATGGAGTTGTTTGACATGGAAGAATGTTTCACAGTGTAGTAAAAAATGCAGTTTCTGACAGAATGAAGATGTTCTTCATGACACAAAAACACTGGTATCCAAAACTTTCTTGCTGATTCCCTCAGCCACTTCTCATAAGACATTTCATTGTAAGCTATTGAATAGAAAAAAGCTCATGACCTAGCACTGCCAGTGGCTATGCTGTTGGTATCAGGCTGGTGCAACATAAGTTTGAATCCTTCAGGGAAGTTGGCAAGTTGTGGCTTGAAGCTATCACACCGTGGATGAATCGAAGCGTAGTGAGTTCTTATTGAACTGGCATTTTGAAAAGATTGTGGCTGATAATAATTTATATGGTAGAGTAAAACAGAAAAAAAAAAAAGTGTGAGTATTACTAAGGTTATGACATGAGCTGTAGAAAGTAAAAAAAAAGTGAAAAGGTGAATTTTATATTCAGTCCAAAATTGCTGTGACATCCAAAGGGGTCAGCATTACTCAATGAGCTAAAACCTTTGTTATATCCAGTGCAGTGTAACAGAGAAAGGTTGAAATGTCAAAACTGTAGATTTTAGAGTTTTATGTGGCCTCATTTTTCCTTAAAAGTTGATCATGTAAGGGACAGCATGGGATTATAGGAAAAAAACTCATTTAAAAGATCTACAGAGATGAGCCATACTTCTGTGTATATTTTTCTGTAGAAACACTCAAATAGTAAAAATATGTTTTCTGGTGATAAAAAACTATTTCATTAGTCTTTTTATTTGTTTGTTTGTTTCACCCTTGGAACTACTAGAATGATGAAAAATGTGGCTTTTCTAAAGGTCTGTGGGACTAGGTCTGCAAAGAAGTGCTCCTGACCTCCAATATTTTGTAGTGGACTTGAGCTGCTCAGCCCGGAGTTGTGCATCAGGCCCACCTTCCCTTTGCTGCTATTTGCACAGAAAGCATCCCCAAACCCGCTGGCTGTAAGGCAGTCGCAGCATGGCCCAGGAGGATTCCCTGTGGTGTGCTCCTCAGTGTGAGTACACCTGGCAGCACATGGAGGCACAGACTTCCAGGGGCAGAACACAAGTGCAAGATAAGTGAGAAGGGGAAAAAAGAACCTTAAAAAATAAAAAAGCAATTGAAACCAAAGCTAGAGAAAAACAATGCAATCTGATCCTCAGTATTGTAAAGCATCTCATTCTGCTTTCTTACAAAGCTGGAGCAAGAGAGAGATCTCAATCTAATCAAAGCTTGAAGAATGCTTGCCTTAGTCCTGGGAAGACGGAAGAAAGCATATCAAATCAACAAACATCAGAAAATGAAAAGTTCAGATGACAAAAACAAAATCCAAAGTATGTATTTATTTGTTATTACTGCAGTCATTTATCTCCAGTTTAAATTTTGGGTTTGTTCTGTAACTTACCAAATCTCAGTTTATTCACTTGCAAAACTGGTAGACTACCTACCTAGCAGAAGCTTTCCAAATATAAATGTGTGGGTTGCATTTGCTACTTAGCTCAATGTTCCAGAAGTGCTTTTTGGGATTCCTGAGTAACATGCACAGGAGAACTAATAAAGTGTGGTTGGTACTATTACTCTGAGCTTCGGTGAGGTCATGCATTAGTGACCTGACATAATGGAAATAATGACAGTGACCCACTTCAATCAAATTCTGTTTTGACTGAGAGCTTGCAGAGTTTATCCATAAATGTGAGCACAAGGGAGGACTGTTTCAGTATATTTAAGGAGGGAAAAAAGCACGATTAATATCTTAAAATCTAAATACCTTTATATATATATATATATATATATATATTATTTTTTTTTATATCTATGCTTACTTCAGCCCCTCAGCACCAGGAAAGAACTGACCTGATACTTAACTATGGATTCAAGTGATCTCAGATCGTCAGTTTTGAAGGAGTTGCCTGAAACCTCTGGATATCTAAAACACCAGAACCTCCTCCCAAATCCTCTGTTAGTAGCAATTAGCCTTTTTTAGACCTTGGAAGATCTGTGTGACAGATTTCAGTAAATCATAGTAAAACCATGTTTTCTTCTTTTCTGTGTATTGAAATAACTCCCTAAATCTCATTCTTTTGGATCAACTGTTGGCAACCCTCTGGCAGAAATACTAACTGGCAATACAAAAATGTTAGGCTGTAGTCAGCAGACCCATTGCACTGTAAATACTGAAGCTCGTGGAAAGAAATGCAGTGTAGGAGTAACCTTTTACTCCCTTCTGCATATTTGTGGGGGCTTTCTGCCCTTTTGCACAGTTGTAAGCTATTGAACATAAAGCAAAGTGCTGTTGGAGGCTGTGGAGCAATGCTGGAAGTGGGAGCAGAACAGGTGACTCCATTTGCTTTGCTGCCAAATACTTTAAAAGCTACCTTTAGCCACAGTGTGTGGGGTGGGCATTAAATGAGGTCTCTCTACTGCCCAGGGTATAGCTGAGTGAGGATGTTAAGTGACTAATGATGCAAGGTAGAGGTTTCACTGCCCTCCAGAGACTTCAGACCATCCTTTAAGCACAGCAGAGACAGCCTGGGCTAAGGCACACATCTGTACTGGGTCAGACAGAGGCACTCAAATTAGCTTTCAGAAAATCCTGTGTACAGGTGGCATCAGCAAGTGCAAACATCAGAACAGACACTCCATGAGATTTATATACCATTAAACAGAACACATTCCCTTCCTCACAAGTGTGTCTGAGATCTGGTCCTTCCCTTCACGACCTAATAGTCTATGGAGAACAAAAGAGCCAGTGAAGTGCTTGCTACTTTCTTTGGTGCCTGATAGCTGGTGATCGAGGTGGATGGAACCAACTCAGTCAGCCCACTGCAGCTCCTTGTGCAGACCAAATTAACAGCAGCAGTAATACATCACATGCATTCATTTCCTGCCAGCTCAACAAGGAAATGATATGCATTTCTTGTAGATTAAAATACCACAGCAAGCCAAGCCAATGGGTTCACCAAACTATCTCAACCACCAGTACAATATTTCCTCCTTGGGCTGTCAGGTCCTCTTGGGTTTAGCCTTTACTTATTTTTGTGGGGTTTGTTGGTAGAGCTTACAGTCATTTCCCAAACTGCAAAAAGGTGGTAAAGAAGTATACTATTTCTTTGCCAGTATAATTTGCTGATATAATTGTGTACGCCTTACAAACAGCACTCCTAGCTAATATTACCAGAGCACAATGTTTTCCAGGCTCAGGTTTAGCCTTTTGTAGGCAACTGAGAAAAAACAGCAGCTTTGGTCACATTGACATTTCTGCTGCTCTGCCTGGGATGTTCCTGTGGGAAGAGAACATCTTTCCTCTCACCGTGCCAGCCAACAGAGCAGTTCTGATGCCTTTGAACATAAGCCAAAAAGGGGATTAGAACTTCCAAAGTAAGTATGTTTGATGACACAAACTAACAAGGCATGTCCACTACTGCTTTGCATGAAGCCAGTTAAGAGTTTCAGTGGAGGTATAGAGGTACTTGGTATTTGAATTGCATTAATGTCTGAAAGAGTACCTTACTTTAGTACAAAAGATTTGGTTACATCCAGGAACAAAAGAAAATAAAAAGGTTGTGCTTTTTTGGGTTTGGCTTGTTGTTGGTTTTTTGGGTTATTTTTTGGTTGGTTCGTTTTGGGTTTTGTGTTTTGTTTTTGTTTGTTTGTTTGTTTTTGTTTTAACAAAGTAAAATGTTTTTCTTGTTATGGACCTGGGGGTTGGGTGGCGTTTGTTTTAAAGGTTCACAGGAAAGGCCAAGTGCTCTATGAGTGTTTCGGACACAGAGTGTGGTTTTATAGCAGCAAGAAGAAAAGAAAAAGACACATTCAAAGCATACTGATAATTAGTGCTGGATAGGAAAGAGCAGAGGAAGGAAAGGAAAGGGAAAGGGAAAGGGAAAGGGAAAGGGAAAGGGAAAGGGAAAGGGAAAGGGAAAGGAATCTTTAATTGCATTCCTTTTCTCCCAGAGCTCATGAAGTCTCTCTCTACCATCATAAAGTGTCTTTGTCCCTGCAGGACTGAAGAGACCTCAGCCAGATGAGCTTCAGGGCATTGAGGTGATGATTCTTAGAAGGTGTGACAAAGAGAGTGATTTCTTAGCAATCCAAGGCGGTGGTTTGATGGCTCTCCCAGCTGGGAAGAGGTCTGATCACAAGTGGCTCCATGAAGTTTGACTATTCAAGGTCACTGAGCTGACTACCAAACCTCAGTGATGAGAGCCCTTCTCTAATTTCAAAGGCAGTAGTAATAATCCCATCCACTTGACAGTACTCTTTTCTTTCCCATTCTCCCACCTTATATATATGTATAAAATGCTTTTGTGACAGAGCAGATACCTTTTATTTTTGTGAAAACACTGGAAAAAAAAACATCCACACAACCTTTCCTATCCCATGTCTCCAATAAGATTGCATGAAACACAATGGATGTTCTCCTTGCAATTTCAGGCTATAATTGGGCCTTATTTCCACCCATACACACACACAAACATATTTTAGCAAGCTTTGCATTGTGTCTGTACCTTTTTATCTCTGCACTAGAACTGTGTTCCTTTGGTACTGGCACTGAGTGCAAGGGAAACCCCACCCCTACAACGGTCAGTTCAGTCTGCCTGTGTTCAGGGATGCAAAGAGTCTACTGAACTCCTCCTAAAGCAAGAGAGGTACAAAATCCAGAAGAAAATGTGCAGAAATGCAAAATTTCCCAGACACTGGAAATATGGAAATATTAGAAATATCTGATGTAGCTACTTGCTTACCAAAATCATTTAATCAAGTTCTTCAGACATGATATATGTCTTGCAGATATGAAATGAACTGATAGATACTGTGTAGATGAAAAAAATCTCAATATATCATTCAAAAATAAGTACATTTTTATTTTGGTTTATGAAAAATATATTTTGTGTTGCATTCATAGCTATGAGGACCATAAAGTTACTTACATATATACCATACTTGCTAACATATGTCTGCAATAATAGGAAAATAAGGAACAGTTAGAACAAGGAATGGCTGTTGACTCACTAACCAAAGGAAAGCTATAACTGTATATTTAAATAAGCTGCTGTGGAATAGAGGGGGGAAATTGTATTTCTATAAAAGAAGCCAGGAAAATGAGTATGTACATATTTTCTACTTTTATTTATACATTCATTATACTGGAAATGAAAATCAAAAATTATGTCACCGTTCAGTCCAAGAAAAAATGTTTCATATGAAGGTTTTATTTCAATCTTCCTTCCAATCTCTGTTACAGGTGAGGAAAGAGAAGGAGAATGGGAAAAGAAAAACAATTTTCCTCTGAGAACTCACCTCTTTTTCCAGACTCATAGGTCTGTTTGGGACATCTCTGCCCTTAGTGCTCTTTCAAAAGGAAAAAAAAAAAATTAAAAAAAAAAAAAAAAATCTAAATCAATAAGATAAACATTTCTCAAATGAATAGTGAGGAGAAGAGCCCACACTTAATTTGAACCTTAAAAAATGAGTGGCAGAGGAGTTCTTTAAATGTAAGACATATTAGGGCAAATGGGAAGCAGAAATTAAAATGCTTATTTTCAGTATATTCAGTGGGTATTTGGGCTAACTCTATAAAAATGACGGCAGGTCTGCCAAAACACAAGAGAGAGAGGAGGTCAAGCTAAAATATCCTTGCAGGACTGATGGACATAGGCCCATTCAGCATCATGTGTATGCAGATCTGTGCGGTGGGAGATGTGTTTAAAGACAGGAACTGTTTCTCTGCAAGAAACCCACATCCCTCCAGGAGCTCCAGGAAGGGCTGGTAGTGGCAGCTTTCCCTGCTCCACCCTAGATTTTACAGCAATGCAAAACTTGGCCACCCTGATGCTGCTGGAAGACCTCTTGTTGCCTGCCTTCAGGGCTCTTCAGTGCTTGGAAAGTCTCTGAAATAGCTGTTCCAGAACATTACTTGGGCGTACATCCCTCTGGATGCTCCTATTTCAGAGCAGGAATGCTTTTTTGGTCTGACTCTAATCCTTATTCACAACTAATTCAGAAACCATGTGGCTGCACAGGGATTTAAATCAAAATATCTATTAAAAACATTATTCTGGAATAATGTTCACTGCTCTCATTTCTGCATCAGATGCAGTTATTCAGGAATACCTCTTCCAGTGTATTTCCATGTGGAGGTGAGCTTTGAGTATTCCAGCACTGCGTTTTCCTCAGTCAGGTAAAGAAAAATCCTTTTGCTGAAGTCTTGGGTAACAAAATAGAAACTCTTTGAAATGAAATGCTGCTCTAAACTGAAGTTATTTTGACCACAGATCAATCAAATGTATCACGCTTTATTTATGGTGCCTGAAGAGGTGAATTCTGAGCTGTAGTTTCTGTTGCGTCACTGAGTTACTCATTGTCTTAAACTTCACTAAAGATTATTCATGGGCAATTAAAAAATGGCAGGAAAGAGAAATGCCAGCGTGGTGTGAGCAAGCAAGCTTGTCAGGTGGAGAAACTCAGGCAGCAGGTAGGCGTTGTCTCAAACCCAGTCTCACCAGGAGGGCAGCATGGATGCAACCAGTCTAAACCACACTGCACAGCTCTTGTCCCCATGCTTGGGAACAATGTGCTGAGTTTCTACAGCAGTCTCTGGGCAGTGCAAAGCAGACAGAATCAGCTCTGTACCCTTGTGCCCGAAGGACACTGCCCAGGAGACCTTTGTAAATATTCTTTACCGTGTTTGCCCCACACAGCTCCACACTAAGATACCAACAGGAACAGAAATGCTGCTGGACTGAAGGAGTCAACCTGGTTGAGGGTTTTTTTTAATGTTACATTAACCACCACTATCAGTTTAACACATTTTTCTAGTAAAACAAACAAACAAACAAACAGGTTTAAATTGGATATTAGGAAAAGTTTCTTCACTAAAACAGTGGTCCAAGCACTAGGACAGGCTCTCCAGGGAAGTGGTGGAGTGGTGTTCAAAAAACATGTAGAAGTGGTGCTTAGGAATGTGGTTTAGTGGTGAACTTGGAAGCATTAGGTTAATGGTTGGATTCAATGATCTTAGAGGTCTTTCCCAACCTCAATGATTCTGTGATTCCAAGTGTCTGAAAGCACAGGAGGAAAGGCATCAGTGCTGTGAGCTTAGGACCTTAGGCAGCTACCCTTTCTCCACAGTCAACTGTCTCTTGAAGGATAAGTCAGAGCAAGGGCTGAGCTAACATTGTCTAAGGTGCTGCCTGGAAGAGACTTTCTCTCCACTGGCCTTACAGGAAGAGCACCTAGCTCTCAGGTGCTCTTACAACATGTGATGAAAGCAGCTCTTTAAATATTTAAGTCTATCGTAAAATTACAGCATATAGCAACTCTGGGAAGGCTGAGCTTTACCTAAATCTGAGCTCAAGGCCAAAAATGTAAGATGTTACACCCGGCAAAAGACAGATGTCTGTCTGTTGGGACTTTCACAGTTACTGCTGGAAGGCTGACAAGTAAAAATAACCATAAAGTCAGTCTATTAATTTCTTCACTAGGGTTGGCCAAAAATAGGCCACTGCTATTTGTAGCAGAGAGATAAATACTGGATGAGTACAGAGAAATAAATTGCTATTGTGAGTTAGGAGTTAATGGGTGTTGAAAATGAATAAATTATAGATATTAAGTAATTATGCAAATTATATTCCTTCATCCAATCATTTATTTAGTGGAAACACTTATAC
The DNA here is from genome assembly GCA_013399695.1 of Formicarius rufipectus. Lineage (NCBI taxonomy): Eukaryota > Metazoa > Chordata > Aves > Passeriformes > Formicariidae > Formicarius > Formicarius rufipectus. Next base: position 669,510 of record VXAU01004507.1, read on the forward strand.
AGTATCTTTACAGAGTGACTGCAGTGGCAGAAACAGTCATATTGATGAATAACCTGAAGCATTAGAAGTAAACAAACTTCTGTTATAAATGGTATTGTCTTCTTTTCAGGAACCTCAAAGCTTTCCATAATGTTAAACAATGTCTTAAGGTGGTCCTCAGAAATACAGGGATGGGCAATCTGAGGCACAAAACTGGCAAGGGAAGTAAGATCCAGTTTTCCTCTTAAGTTTCTTGTAGCAGTTTCACCGCGGTTGGCAATGCTTGGCTTAGCGTGTTCCCATGCCCATCACCCCAGCCAGAGCTATCCAGTGCCACCAGCCTTGCTGTCCTCCTCAGGTACATTACCACATTTGGTTTTGTTTTTGTTTTTTGTTTTGTTTTGTTTTTAAATAAGTGCTCTAAGAAGCANGCCTTGGAGGGAATAGAAGGTGGCAGGAGCAAGTGGCAGCAGCACCAGTGCTGGGCACAGTGCCAGGCCCCCAGGGGCTGTAGGATGCAGAGGTGGCACAGGGGATCTGTCCACATGAGAGAGACTTGTGCCTTCCCCTTGTCCTGGAAGGCAGCAGCCCCCTCTGCACGCACTGCTGGACCATTGGTTTGCACACAGTTGGGTGAAATCCAGCAAATACATCTTTGTTTTTCAAGCTGGTCACATACAATTCTCACTGGGTTTTATGGTTACGCTGGCTGCTCTCTCTTCAGACTAAATGAGCAAACAATTAAGTATCCCACTGCTCAGCCAGACCTAAAGTAATGGTAGTGACTGCCAAGGACTAGACTGAATATAAACACTGACACTGGGAATTAATTAATTCAGGGTTTATATGTGTGCGGGACTTATGGAACAGGCAGAATTTCAGCAGAAAGCCATGCAGAGAGGAAAAGTTACTTTTGTAAGTCAGAAAGGAAACCAGAAGACCACATTTTGAACAGAATGTTAGGTCTAGGCCAGGGCTGGAAATATGAAAAGAGAAATTGGCTCTGTATGATCTTCGTGCTTTGGAGAACGTTACTTGCCAATAAACATAGTCACATCCAAGAAATAGCTGAACTGTCATCATTTTCTCCTGTGGAGCAGGGTGCACAGATCACTGCACACAAGGCAAATTCTTGCAATGAGGAAGGAAAATAGGAGATCTGACCTGATGAATTTGAGGACTCTACTTGGGTATTTAAAAGTTGTCCATTAACTTGAAATTAGAAAATTCTGGTATCAAAACTGTGACTTCTGCTGAAACTCTCTGTAGTCCTGCTGAAGCCTGGCAGTGATGACATAGCCCTCAATACAGCCCAGGCCAGGGCACAGACTTGGTCATCGTATGCCCTGCAGGATCTCTTGAACTTTTCCTTTGCTGGGAGACCCAGCATGAAGCATCTGTTGCTGCTATGTGGGATTTTTAAATGTATTTCTTGCTTGTAGAAATAAAACCGTAATTCACATCAAAGCTTTCATAAGGGATTGGGATGAGGTAACTTGAAAACAGGATGATTTCACTGTCTTGCCAGACATCCTGCCAACACCTGTAATAGACTAGCCATGCACATGTAGCAGCTCATGGCAAGAAAGTACAGGCAACATAGGACTTTACATCCTGAAGGACAAGTGAAGAACCATCTATCAAGATCCTGTCTCCTCACCAGGAGAAATGATAATCAACCCTTTGCTTTTTTGATGTATTTAATCATAAATGTGAGCTATCAAATTGCTAATATGTTACTTTATTTTGCTCTGCTTGTATGCAGAGGGTGCTTGTTAGAAAATACTTTAAGTGTCCTTGCCTCTGTCATCCACACCATGTTGATCTCATAAAATGACAGCTCACTTTGCAATGACGTCTTTCCCACAGGACTAGACTGAGACTGAGTAGTATTCAGTGGGTTAAATAATTGCTGCTCCTCAGCTTCAGAATAGTACATGCACCAAAGTGTTTTCCAGAGCAAGTGACCTCTGGTTTTTATTAATGTATGACATTAACATTAAGTAGTAATGATGGCTGAATTGCTTTCACTGAAACATAATTAACACAGAGAATGCATGTTAATGAGGAATAAATAAGCAGCTGATCTTAAGTAGTCCATGGAGCATGTGTTGCCACACAGAGGCTTTCCTTTTGTCTTTCATACTCTCTAATCTAATTATGTTTTTCTAATTTTTTTCCCTTCTTTTTCCCAATTCCTGCTCTGTATTCTCTCTATCAATCTCATTCCTGCTTTAACCTCTCTGCTTCTTTGCACATTGCCTTTGAACACAGTGGGAAGAAATCATGTAGTCCTTCATTTTACTGCTCCTTCATAGCAAAATCAGGAGAAAATACAACAGCGAAGGAACCAGAAGCACACTTGCATTGCTGCTAACAACTGTTGTTGCTGACGTTTATATTTGTTTGATTTACTCACATGTTAATTAACACAAGTAGTAAAGGGGAGAGCTCAGCAGTGAAGCTGCAAAAGTTTACAAGTCGCTTTCTTGTGTTTATTGCTTTGCTGAAACCCAGAGCCCCAATCAGTTTCCCAGATTGTTCGCTGCAGTCACAATGCTATGCTGACAATGAAATGTAAAGAAACTGCTGCAATGGAAGACGTAAATCTATAGATAAGAGCCGAGTGTTAACATATGTCTGTGTGCCTGGTGTCAGGAAAAAAATAAAAAAAAAGCATTAATGCAAGCCTCAAGTGAGTGATTTTTCTACAAGTTAAAACAATCTTACTGATTCAAAACCGTGTGAGGATATATCCAAGGAACATGTTGTCCCACAGTTACTAGTTGTTGAATACAGTAGCCAGTGGTATCAATCATTCAAGTGAACGGAAACAATTCCTCCAATTAAAAAAGCCAAAGCAACAAACAGAAAAACAAACAAAGAAAAAAAAAATAAAAAGAGAATGTGTAATATTAGTCACCAAGAAAAATCCTCAAACATTTTCATTTGAGTAAAAACAATACCAAAGCATCAAGCAGTGCAATATTATATATCTATTAGATATCATATTAACTTAAGGAACAGGAGTCCAGAAGAGCTCTCCTGCTGCCCCTAATATGGCCCAGGAGCTGTAAGGGGGGTACACCCACAACACAGGGAAGAAGAAACTTCACTACATGACACTTCCCTCTGTGATTAAAAAGGGAGATTCTTTATCCTTTTACCCCAAGAAAGAGGGTAGTCAGAAAAGCTGGCTATTTTTGCAGCTTTTAATCTAAATGACCTTTTTTCCCTATCTGCTACTCATGACAAGTTCAGAGTATTTTTTTAACCTCTGCACAACACACTGGATCTTCAGAGAGTGCTGAGCATCACAGAGAAGATAGTCCTACTTTCGCCTAGACAGCATGCAGGGTAAAGGTAGATCTTACCTCAAATTACATCCTGTACACCTTCTGTGGTCCAGCTCTGCTATGAGCTGGTTTTGGGTGGAATTTACCCACAGAAACTTGATTTTCTAGCCCAGAGGTGACCTCTCTTCAGTCAATATATGCAGGAATCAAACCAAACCTGTCAAATAGACTGCAGGGCTTCCAGGCAAACAAGCACATAGGAGTTGGCCAGGCTGCACCTGCATGTGCTCTGTTGTTTTGTCAATTAAACACACATAAAGAACATGTGCATGTTATCAGTTCCTTATAAGTCACTGAGCTTTTCTCTGCCCTTACCAGTTCATACCACAATCAAACATTTTGAAATAAGTAAACATTCCTCAATAACTCCCAGGTGTAAGAACTGGGTCTCAAAAGGATATGATCATCTGAGTTCTTGAGTCCTGAGCAACAAGTTTAATTTGTTACACATCACATTAGATTGCAAGGCAGTCCAGGTTGCTGTAGGGAATTCCATATCAGAAGAAATTAATATGTATTCAAATAAAAACATCTTTAGTCTGCTGTTTAGTCAAGAAGGCAAAGCCTATTTATCATAGTCTCCTGATAGTAGTGCAAAAGGCCATCACATTACAGACAGAAATATATAGCCTGCTTTCTCATCATCACCTGTCAACAGCAATGACAGCCTGAATGACAGACAATTTGAGTGTTCTCTTAAGCCTTCCATCCTGAAACCAATATTTCATGGGTTCAGCATATCTCTTGCAGCAATAGAAGGAAGTGTCCAGGGTTTATTCAAGGGCACTTTCCAACATCAACCCTTTTGTTCAAAAAGGGGTCCCATCACAGGCTGTCTTGCAGCAACTTCCCCATCATGTTGGATCAGTAGCTGAAGCCCTATGGCTTTTCACTGCCCTTCTTTCTCCTCAAAGGTAGATGCCACTGGGGATGCAGCCAGTCTGATCTTTATAGCACCTCGTAGAGGAGATGACTGGTTAAAACAGTTTTTCTAGGTGTCTAATCTAATCTGTGATTAGATTCAACTGATCCAATGTGATTGATTATATTCAATAAGATTAGACCACTCCTGCACTCTCAAGACACTGTTCTGCAGGAGAAGGGCCAGGTCCTTCATGTAGATCTGATGGTCTTCCAATAGACAGCACAGTGCTGGCTCAGGGGAGAGCACCTAAGGAATCTTCTCCAGAAGGAGACAGGTTGCAAGGTGGGAACTGTGACTTAGTGCTCCAGCTGGAAGTGAATTTCAGTGTTGGCCACACAATAGAAGGTTTCATTTCTCAAATATCCTGTATTATGTTCTGATCTTAGAATTTTCTTGGGGTTTATGCAGGCCCATAGTTGCAGATATTATCAGAAACTACCCTCCACTGTGATAATTCTTTATGGAGCACAACAACTAAATGGCAGAGTGCAGACCAAAACACTGGACCACATAGGAAGGCTTAAGCAGGAATTAATTTAGGTAGAGTATTATTTGGATCTAATCCCAAATGCAGGAGTTGGGGTATTTAATTGTAGCACAGCTGTTTACATCATTGTGCCAGAAGCAAAGAAACACCAAGGAGGCTGGGACAGCAGGGGCAGTTTGCCCTCATGGGGTAGCACTGGGGAAAGAGGGATGTTTTTGGAAATCATTTGTATAGTCCTTCTGTAACTGGAAAAAATAAGACTTTGTAATAGTCACTCCTGCACTAAGTCACTTTTTCCTTGACTGCAAAAGATGAGAAGGAGCATGAATCCCTCCCCTTGTGTCTGCTCATTGGTAACAAGGGCAGCAGTGGAGCCATTCCTGATTCACACTGGGACAACAGCAAGGCCTCACTGAATGCTTCAGCCCAAGGCAAACACAGCAACATGCTTCAAGGCAGCGAGACAAGGGGCTTCTCTGCAGATCAGACTGTGCTACTGCAAGGTGGATTTCACCTGCCATCCTCAAGGGAACTAACCCTGGTTCACCCCAATGTGTCTGAGCACATCAATGCACCAGGGACTGACGAGCTACTTCCATTCAACTGATGAACAGTAATTGCCCAAAGACATGTCTCTTACCAGTGGGAAACACAGGAGAGCTCCTGATGTGTTGCTTGCTGTCTGCTGAGACAGTCTCATATCTCCCATGAAACAAAACTGTTCAGGTTATCTGTTCCAGGGCTGCAGCTAGCACTTGTTAAATTCAGAGGGTATTCTGCCTACAGTTCCATAATCCTCGAAGCAGCACCAAACTCCAAGGCCTGAGGAAATGATAGGAATAGCTTATTCAAGAATTAATTTTAATGAGGATTCCAATCAGAGTGGACAAAGGAAATGAACAACTAACAATCTTATGCTAAGGAATCAGTGTAATTAAGTTTGAATTTCTTTTTATTTGTTTGTATATTTAGAAAACCCCTGCAGCTCTTCCAGGTGAGGAGGTTATGCTCTCTTGCATGAACTAATTAATTTAAGAAAAAACATATATTGCAAGGCTTTTTTACCAGATGGAGAAGTTGCCAATGGATCCATGTGGCCCTGTGATGCAACTGCTTTCCTGCTGAGAGCAGGAATAACAAAGAAGAGAGAAAAGGTTCCCAGCTTTCTTCCCTGATGGGCTGTGCCTGAAAGTTCCTTTTATTTCTTCCTCTTGACTCTTACTCTAGTTCCTGTTTTGGCTTTGGTTTCTCTATGCTCTGCGTGCTAGTGTTTTTTCCTGTTTCTCTTTGGAAAGGAGCAGTTCACTGACTCCCCCCTGCCTGTGCCTTGGTGTTGTGGGTTCCTGATGAGGGTGCTCTAGTTTCTGCCACACCATCCATGAAATACCTTTGTTGTCTCATGACTTCTTTAAAAACAAGAGAGCTGCAGCTCTAGCACATCTGGATGTTACACAATTTCATTGCTTTTGGGGGAGAGGTTGCTTTTCTGTTTTATTGGTAGCTGCAAATCCTTGTCATAGGACACCTTGCTTGCATTTCTGATGACATCCTTACCAAGAAATGGGGCTTCTATTTTTAGTTTTTATATTTGATATATAGGGATAAACCAAAATGATCATATAGTCATATATTTTCCAGGACCTATATATTGGAGCTGTTGTTGATGTCCTGAAGTTCTGCATAAAGAGTGTATGGACAATGCTCAGGAGGAGAATCCATAAACCTGTGACCTTGGGGTACTGGAGATCACTGTCATGTAACTTTTCTGGCTCAGCTCAGTTGGCTCCTTCCTCAGAGAGCCCTGAGGAAGGATGTGCTATTTGTGAATTCCTGAGCAGATTTGTTGCAAGTTGCTATCAGTTCTTCAGCTGCCTTTTACAGAACTGTCAGGTGAAGAAGAGGCTCTGTAAGCCGAAGCAACCAGTGCTTTAAAAAGATTTATAGAAGGTCTATAATTGTGTATTACATTTATAAGAAACTTTACAGAAGTGCTGTAAGGTAAAGTAACTGGTGAGGAAGTTACACATGAAAATATTTGATTTCCTGTTGGTCAGAATTAAAAAATACTGACTGATTTTGTGACCCTAAGTTGCATTAACTGCATTGCTATTTTTTTTTTTTTTTTGTAATAGGTATTAAATGTCCAAAAGCCAAAGTTAACCTGAGGTGAATGGTATAAAACACAGAGAATGTCCCTATTGAAAGACTATTTCCAGAGTTTTAAACTAGGTGATCATGATTCCTCCAACATGATGATGGGAGCTTGAAGACCATGACACTGAAGTAGAACACTTTGGCAAAATCTGTTGCAAATCATCAAAAGAGTTTGTTGTTCTGGGTGTTTTATGTTTTGTTTAATTGTTTGTTTGTGTGTGGGGTTTTGTTTGTTTGTTTTTGTTTGGTTGTTTTTTTGTGTTTTGTTTTTGTTTTTGTTTGGTTTGGTTTTTGTTGTGGTTTTTTTGGTTGTTGTTTGGGTTTTTGTGGGGGTTTTTTTGGTTTTTTTTGTTTGTTTGGTTGGTTTGGGTTTTTGTGGTGTTTGTTTGTTTGTTTGTTTGTTTAACACAGAAATACTTAGAAATAAGAAAGCAAACTTTTTGCCTCAAAATGTGGTTCAGGCTGCCTCTGGCTGTCTGTCAGTGAGCAAAGATAGGGCTATGCTGACAGGCCTCTGGAGTGGCCATGTGGCTGATGAGGTTTGGTCCATCCCAACACTGGTGCAGTGCAGGCAGGCAGACATCCTGTATTCCGTGTCATGACAGACTGGATCTTGGTCTAGGCTGGGTTGTAACAGTTCAGCACGTTCTTCATTTCAAGGTAAACCAAAAAATTTATTACTTTCAAGTTTCAGAGTAGTTAGGGTTATTACAATTAGGAGGCCAGGTTAAGTGGGGGATGGATCATGCTAACTAAGGAATTACTTTATGTTAATCACGGGGAGGACATTATTCATGACACAAGGCAAGGGAGGACAATAGGTGTTGCCAAAAAGTAGTTCTTATCTCGACAGTGGCAATGGAGAAGTTGCAATCTAGTCACATGTTAATGGAGTCTTTTGGTGTGTCTGAGGCTGGATCAACATCCTGGGACAGGACTAAGTTTATCATCCTGGGAACCTTCCTGGCTTTCCTGGTCTCCCAAGGCTTGGCACATAATCCTGTCAGGTTCCTTGTTAATAGTCCAGTTTCATATTCCTACACTGGGTGGCTTCCTCTGTCTAAGCAGAGTCATCAAACCATGGGTTGCTCTGCAAAAAGACAAGCTGGAGGAGAGGTCACTGCAGTAGACAGAGATGGCAGCAGGTATCCGAAGTGGCAAGAGGACCGGGGCTCTGGAGCCCATTTCTTCGCCCTCTTTGACTTCACAGGCTGTAGGTCAAATTGTCACAGGCTGAGGTTGTTTTCCTTGGGTTTGTCCTCAGTTGTGAGGTGTTGGTTTGCTTTCCACTTGCTTTTCCACTGGCGTTGGTGGTGCTGGTGGGGGAATACAGTCCCAACCAGCTGGTGGTCAGGGGCAGGGCAGCTCGGGGTGCCTACAGAGCAAGGGGAGTGCAGGAACAGAGTTGCTGCTGCTGCTGTCACCGCGGGGATGTGGCAGCAGACGAGGCCCTGGGGACAGCAATGGGGAGCTGTGTGTGTCTTCATCCTGCCAGCCCATGCCTGGAGGAAATGCAACAGGGGGCACCTCAGTGGCAACACATAAATACAGTGATAACAACAACAGCAATAAATATAATTAACTATAAGTTTATAAACCATATAAATACATTGGCTACTAATATAAAACATCTACAATTATATAGAATAAATACACATATTTACATATCAATTATCTGAAACATATAATAATATATAAATATATGCATATTTTTATCATGTAAATAATACAATATTTTTATGTATTAATAGCTACTTAATGACATATAAGATATAAAAGTATGCTATAGTGTATAGTATACAACATATATGCAATACAAGTTTATATATGCAACATATAGAATGATTATATAATATACACATAATATATGTTACTATATTTTATATTTATAAATTTGACATAATCACATATGCATATGTACATAAAATAATAAGTACCTAAAACAATATTTGTATTGTTATTGTTAGACATAACATTATAGGTACAGATAAACCTCTCAGCTGAAATGTATGAGTAGATCCATCAGATCTGGCTGATGGGCAGTTTTGTTACTGACTGGAAAAAATTGCAGAGGACTCCTGAAGAGGAGGCACAAATAGAACAGAGGTGCCCTAACATGCCTTCTTATAAATCTTCAAAATGAGAAATAACACTGTGGTGTCCAGTTCTTGCTTCTCTTTAGTTTAAGAGGTTTTCCACTGATTACATTTTCAACCCAAATATATTGGCAATATCGGAAGCATTATGTAGCAGCTCTATTAAAGTTCCGCCACTGCTGCAGGACATCCCTGCCCTTGCATATTTGCCCAGATGTTTATTATTTTCCTTTTATGGATTGTGTTTAATTCCCAGGAAATAGCTCAGACAAATATGAAATACTGAGTAAAGATTCCTGAAGATGCCTCCTTCCCTGAGAGTGCTGGCTGGTAAAAGGTTTCCCGGAGTGCGTTGAGATTTATGTGCTGGGATAAAGACAATGCACATCACTCTTCAGTGCTGTGAGTCTGCCTCAATACAAACATCTGAAGAGCCGATTATCTGAAGTGCTTGGAAAGTATTTCTTGTGCAAATAGAGTCTTTCATACTTTCAAGATAATAACTACCATTGCATTCACCTCTTACAGGAACAAATTATTCAGAATTCTCTAGTTAAAGAAAAGTGATATTTATTATACAAAGGACAGTGTAGTGGTGGCAGAGATTTCAGATTGGAATTTTGAGAAATAGCTTTGGACAACTAAGCATGGGAAGAAATGTGTAGAGACTGCCAAGAGCAGTGATTGATTTCCCAGTTTCCAACCACACCAACATTCATCTGATCACACTGGTCTTTTTAAATAATTTATTAAATTTTTAGTGTGCCTGTGTATTTTCCTCTGTGCAGTTCCACAGAACTGGTTACAGCTGAATTTTATGACAGAACTTCCAGTTTCATTTAAATTGGCAAGACTATTTTCTTCTTTTTTTTTTTTTTATAGTTTGAAAGTTTATACTCTTAGAATGATAAGGTAATAATGGCACATAAAATATGGATTGCTAAAAAAAATCTCTAATTTGTTTCATCATTGATACTCAGAAACAACTCTACAACATAAGTAGAAATCCATCTGAAGAATACAAGAGTTAAAAACGAAATTATGGCATTTCTGACATTGATTTGATGGCAGATTTGCATGAATTTAGATTACAATCCAAACCAAATAAAGTCAACACCAGGACAACCCTGGGCAGCAGACCTTCAACGCTGCCTGTGGAATGCTAAGGTACAAGCAAGGAAGACAATCTGTTTTGATGCTAAAGGACTGCCTTTCAAATCATTCCCTTGTGGGGCCACAAAATTCAGGGGATTTCAGCCAAAGTAAGTACAATTTGAATATTTGAAAACTGATAGTGCTATTTAGGATTAGAGTTTTGAGGTACCTTGTAACATTCATCCCAAAAACTGGGGGATGTATAAATATAAAACCTCCAGGTTTATGTTCCATGATGTCATTCAGCTATTCCTTCAAAGGGATTTGCTTTATTTATAGCCCCCAACCCCCAAAATTATGATGTCTTGTAGAGTCACACTGCATTTTAGTGTTTCTCTCTGGCAATATGTTCGTAAGGAGCAAGTTTTCATCTGCTTATCGATTAACTACAGTGTATTCCCATGTATTCCCCTGTTCCCCAGGGTATACCACTAGGTGTAGAAAAAGCCCTTCTTACATATATATATGTATATATGTTATATACTTGGTGTACAGAAAAGCTTGCTATGGGTTTAAGTTTTGTTCCCTTGAATCTTTCCTTTAATTACCACCCATCCATATATTGCCAGTAGGTTTGACCATGTGAGGATATGTTTATTATACAGGGATGGGTCTTGGCTCGCAGTGCTGCTGTGGGACCTCCTCAGTGGAGGGGGTTGTTGTCACAGCTGTGGGGTGCTGGTAGATGCCATGCTGGCTCTTCTCCCTGAACGTACACCAGAACCTCCCAAGGGCTTTGTAAGGTGGCTATGAAATGAGGACACCTCTGGCAGCAGGAGCAGCACAACTGAGCCTGTGGTCAACCCCGAGGTGGGGCTGCAGCACTCGGGGCACACAGAGAGGTTACATGTGGCATCTGCAGACAGTCCCAGCCTCTCACCTGGAGTTTTAATAGCACGAGTTTGGGACACAGAGGTGCCAATGAGTCTTACTGGGGACTGTCATTCTTATGGACGGTGCACGGTGTGGTTCTGACAAAAGAAGCTTCCCCAGGGGAAAGACTTGAATGGAGAAATGGTGTCCCACTGTAGGACCTGAGACTTTTGAAGTTAAACCAATTAATCTCTTTTTAGTTCCTGGGTTGTTTCAACGCAAAGGAATTTTATAATATTTGTGCTTCCATGAGGGACATTACAAAGGAAGATATCTGAATTGTGTAGAAATACTTAAGGCAGTTAAAGAAATGTATTGGTGGCAGAAGCATGTGCACTTAAATCAGGACTTAGCTAGGTATGCTGAATCTAAATGTGCAAAATTGAAACAAGGGCCCAGAGCAAAGGAATAAACCAATCCATGCACCCTACATGGAAGTATTTTGAGTGCAAATCCACCCCAGAAATCCTCTATCATACCCACTGTATGAAGTAGGCTCTCCTTTGTGGCTTTTGCATATGGATGGGATTTGCAAAGCTGCTCCCCACACCTCTAGGCTTGGTGTAATTTCATTATTCATATACTTTAAACCAGACTACTACAAAAAGCTTGGCATTTCCTACAGTGGTAGTAACTCAGCATGTTCCACTGTACTCTCTCTACAAGCACATCAGCAAGCAGGATGTGTTACATCTGGAATCAATGTGGGAGACCACAGCACACAAGAAGGAGCCTCACCCGGGAGCTTTGGCATCAATTTGGTAACCTCTGCCTTCTTTAAAGACATTTAGAGTTGTTTCAAAGTGACAAATATTACCTTATTTCCCATAAGGTGTTCCACGGATGAGGTAGTTTTTTGGCAGGGATGAAAAAGATGATTCATTTGTCTAAACCACTCAGCCTCATTGTGTGCTCAGCTGGTAAATGACAGTCACACTCAGGCAGATTCCCAAAGAAGAAAATACCTCATCCCCTGTCGAAAGGAGGAAAAGTTAAATTTGCTGACATCACAATTTTTATGGCACTTGAAAGGATAAGCAGCTGGAGCTAAGAGGTGATTTATTCTCATTTTCAGGACTCTGCTCCTCTTCCACATCTTCTTTTATCTTCCTTGCACAGATGCAAGGGGTCGAACAAATCTTCACTTGCCGCTGCCTTGGGAAAGTTTTCTAATTTGGCAAAAATAATTATGCATTAAAAAAAATTTAGTTTTTGTAAATGCAGGCATTTGCACAGGTGGATTTGTGAACATGTACATGTCACAGTGATGGTTTAGGTTCTTGTCTGGAAATCTGCCCTCAATTACCTCCCAGTGATGGATATTCAGATTGAGTTTTTTCAAAGAGCAAGGCTACGAGGCACCAGAAATTATATAAAGTGAACTGTGAACATCGTTTTTCAGAAGAGCTTCAGTAGGCAACATGGAAAAATGATGTACTGTAAATCAAAATACGTCTTAAGGACATGCTGAGCTCCAGACCCGCTTTCCTTCCCGGCACGTTGCTGGCTGCAGGATGGCTGTGCTCACCCGGAGAGCTCATTTATACTGACCCGATGTTTTGGTGAGGGCTTGCACACAAGCAGGTGCCTTCATCAGGGCAAGGGCACTGACTGGCTATTGCAGCTATGATAAAATTATTCCAATTTTGACAGCAACTGACTAAATTTAAACCCCTCTGCATGTCCAACTGCAAAAGGCGGCCAATACTTTCAGAACACTGTCAAAAATAGTTTCAATTTGATGTTTGGCCAAGTCCACTGAGTTGTCCTAGAGCTGATCAAAAGAAGAGCTAGATTTCAACAGGAGATTGACAGAGAAATAGAACTTTGCTCTAATTTTTTTAATATTTTTTGTTTTTCTTTCACTTTCATGTACATTTTTGAAAGAAATATAATTTCTCTGCTATATTGATTTTCATGCTTCCCCCAGGCTGGTGCTATAGGAACAATTCAGAGGGAACTTGCAATAGCATTTTGTCTCTTGATGATCAATAGCATATGAAATAAAAGCTCTATCCCTAAAAATAAACCAGGGATTTCACATTAACTTTACCTTAGGCATATAAACTATTATTAGGGTTGCATAATATTGAATAGTTGATATAAAAAAAAAAATCAGGTGAATTGGACCATATGCAACAATGAGAATAATGAAAAAATCCCATGTATTTAAAATCAAACAGTAGAGCTGGACATAAGACGGACATCTGGAAAGAGCAAGAACTCCAGTGTAGGAAGAAAAGTATGGAAAAGAGCAGATATTTGCATAAAAATATTATGCTGTTACCAAAAATGAAGAATGCCTGAGTGAATGGTTTATGTTTTTTCACAGTACAGCAGTTACACTGCAAGTCACAGACAGCTTTCCTCCTCTCACTTGGTGTATTAAATGTCAGAAGTACGACTATCTTCTGTATCTCAAGCTGGGCTCCTGCATCAAAACTGGACACCATCTTCACCTCCTGGTCAGTGGGGAGAGGTGGGGCTCATATGACAGAGTTCAGAGATGTACCTGAAGTGCTTCTGGCAAGGGCTTGCCCTGTGGATGAGTAACTGGGACCTCTGAGAGCAGATGTCCAGCACTAAAGACTTGTCATGGCTCCACCAACCTTTGGGACAGGGAATGGTGAGTGTAGACGTGTGTCTGCTGCCTCGACCCACCTGTGTGTGTGATGGCAGACTCGCCAAACTGAGCAATCCTGCTGTGTGTGACTCGTCTGGGTATTCGAGCCGGTATGGCACTGGAGGTAACTGAGGTTGTTTACCACTTGCAAACAATCTTCTACAGGGCACAGGCAAGATCACAGCTCTGTCTCAGAAGTCATAATGGAAAGGAGAATTGAATAAATTTGATAAATTGTTTATGCTACAGTTCAGTCAATCTTTTCTCAGGGCTTGATTACATTTGTTTTGGGAGTGACAGGAAGAGCAGGACAGGTGTTAGGAGGTCTGTGGTTTAAAGTTTTTGGCCTCCTTTCCTGTTCTAGCTGTTCACCTACAGCTATGCTCCTGCTCCTGGTCCCTCAGTATCCTCATACCCAGCTGTCCCACACCAAGGACCTGTCTCATCCCCATGACTGCTTCCAGGGGCCCCTCTTGGGGCTGGGAGGTGGCTGAGACTCAGAGGTGGTCAGGGCTGGGGACCCAGCACTCCTGGCTGTGTGCTTGGTGCCACATCCATCTGAGGCAGGTGGTGCAACTACGGAACTCTTTGCGTTGAACAAGTGGAATGGGTGGCACCTTCTGGTTTCCTCCAGCTGTGTGTCCAGATGTACCAGCTGTTGATGGATGCATATGTTGGGAAGAGATTTCCACTGGCTGGTGGGCCCTGAGTGACCAGGACTGATGAAGGCTCAGTCCAAAGGAGGGCAATGAAGATGGTGAAGGGCCTTGAGGGGAAGCTGTATGAGAAGCAGGTGAGGTCACTTGGTCTGTTCAGACTGGAGAAGAGGAGACTGAGGGGAGACCTCACTGCAGTTACAACTTCCTCATGAGGGGAGGAGGAGGAGGGGCAGGCACTGATCTCTTCTCTGTGGTGACCAGTGACAAGACCCAAGGGAAAGGCCTGAAGTTGTGTCAGAGAAGGTTTAGGTTGGATATTAGAAAGAGGTTCCTTACTCAGAGGGTGGTTGGGCACTGAACAGGCTCCCCGGGAAGTGGTCACAGCCTCAAGCCTGACAGAGTTCAGGAAGTGTTCGGGCAATACTTCCAGGCACATGAGTCTTGGGGATGGTTCTGTACAGGGCTAAGGGTTGGACTTGAGGATCCTTGTTGGGTCCTACCAAGCTCAGAATATTCCGTGGTTCTGTGATTTTGGAGTAGCTGCATCAGCAGGAGCTAGTCACCAGCAGACTCACTGATCTGCTCTGCAGTCCCTCTTCTTTCCCCTGCCATCACAGGGAGCAGAGGTTACCCCCCTGGCATGGTACAGCTCATTTTGAGCTTTGTGGTACCTAAGGAAAGTCATCTAAGGTAGTAAGTCACGACTTTGGCATCAGTGCCTCTACAAATCCAAGCCAAGCTTTCTTTTTTCTCCTCCCAATATTACTGACCCTTTCCCAGTCAGAGTGGGCAGAACAGCAAGAGATCAGCTTTGCTGGAACATCATTTACTAAATAAAACCAAAACCAAAACGCCCATTTCCAGCACTGCTCCTGTACCAGAAAAGCCTTTTAGCACTTAGGTGTGCAGCCATGCACATCATATCCCTGGATGCCAGCCTGTTGTACAAAAGAGTTCTGTGATGGCTCATCCCTACTTGCATGTTTGATGGTATCTTCTTTCCAGTGAGCCTGCAGCAGTGTTGGTTGGTGTGTTGGCAGGTTCCAGGATAACTGAGAACCCCTGAGCTTCCTGTCCAAACCAGTTGTCTCCACCATAACTTTGTGGCACAGAGTGTGTCTTAGGTATCCACTAAGGCATTATCTAGCAGGGTGGCCTTGGCTTTACAAAGTGCTGTAACACAGAAAGTTACAGATAGGTCAGCAAAAAGAATTCTTTCTTTTCATGGGTCAGCAGAGGTGCCTTCTACAGGCACAGTGTCCAGTGCCACGGCTGCTGGGGAGAAGGTCAGGCCAATGGCATTTATCAAGCTCCCTCTCTCCAGGCTACCAGTTACTTCAGTCTTTCTGTGCAGGTCACATTTTCAGCACCTTTTTTTTTTTTTTTAAAACTTTCTTCTGAGCTCTCTTCACTTGGTCCACACCTTCCTTGAAGGCTGGTGCCCAGAGACACAGCAGTCTTGCTGGGCCTTCACCAGCAGCAGGCAAAGCAGGAGGATCCCTTCACATGCCTTCCAGCTTGCACTCCCACTCTTGACATCCTCATGAGGCTGCTTCCTGCCCCACAGGAGTTTGAAGCTGCTGCCTAGTGCTGTGATTCACTCTGCTGATCTTGTGTTGCTCCTCACCCTGTCCTCACACTGCTGATGCTTCTGCCAAAGCATCAAGCTTTTCGTGCTTGTCTTTCTTGGATCCCACTGCTGATCTCAGAGCACGTGGCAGATTTTAGATCATTGTGTATTCTGCTCCTGTCTTTCAGAGCCTGCAGACCTTCCAAGGTTGATGTTTTATGCATTCCCACTCACATGAGTCATTAGTAAGAATACCAGGCACCCCTCATTCACAGCAGTGTGCAGCAGCCCATTCTGTACTTCTTTTCCAGACACTCTGAGAATATTCTTGATTCCTTGCATTTTTTTTGGACAAGACCTGTAGTCTCATTACTGTGGTTCATTTAAGAGTGTTTTCTCCCAGCTTGTGTGTGAGAACACCATTTGACACCATGCTACTGAAGCCATGTATGACAATGCTTGCTCACCAGTTTCTATTGCTGTCAAAGGAGGAAACCAGGTTGGTTGCACAAGATTTATTCCTGGTAAACATGTTAATTGCTTTTTATCATCTTATTTTTCTGTGTGTTTACAGATAGCTCTGATTATATGTCAAGTATTGTTGAGTGTTTTTTGAGCATTTTTCAGCAGTGATCCCAGTATTTTCATCTGAGAAATGTGTGTCCTTTTCTTCAACCTTCTGGGATCTCCTCCATCCTTCAGGATCCTCAGCTATCACCACTGATGACTCTGAAACTCCTCCAACCAATCCTGAAGTACTACTAAGTGAACTTCTGCAGGTTCAACAGGTTAATAGCATAGTTATTAGGAGAACGTTTGCTCTGCACCTCTCAGGTAATGGAAGAAAATGGGTTCTGATACTAAAATAATACTTTAAATAACCATATACTGGTTATATTAATTAATTATCACTGTTTCAAACTTGGCAAGTTCAATGTAACTGAGGTTTTGGCATAACTCCTTTTCAACACTTTCTGAATAGTACAAACATTTTTGGTGAGGCTGATGGTCTGAGCAATATAGTTATTTCCTTGTTCTCACCATGCAAGCACATTGATACTTTTCCTACTCTTTTCACTAGGACACAGTAGCAAAAAAGTCTGGAATAAAATTCTACTGCTCACTTTTGGCTTTTCAGAAAGATTAATAAGTCTCCAGAGTGATCCAACAAACTTTATATCTTGCTCATTTTCACGGAAAGCAAAGTGGGGCAGGAAATGCTGTTTAGGATAGGTACATGCCTAGCACAGCAGGGACTTACTGGGGGGCTCTCAAAACATCGGCAACTGGAGTGGTAGATGCTCATTCATCATGGGCTGATATCATCCCTGGCTTTAGGACTTTTAATATGCTACTTGTGCAGCTGGAGGAATGAAAGACCACTGAGTCAGTTGCAGATGCACATGAAGCCAGATGACTTAAGATCTTGGCAGGTTTTGTTTGGTTTTTTTGTTTTTTTTTTCTCATGGTGAGAGTATCTTAAGCACCCAGGAGGCCATAACTTTTATTCAAGGGATTGGTTTTTGTTTAGTTTTGTTTTTGTTTTTTTTTTTTAAACCACAGGCAAAACGTTTTTCTCTTTTATCCCTACCTATGAATCAAGCTCGTATTCTATTCAAAGACCAAGGCTCTTCAGTGCAAGTGCTTGGTGGTATCAGGCAACAGAGAGGCCTGTGGTCCATCAGGGTCACTTGCTGGGAACAGGCACCCAGAACATATCCTGCCTGCATGGGGAGGGTGCCCACCAGCTCCTCTCCTGCTGCCATAGAAGAGCAGAAAAGAGAGAAAAAGGAAATATTGTTACCTGCCTGCTGTAGGTGAGGAACAGAAACAGCTGCTGGAGTCCCTAATCAGACTTGAATGTAAAACTTGAGCCATATTCTCCATATACCCTCTCTTTTTCTCATCCTCTCTTGATAAAGTGGATGATTTCAGGTTCTTGGCACCAGCTCAGATCAGAGAATGTAAGGCACACACAACACATTACAGTGAAGCACAGATCTGCAGATAATTCAGCCTCAGCAATATTACACAGTTACTTATCGATGCCTGTGTTGAAAATAAACGAAAATTATAATTTATTGAGAATTTCTCAGCAGGCCTTGGGATTAAAGAATATAATAACTGGTAACATTTTATGTTAAGCATTTTGTAAAGGGAAGAAACACTTTATTATAAGTAATTTAAAAGGCTGTTAGACTACAATGAGTACAGGAAATCCTTTAAAGGAACTATGAAGACTGAGGTACATCACAACTTACTTTTAAATCAAATACCAGGGATGACAGCGAAGCTCTAACTTTGAAGGTCCCTTCCCACCCAAATCATTCTGTGATTCTGCGATGCTGTTCATGACTGAGTGTAGCTTCATTGCTTGGGAAAACCAAGTGTCAAGAGCTATGATTTTCATTTGCTGTAAGGGCAAGATGCTTGACCTTTGGCAGTGAGAGATTTGACTTAAACAGATGGATTTTGGCTTCGATTCATCCTAGCTAGATATGGGAACATAAATGCGATGCCTAAATTAGGAGCAAGGACAAAGTAGGCTCCCTCCATAATCAGTGGAAAGAAATAGGTGCCTCTGGAAGGTGGACAGGCTCACCCAAGAATAGGGTAGCATTTATTTCTCTCCAGTGACAATGAGTCTAGAGAGTATTTGAAGCATATTTTACACAGAGTTGCAGAGTTTTGGAGTGCACTTTTTTTCCCTTTGGTTGGGGTTTTTAGTTTTTTTTGTTTGCAGATTGCAGTTCTCATCCGGAAATTATTAATTTTCTCCGGTTCCCTCTTAACTTACATAGAAGACTGAGCAGCTTGTTAATTGCATTCAGATACAAATTCAAATTCATCAATTAAGTGGCCTCCAAGGGGTTGCTGCTGCACATGGGCACCTCCTGCTTTGACCACAACTAATGCCCTACGGCCAGCAGAAGGCTCTGGTGGCCCCTGGGCTTCATCCTCATCTGCAGTCCACCTCTGGTCCTCACTCCACCTCCAGTCCTCAGTACATCTCCAGCCTGCAGGCAGGTCCACACCTCTGTTTCAGGGAGGCAAAAGTTGAGCCATCTCTCATCAGCTCAGTGCTGATGAGGGTCATTTCCCTGAAAGTCCCACCAAGGGAGTGGTGCTGGAGGGAAGAGTGACTGGACTACAGTCACCGTTCCCATAATGGGGAGGTGGAGGGCAGCAGCTGGTGGGGTTGTGGTTGAGCCTCATGCTGGATCCTTCAGCACTGTTGCAGGTTTTTTGGGTGCCTGGAAGCTGTTCTGCAGAGGCCAGTCTGCTGCTTTTGGGAGGATTGTCAATATATACGCAACAAACCCTTTACCTGGTGACTCCTGCTGTAGCCCAACGACAGTGCACACTTGATGGCAGGGGATTCACCTCCCAAGGAAATACAGAATGCCCTTGGTGACCTTTTACTTCCCATGAGGTTGCTTGGGCCTGTGCATCTTCATTCCCTGCTCTCTTAATACTACTCAACTCTGGTACCTTGGCAAGCACGGGTACATTCACCTCTCCAGTGCAAGCACACTCATTCTCAGTGCAGCTTCTGAGGCTTCCACGTGCCTCCATATGAGAGGTGAGCCACAGTGGGGCTGCCTGTGCTGGTCCCAGAGACAACCTGCAGCTCTGTGACTCCCTCTGAAAGCTGCCCAGATGTTGGAAACTGTGCCTCTGAACTCACTATCTGTCTCAGTGTCTGTCTTCAGTGGGAAACTGCTGTTATTGAAATGGAACATTTTTGTAGGGAGGTGGATGAGCTTTCTGAGCTTTCTAAAAGTGAGATATACAGCCCTAGTCAATACAGAGAGAGGCACTCATTCAGAGGGGGAACTGGTCCTCATCTTCTAGACACCTCCTGGAGCGGATGAATTTCTCCGGAGATGTCCATTTTTTTCAGTCACTATAGAGGGAACTTATGGAAAGTATTCTGTCTGAATATTTAATGTGCAGTGACTAAAGTTCAGTGAGATAAAGGTACAGCATCATACACCAGTGTTGATATCCTCAAGTAAACTCTGGGCTTTTGAATGCAATACTCAACAAGGAACTATTTAATGTTGAAGGGCAATTATGAAGTGGAATTCAGAATGTATGATTTTAAACACAAACTCCAAAAATCTTTCAGTGACCCGCCAAAACCAGGTTTCTTTACATTTATCCTCCTGTCACTCTGGCACAAACTTGTATTGAGACAGTAGCACAGTTAAACCACAACTATAACTCCCTGGAGCCCGACTGAGTCTCCAGCTTTGCTGGATGACTGTGGCTCATTAAAGCCACCCTGGGCTCGGCGTGATCCTGGGCTGGTGGCTGAGATTTGCAGCCCCTCTCAGCCGGTGGGAGGGGTGCTTGTTCTGCTTCTCTTGGTCTCTGCTGAGTGATGCGTCTCCTCCCATCCCATGCTGTTCTGCAAGATGGGGTCAGCTGAAGCCTCAAGACCTTTCTGCCTGGCAAGGAAAAGGCAGGGAGATGTAGGGACACACACGCACACACAACAGGAGAATTGTTATGGGAAAACTGACGATAAGGATGAAAGTGGCTAAAAACATTGCAGGTACTTTTTCAGGGCAAACACTCATGGTGTTTATTTAGTTTCTCCTCTAGATACTATGCTACCAAATTAACAGTTGAATTCAGCTGGGGATAAAGCATTACAAATAATCCCTTACGTGAGCTCTGGGAGTAATGAATGGGATGTAACTGGCAAGTGAGTGAAAAGGGGACTCAAAGTTACCTCATGAATGACCTCCTTGCCAGAGCTGTGCTGCAGCTGAAATCCGAGGCCCAGCAGGAGACTGCATGTTACTCAGGGAAGAGCCAGGGATTTGCACAAAGTGTTGATGCTGTGAGGCAGCCCTCCTCACCACTCTTCAGTGTTCACCACCTCCTGCACCTGAGGGCCAGATCCTGCTCCTGCCTCTTCCCTTTATGTGCACAGACAGGCACAGAGTGACAACCACAGTTCTGTAAGCTTCAGAGGGTCCAGAAAGCAGCTCTGGGAGCAGGAGATAGCAGGGACAGAGATAAGGACCCTCATCGAAGGCTCAGCCATTCTCTGGTTGTGTTGGCTCAAAGCAGCAGCCTAGGGCTCTTCTGCCATTAGATCATGATAAAGCAAAGTTTTTGGTTCCATTTCTCTGCCACTCCTCTCCTCAGGGACCTATCACAGTGTGGCTGAAGCCCCCTGGAGGAGCAGAGCACAGACTGATGTGCTTTCTTTCCCCTTAAGGCAAAGTTTGTGTTTTAGAAGGAACTGTGGCTCAGCTATGACAGGGGAGGCACATGGTGTTTGAGCTATTCCTGGCCAGTGACAATTCCGTCCAAGCTTTCAGTGATTTTGGCTTTACATGCCACCATCCCAGTCAGGCCAAGAGTTCTGAGTTCCTGTAATCCATTACTGAAGAACAGAGAGTGAAGGACAAACTAATTTGACATTTGCTTTTCCTGAAAAAGATTAAAAATCATTCTCAGCAGCAGGGTCACTCTGCTTAGGTATTTGTTCCTTACTCTAGTTTCAGTAACAGAAATAAGGTACAACCCCGTTCCCCCATCAGGAAACTTACAGAAAAAATTCAGAACCCCCCAAGCACAAAGTAGTTTGACATGTAAGGAAAAAATCCACATTCTTTCAGCTCGTTGTGAAGCACCTCCAGGCTGCAGCCAGGTGCCAGAGAGGCAGTGGACTCCCCAGGACCCACCTCTGCTGTGCACAGTGGGAGCTAAGGGTGCTGGCAGACTTGGCCAAACTTTCCATTGTTCATGTCAGCTGAGCTGGATGTCACCCACCTTTTCTTAAGGAAACACATGGAAGCATCCACTGAGAGCTAATTCAAGCCCTCACCCTGCTTGGCAGTGCACACCTCCTTTGATTCCCCTGACTCCAGTGTTTCCCCTGTAGGATGGACCTCATCAATGGGATTACGTGGATTACATGAAGTTCCTAAAAGCTTTCAAAAAGGTGTGGATTATTATTTTTAATCACTTTGCACCCTTAAAAAGGTCACTTTGAAGAACGTTGCTAAGGAGGGGAAGAGACTTCTCTTTCTGGGCCCTTTGGGGCTGTTTTTATGCTTACCAACACACCCACTGAAGAGACAGGGGCACTCTGATTAAAAGTCAGTGACACTCCATAGCTCATAATTATACACTTAGTTAAAAGCTGAAGTGCACCTAGCCCCAGGAACCTTATTAATCTGTTCTTTGATTAAACTACCTTTCAGCTACCTTATTAAATTGCAATAGTTGTAGAAGAATAACAAGAAAGTCATATGAAAGACATGACTGCTTTAGGGTGTTGTTTTGTGTTGTCATTGACTACTCATAACTAAGAGGGGAAAAGGCATTTTATCCAAGGAAGGGAAACATGTGACAAGTATTAATATCTTCTGTTTGTTTTATCACTAATATATCCATGGGGATGTGCTGTTGCACTGCACAGGTGAAACCATTTCTCAGTTAAGTCTTGGTGGGCACGTTCAACAGAGGCCAGGGAAGTGAATTAACACCAGCACACACCACTGATAAACCCACTGCACAACTTGCAGTTGAAAAGCTGATGCAGACACAGAACGTTTCAGGAAGGAAACTCCCATGCAGCATCAGTGGCCCAGTTTGACTTGTGAATTCATTAATTTGCTAATTACGACTACAGCAGCGCCCAAACCCTCAGCTGTGCCCAGGCTTCCATGCATTTTGAAAAAAATGCAAAAACATGTGGTCTAAAATGAAGGGTTTCTCAACTGCTTTGAGTTCTGTTCTTGGTTTGATATACAAATTAGGGGCTCAGCACCATGGTGACATTACCCTGCCTAGAAAATGATGGAGCATCCACTGACAGGTAAAGCAAAGACAGGTTTGTCTTCTTGGTCTAATTTTGGTGCAGAAACATAATTTCCAGAAGATGCATGAAAATATCTCAGACATTAATTTTATAGTTCCCTTACTAGTAGGTGAGTGCTACCTTGAGTGACTGTCCTTAGTTGCCTGTCCTGATGGAAGAAGATGAAAATCCCGCTTTAACTAACTGAGTACATATATGTGAAAGAGAGCTTGAATGCTCTGTGAAATTCAGTAGCAACGTCATTTATTGCAAACAAGTCTCCAGTCTATGCTATATCTCTTTGAAGAGAATAATGTTTGAGTTTCTGATTATTTAATACTTTCATTTTACTTGCCTTTAGGAGGTGGACTCAGGTCTACAAATCAAACAGCTACAAAATCTCTTGCGATTTCTTCTCAAAGAATAAAATAATTAACTTGATACATCAAGACATAATTCAGACTGGAGAAGTTACTGCTGTTAGAAGTGGATTAGTTGAGTTACAGTTGTTCAACGTCAGGAGATATTAACCTATATTTGCCTGAAATTAGGTGTAAAACCAATCCAATAAATTTTATGAAATGGCTTTTAAAGTGTATTTGTAAAGAAGGTCTAATATTTACTAGCTTGAGTAGTGCTTCTATTTAAATATTTTTACAAGCTAGGGAAGGTAAAAAGTAATTCCTGGAGCCTAAGTCCTCAAACATAACAATTTATATGCCAAATGAAATCTACTGCTGGTGTTTCTGAAAACTAAGTAATGGAGCATTAACCTCCCCAAGCTCACCAGGCTCCCGACTTTCATCAGCATTCAATTGTTGATGAATTGCCAACATTTTTGATGTAAAAGCCGTATAAACAAAAGTACAAATATATTTAAAATGTAAATGCTTTTGGGGGGAGATCAAGGAAGAGATTAAATACCTCAGTCTGGCAAAGGATGTAAGGATGTTCCTTAAACTCTCTTTCACTTCAATAGGACAAAAACATACGCTTGAAGTTTGGCATGCTCAGAGCTTTGAAAAAAGCATTCACAGGCAGGTTTGGGAATTGCAGCAAGGAGCAATCCTGGTCAGATTTCAGGAGCCCAGCCATGTACTGAGCCTGCAGGCTTGAGTTAGATGTCTATAACATGGCAAACATAGGTCGGTCCAAACCCATGGCACAGTGAGTGCAGGGAGGGGCAAATTTAGCTAACAGGCAATTAGGAGGATAAGGTTTTAGCTTATCCTAATTGCCTGTTTGAGCCCCTTGTAGCAGATGCAGAGCAGGGAGAGGCTCATACAGCCAGCCTACTTTAGGAGCTGGGACTCCTTGGGACTGTGCCAGTCCTTCAGAAGAGCATGAGGAGGGAAGGTACAATGCCACGGAATCCTCTGTGGGAGTACCTGTGAGGGTGCCTTTTCTTCCTCTGCTGAAGAGCGTTTGCTCTCAGAAACAGCAGGACAAAAGGGGACAGAGGGCGTAAGTTTCCAGTCACACTCTGGGCAGTCTCCAGTCCATCGTGGTGCGTCCAGCCACGGGAAGGATGAGAAGGTGGGCATGTTGTTGCCACCCACATGAGATTTTGATGTCTTGGTGCTCAACACACCCCAGCCTCACTTGGCCGAGGGGAAACCTGAAAGCAGATCTTCCTGGGAGCTGCAGCAGTGAAAGGGAAAGGCATATGGGCATCTGTTGTGCCTGGCATGAGGTGACAGTTGCATTTCAGAAAGTTCACATTTTGAGTGTAGATTTCCACAGGAACAAGAGAGGCTAGGTACCAATGCCTACATCTTCTGCTGGATGCAGTCCCATCTTTTCACCTAAAGGTGATTTTCAGCCCAGGCCTAATTCATCAGCAGCAAGTTTAAATGTATCTGTTTTGTAAATAATTTCAGTTACATCTCCCTGGTTCCTCATTGTATGTTCTGGAGGCTCCTATGGCCTGTACCTTTATTAAGTCTCTCCACACTCAATGTGCCCAGTGCCAATGTTGTTTTCCTGTCATTTTCACTGGCACTAAATGAAGCTTTCAAAACTATTCAAAGCAATTCTCATGAAAAAAGTACACATTCCTTAGGAGCATCATTTCCTATGGGAACATCTCAGTGGCCAGGTCATCATTTATTTTATCCTAGTATATCTTCTTAAAATTTTATGTTGTTACTGCACTTAGCCTTCATTTAACAGAAGAGTTTGCATTAGCATAGTAATGGCCTTGAAGAAAACTTACAACAGTCTTACATTCATGATGAATGGGAGCAGAAAATCAGTTAAAAAGCTGTGGTGACCCACATCACATGAATAGATTAAAAAGCGATAATTGTGGCATACTGAGGGTGGTGGGAGAGATCAATGTCAACCTGTGTAACTTCAATCTATGTGACCAAATGCTTTTCAGAGGTATCATTCTTAGTTTTGTCAAGGGATTTGAGTATTTTTCTTTTCGTTTCTTGTAGATGAAGGCAGAAGATGGACTATTCCATTATATGATTTATTTTTTTATTTTATTTTTTTTAAAATTTAAACAGAAACCTATACAAGATGGAGGTAATTTTTGACCTGGTACTTTAGGAAAAAAATGACCTTGTAAACTGATTTTCTTATCATCTTCAGTTTAACAGGAGCAGTAGGACATGAAAGACTTTCCTTGGAGGGAGTGAGAAAAAGGGAAACGGGTAAGAACAACCAAAAACAAAGAAAAAAGGAAAAGGTAAAGGTAAAAATTTCAGTCTGATTCAATTTGTGGTTTGTAATGTTGGAATGAGCAATCTGAAGAGTTCAAAATATTCAGCTGTGTAGGATGCCCCTTAGTGGTTGAATATAAACACTGTTGACAGGTGACATAGTTTTAAACACTAAAGAAACCCAAAATAATATTTGTATTTAGTAACTGAGAACAAAGGATTTTAAATGCTGACATATGCACAAAAGAACCAACAAAGCTATGTTTACATAAAACAGCAGAAACAGTTGGAGAAATGCAAACGAATAGTAAGAGAACATTCCTGGATAAGCTATTGCACCAAGTGAGAAAAAAACATGGGAAAATGAGCAAAGAAAAGGTCAGTCTCTATTTCTGTTTCCATTCAGAGTATAACTTGAGATGAGTTGGCCTTGCAGAGGAATCTGATATTGAACTCCACAATGAAACCCAACCCAGTATTTCTACTGATACTTTCTAGAACAGAGAGTTTCTACACAGAGCTGTGAACTTATCTGGTCTGGAGCCACAGGCCCTTCCCAACACCATCTGGCTGGTGTAGCCTGTGGCCATCTCTGCTGTGGCAGACTACCAGCTTGTGTTACGATACACAAACATTGCTACTCAAAAGCTGTCAATAAATGTTTAAGATTCAATAAGAAAGGCTAGAGTGCACAAATCCTGTAATACACACAGATGTACATATCTAGTTAGAACAAAGAGATTACTTTTATTTGTTCTAACTCTTGTCATGAGGAATATATTCCTCTGAACTTCTTTTCAAAACTAGTCTTTGTATCAGAGGCAATCTGCAAAAGCTGCAATGTGGTGACACTCCTGAATCAGGGCACCCCCATCAGTCTCTTTACATCTACTCCAAATATACCTTTAGATCTATATGTACACAATGGGTAACAAAGGAAGTCTGAAGATTCTGATAGCAGTTATTTTTTTTCTTTCTTGAAGAAGCCTGTAATTCTTCCATCTTTTTAACCTTTCATATAGAAATCATGGCTGCAAAGCATCTCATTATGTCCACACTGGTAACTGAGGCAGAAAAGCCACTCATCAGCAGTAGTGACATAAGCCTGGACTTCTTAGGTCACATCCCAACGCTGCTTAAGGAGTCAAGGGGAATCTCTTTGTTTGAGTTAGCTGGTGTGTGCTGTAGCTGGATATACTGATCCCAAAAACTCCCAGGAGCAATGCGGCCCGTTGCAGTGCTGTGTCTGATGGGTTGATAACGATTTTTGCTGCAGCTTGAGTCTGTGGGAGAAACAGGGTAAGTTACAGGCTGACTCAGCTGAGTGCAACACAAAAGAACGTCTTTGGAGCCTATAAAGCACTTTTTTCTTCTCCATGCCATTTAACATAGTATGACTCTGCTTTCTGCTAAAGACTGTTTGGTATGTTTTGGAAAGGCCCCCCCGCTTTTTAACAGTTTGTAAAAGAAAGGACACGTTTCTGACATGACTTTTCTTTCAATTGCAGCTATTGATTTTAGTAAGTTTAGTGGGGTTCCCTCTGGCTACCATGCTGAGAGGGAGAGCTGAATCAAGTATGGAGGCTCAGGCATAAAGGAGAAGGGACTTTCCTGTTAGGTGAAATAGAAAATTCTCTTCATTCCCACAGAGATACTGCCTTGAATGTTACATATTAATTCAGGAAGGCAAGGCTAAAAGGGATCATGAGCATCTCTCATGAGCTCCACCAACAGGACTAGACCAAGCAGACAAATTTTAACAGTCGCTTTGTCAAGTCCAGCAAAGAAGTAAGAAATGCCAATCAAAGTAAAGGTAAAAAAATGATTATTTACCAATTATCTGAATAACAGTCAGAAAACTAAATTAAGTTACTGTTGCTTGCCTAGTATGGATGATACACTAGCAGAAACACAGTTGCATGGAATCCATAGAGAGCAAAACACAATTCCAAAAACATTGGTTCTTAAAGGCAAAACATATGTATCTTTTCAGTTGCAACATTTTTTTGTTGGTTTGGTTTGGTTTGGTTTGTTTGTTTGTTTTTGGTTTTGTTTTTTGTTTTTGTTTTTGTTAACATGAAACAATTACTAGGCCTTAAATACATTTTTTTTAAATGCTTTCCCTTGCAATCCATGGACAAAGAGCATGGCACCACTGAGTGCAGCAACAAGTCCCAAGGAACCTGGTTTTCACTTCCAGATTCTAGGTTTTTTTATTGAGCTTAAAGAATCAGAGCTAAGTGCTCTGACCTTGATAAATGTATCTGTCTGTGGCTACTTCAACAGCAGAGTAAATAAAGACAGTGGAAATTCCAAGGAGAATTACTACGTAAGGTGATATCAAAAGATAGGGAAGCATGAAAGCAATTCACTGCCAGGAGTGAAACCCAATATCTTTAGCTCAGCCTCTCAACTACTCAATCATCATCTCTCAGCTACTACAGCCTATGATTTTGGATGCAGATCACATTGCTAAGAGCTGTGACATTTTCCAGAGAAAGGATAGATCCACTGCAAATATCAAAGTATGTAGCAAAATAGGAAAGGTGTTCTACTTTGGTTAACATACCTAAATATATATATATATATTTGGCTGCTTTAGTCTCAATTATTCAGCTGTTTTAAAATGCTTTCCTTACATATTTTTAGTTTTGTTTTCATGTTGGTTTTGGGGTGTTTGTTTGGTTTGTTTGTTTGGGTTTTTTTGGTTTTTTTTGTTTGTTTGTTTGTTTGTTTTTTTTGTTTGTTTGTTTGTTTGTTTTTGTTTGTTTTGTTTTTTTCATAAAATGATTGAATGTCCCCCAGTCTTCCAGAGGGCATCACTGATTGAGGTTTCTTCACCACAGCCACAGAAGCTGGCTGAAGTGTTTCCCTGACAGCTCATCATTTACTACTGTCCCAAACACACAAAGCCATTGAAAGAGAAAATTATGGAGAAGTAGTTTCTGCTTTAGCACTGCAGAAGCACAAACTCCTTCCAAGTATTCTGTATTTGGTATTCCACCATGATGCCAATTGCCAAGATATATTGTAATTCATTTGCTTTTCAGCAGAGACTTAATTAAACCTTTTTCGTGTTGTTATGCAAGTTAACCCACAATAAACCACTGTTCCCTTGGGCTGGCCATGCAATAATTTGAAATAAAATCAGCCTGATCAAGAGAAATATGTGTATTTTGAAGATCAATTACAAGCAGGGGAAAAAAAAAAACCCAAAACCATAAATTTCATACCTGCAACAACCTTATATACCCAGGTGTCATTCTCCGGAGAGGGACAATCATGATTTCTGAGTCTTCGTAGAATTTCAGCCACTGCAATTCTAGAGCACACAAAACGTTCCTAAATCCCACAGATTTATTACAACTTGACCTCGTAATGAAGCATAAGATTAAGCCTAATATGGTTCGCTACAATGCCAAAAGCACCCCAAGAAGCACAATTTGCAAATAGCTTTTCCTCACCTGATGCTCTTCTCCCTTGAGCCCTTCACATGCTTGAGGTCCCCGGGCATATAAAGCTCTGCTCAGTTGCATAACCTGTCACATGGGATCTGTCTGCACTGCTTAGGTGTTGGCAGAGCCATAACTGTCCTGCCTGGGGCCAGGTATGTCTTGCAATATTGAAAACTCTCTGGGAATGCCTAAAGCTCATTAAGAGAGCTGACCTCCTTAATAAGAAAAGGACCTAAGCCTGCTTTATAGATAGCACTGGACAAATTAAAAGGAGGTCATTATAGCATTTGGTGTCATAGAGTGACAATGCAAATAGGATTGGATGGTGTTTATATAACTTAAAGCATATATTTATACCCACAGGATGACCTGACTGGGTAGGAAGCTTAATGTAGCCATGACCCCAGTTGAAAGGATGTGCTAATATAACATGGCTATTTGGAGGCACACTTAAAAATAAGTTATTTCTTTTCTAATAGTGCTCCCTTTTACTCAGCATTATGCATGTTCTTGCTTGCTTTTCTACTGCTCTTTACCACTAAAAATATCAAATCTGATACCCACCACTATTGTTTAATGGTGATCTCTTTTCACTGGATTCAGTTCTGTTCCTGGGGTCATATAGCACACTATGTAAGAAATGGTGGTAAAATCTAATCTACAAAATTCATTTACTAATCTTTCAGGAGTGTCCAAGGATAGACTGTGCTGAGAAAGCTCCATTGTTCCCTTATTCCATTGCATTGTTTCATGCAACCTTGAATATGCATAGCAAGGCAGAATTTGGCTCCAGTTGCAGTCCTACTTCTAAACATGTAGGGCAAAATCTTCAGGTGGTGTAAGTCAGCATAGTACCAGTGCACACATTGAAGCCACATCAATTTTCATTTTTCAAATTTCAAGTGTTCCAGAGATCAGTACTGATTTTCACCTTTATAATCTCTGCTATGGCAGCCTAAAGCTCTCTGAAAAATATTCCTGCTATAAAAGAGCAGAAACATGTTTCTACTTGAAGAAATACTCTATATTAGGTATTCCACAATGATACCAATTATCAAGAATTCTCACAACTCATCTTTTTTTCAGCAGATGCCTAATTAATGTTATATAAAGGAAGGTTTCTGTTTTAGTCTGAGGCTCTGGCTTACAGAGCACACAGTGGGCAGATCTCATTTTCCTTTTGCTGCAGCATGTTCCTACCACATCAACCCAGTTGGCACCAGTGGAGTTATGTCTCATTCAAAAAGAAAGATAACTTAAGTTGAACTCATCCTTTAGTGTCAATTTGAATCACCAGAGAATGGTTTGGTTGAAAAGGACCTTTGAAGGTCATCTACTTGCAACTCACCTGCCATGGACAGGGACACCTTCCACTAGACTAGGTTGCTCCAAGCCCCATCAACTTGGCTTTGAACATTTCCACAGCATCTCTGGGCACTAGAAACAAGAGTCTGGAACTTGCCAACCTTCTGGTTCTTTTTTTATATTTAATGTAATATACTACTTGCACAGTGACCCCATGCTAAACCTTAAGTGCTGTATTCCTTAGCTATAAGAAAAACTGTATTAACAGGAAGCAATCAAAACAAAACTGGGAGCTGGCTGAAGTTCATAGGAAGCATATCAGTGCCTGTCCAAATGCATTTGGGATGAAAACATATGCTATGAAAAGTCAAAGGCTTTTTTTCTTGTTTCTCACTGTATGCCCCATGCCACCTGTCCTGATCAAGCAGGTGACTGCCTGTGCTCGCTGCCCAGAGCAGGACAAGGTAAATGTTGCAGAGTTCACTTTTTTCTGAAAATACACCAAACATTTAGCTATTCCTTTAAATTTCCTGCCTTGCCTACCTTCAAAGAAAAACTCCCTTATTGCAGTATCAGAGTTCCAGGGGCTGGAAAAAAAATGTATTACTATCTATTTCTGCCACTTCATATGTAACTCTTTCCATTCAGAGAATGGTAGTGAGATTCCTGTGGCATGGTATTCAGAAAGGGAGAGCTTTCCAAACAAATTTCTTTGTGCAGAAAATAAAAGGGAAAGAATATGCTTTGACTGGCACAGCTGGCTTTAAAAAGGATTTTTTGGCCTTGCTCAACACAGCTGAAATGTAAAATGTTTTCTCTAATTGCAGGCATTGCCAAAATCTGTATTACTTACCTAAGGGCCTTGAAAGAATAATCCTCACAGGCTGTTTCAGGAGAACTTTGGACAAACAAGGGGTTACCTCTGTTCCTTTTGAAGTTCAAGCCTCTAACAATTGAATCCTCACTGCCAGGATGCAGAGATGAATGTGCCCCTCCTGGGCAAGGCACTGGCCAACAAGCCACAAAAGGCCTCTCTTGGCACATATACGGGGATCCCATGCACTGTGCAGACCACTCATTCATCTACTCATGCCTTCACTGCTTGACGGAGGCACTGTTTTCTAAGAGATATGATATGTTGACATTCTCCCCAACTTTAAGACAAGGAACACTTTGAACTCAGCTGTCAATATTCACCACCTTGTGCTCTATTTCCATTAAGAGGAGAAATCAATAACGAAATTACAAGTTCCTTCACTTTGGAAGCAGCAAGAACTGCTTCCCAAAATGCAGTAAAAACCAACCAATCGAAATAGATTGTTTCCATGCTGTTAGAAGCCCCTTTCTGGTTGGCACTCCCCAAAAAGCTCTCTGTGCTGCCAGTACTGCCAGAGAGCGTGTTCCTGCCTCTCCACAGCACAGTGCAGGGACACAGCATCACCCACCTCAGCTCAGGCAAGCAGCAGGGAAAGCTCAGCAGTAGGGGGCTCAGGCCCCTCCTTTTTTGGTAGATCTTGCAGCTTGTGCTGTTGACCATCCTGAGATAAATGCTTCAAACATTTAAGCAATAATCATCCCTGACCTTGGCACTTTATGCCCCAGACTTCATTGGCTTCTTTTCACAGTCAGCTGTTTCTCTTGACAGCTGGACTTTATGATCTTAGAGCTCTTTCCCAGATTTAACAGTTCTATGACTCTCCCACCATAAGAATCAATTTTCAGTTCCTTAAATATGTTATCTCTTAAAATCAGGCTCAACTTCCCACTTTTCCTTGCTTCCTGCACTCCATAGGATGATTCTTCCTTTTCAGTTCATTTTCC
This sequence comes from Formicarius rufipectus, assembly GCA_013399695.1. NCBI lineage: Eukaryota > Metazoa > Chordata > Aves > Passeriformes > Formicariidae > Formicarius > Formicarius rufipectus. Next base: position 701,463 of record VXAU01004507.1, read on the forward strand.
CATATACTCCTAGCATATTTATTTTTATCCTGACAAAAGGGAACTTTCATCTGCGTTTCCATCTACACCAATACCTCAGCTTTAGCACCAGAAATTTCTCTTCAGGACAGGGTCCTGTACTGCTTTTATCTGTTTGTCAGTTCTTACCACTGAAGACCTCTGCAGGATCTGGAATAACTATGGCCTATGGCACTTGAGACTCTGGCTGCTTGCAGGCCCTAACTCTCACACATGCTGCAGCCCATTGCCTACATCTACCAATGCTTTTTACCCCCTCACCATTTTCTTATTAAAAAAAAAAAAATCTATTTTAACGAAACTTTTTAGCCATCCTGCAGCAGAGGGAGGGACAAGAAGTATGCAGGTCGGTTGTGGGAGTTCAGGAAGGTGGTTGAGGTGATGGAGGTGCAGCAGCCTCCCCAGGACTCTCCTCATATTCACCCCAAAAAGCCCCTGTGTCTCACACAAGCCCACAAGTCTTACTGGGACCTGTTGGAAGTGCTAGTGGTGGCTCCTGCTTGTGATGCTGTTCTCGCTGACTTGTGTGTGCTGGCCAGGACTGGGGTGTGCTGACCCACCACGATTATTTGGGCCCCAAGCAATGGTGGGAAAAGCAGAGGAAAGGCAGGTGATTCTCCCACTGCCACAGTTGCTTCCTATGGGAACCTGTCACAGCCACATTACTGGCTGTGACAGGGCAGGGGCACAAGACTGACAATGCAAGAACCAGAAGATGAGACCAAGGAGGGGATAATGCAGCACCTCTCCCTGTCATGGGAAGGCAGACTGCACACCTGCAGGCAGGAGGCTCCTGGCAGCCCCAGGGCACCTCAGGCAGGTGGCACCTGTGTGTGTTGATGGGCATCACTTTCTTGTGACCCACCAAGAAGATGGGGCTCAAAGGGTTGGGGCTGATGAGTCCCACAGTGGTTGCTCCTTCCTGAGGGGAACAGAGTGCAGGCAGAACACTGCAGGGCACCGCCTATGTGTAGTCACATTTCTCAACAATAAACTGGTTTAAAGCAAGACTCTCTTCTGGCTTCAAGGGTCATAAAGCTTGATTTACTCTAGGCCCTCCACACTGATAAAAGGGAAAAATTTTACGAGAGGATTTTCCACAATACATACATAACTTTCATTCTACATCCTGATGACAATATGACACTTGGAAGTCATAATTTTGAAAACAATCCAGATATTTAACTAAAGAAGTACTTTATAAAGTTCACCATCCGCAAAGAGGCCAGGGTGAAGGAATACAGGGCATGATTCTGAACCTCCGTGTGGCTTTCACTGCACCACTTTGTGCGGGATAGGAGTAAACACAAAGTGCTGTCACCGCAGGCAAATCACTAAAATAAACCGTATAAAGAAAAGAAACCAGCAAATCATCCTCAACACATAACTGTATGACTAATCCTGGACTTTTTGACTCCAACAATTATTAAATCTGAGACTATGTCCTTGCAAATCAGTCTGTGCATTACTTAAAAATCAGAGCTAATCTAAAAGGAATTTTGCCTAAACCAAATGTAACTACACCACCAACTCTGTCAGGGTAACAGGATTGGGCACTGTCAGCTCATAGAAGGAAGAGATGGCCTTGCCCCGAAGAGCCTACAGTCTGTGGGGAGGCAGATGGCTGCCACCAGCTGAAGGAGCCCAGGGAAACAAAGAGAATGTACTGCTTGGCATGCGAGGCAATGTTCTCAGCTCACTCCCAGGCAGACTGTTTCCAAATTTTTGTAGGCGTTGCAGCAAAGCACAGTGCTAAGGAGGGATGTGAAGGTGGCTAATTAATTTTAAGATGATGAAGCAGGCAAGGAACAGGAACAATATTAGTCGTATTGTTGCATTACACAGTAATGTCTTTACGAAGCACAAAAGTAAGGAGATGTATTGGAATATGTTGATAACAGAAGTAGGAAATACCATCATTAAAAGAAGACTGCAACGCTGTGTAGATGAGCTGAGGCACAGACTGCAGAGTTCAGTCCTCAAAGTCATCTAAGGTTACAGATACACAGCAGCAAGAGATTTGTGTTGCTGAGGCTTATGGGGTTACCATTGAAGTAGCTTAACTATTTGTTTATTTCCTGCTGAGGACTGACTCCTGCACTTCCCACAGCTCCACTGCCAAGTGGTTATTCCTGTGTTTGCAGCCTGCCTACCCACAGTGCTTTGATGCCATTGAGGTACGAAAGAATAGAAGCTGACAAAAATGTAACAGCAAAAGAATAGCTGAAAATCAAGTTCATTTCTGCTATGGAGAAAGAAGAATTTCTTTCATAAAAGTAATTTTTTTTTAAATATGCTGCAATTTGTATCTGTTAGAAACTATAGGAGTAAAAAAACCCTGTAAGTATTTCCAAACCACTACTAACAGAGCTTACCTGGAACCCAGTTCTGGTCAAGAAGGACTGCATCTCTCTCTCCTAACTCCAGATAAACCCAGATGCCATCCTTGGAACTAGTTGCTCTGAACTTGCATTCTAATTTACCTATTTCAGATGTTTATGTTAAAATCAGGTCAAGAAGTCATGGTAGTACAGTGAGCTGCTACAGGCAGTGCAAATAAAGACATCAACAGTGTAAACAAAACCAGTCACAGGAACTGCACCCCACTGATTAGAGCAGGAGAATTCAAAATGAACCCACTACAAGCTGTCATGAAGAGTAGCTTTTTAGAAGACCAAAGCAAATGAAAAGCATATATCACAGGAAGAAGTTATGTTTAATCTCACAAAAGGAGGCTCATTAAACCCTTCCTCTCCTCTTAAATACTTACAAGCAGTGAGGATGCCATTAAACACCAACTATTGCCTCATTCCCCAAATACTGGGTGTGGTCAATAGCCAAGCTTCATCTCCCCTCACTCAGGGGAGGTCTTTATAGAAGGAAAACAACACTAGTAACATTGAGTGGCTCACTACACAAGAAAAAGCCAACACATGAGAAGGACTGAATTTAAGGCTCTGCATAAACAGTTACTATCTGACCTGATAAGCAATACAGCCTCACTGGGGAGAGATTCTCCAATGTCCCAGCAGACAGTCAGTGACAGACAGAGAGAACTGACTGATCTGTGAGCCAACAGCTGGGCAATAACAGAGAGATATGGGGTCTTGAATCTCTAAAGGCCTTAATGGAAACTAGCACCTTTCAAAAACGTGCTGCAGCACTCACATCAACCACCGGCAACTCTGATGGTTGGGTCCACCTTAATTTTGCAGAATCTGTAGGATGGACTGAAAGAGAAAACTGTTCTAGCAGATATGGGCAAGGAAAGATTGCCTGTCTCTGCTATGCAAGTGACATGGCAGCACAGGCACTTCTCCAGTGTGCCTCACCTTATATACATTCCTGGAGAGCTGGTTGAATTTAAAATGCATTGCAGAGTTAAAACTGTCTTTTTGGAGCAACAACTTTATGCCTTGCTGCTTCTGAGGTGAGTACAGAAGTCAGCCAGCACAACATGCTATCAGAGAAACCAGAACACTTGGCCTGAGAACTGTGCTCATTGACCTGAGAATTATCTGGGTACATATTAGTGAACAGACTTAAATACAGCCATTATTCTGGCAAGATTCACATCTGGCAGGCAGTGGACAAACTTCCAGCACAGGTCCAGAGTCTCAGTTAACCCTGAACACAATTGGTAACAGAGTTCCCTTTTTCTCCCAAGTGCAATGCACTGTCCTGCAATGACCCCAGTATTCAGAGCACACAGTTGCTGAAGCAAGGTAGTGCACTGGAAGGACATTCAATGCAATCCTCACAGCTTGTGAAGAAGGCATCATCCTGTAATATCAAGCCATTTTTCAACTACCAGGGCACTGCTGATCTGACTAGAGAAGCCTATGGCACCCCTATGGATATATCTGGATACATGAGACACAAGACATCATTACTCAAGAGCACACACAGTGTGTGCCACTGAGCTGCTATTAATTAATCCATCATAGCAGATTCTTTATTGCTCTGAAGGAATGACATATTGCACTAAAGGAATGACATACTATGGCTGCTATTTTGCAGAGGAAGCAGGCATTAGTTTCCTTCCTGTGAACAGCTCAAAATTTCCCTTCCATTTAGAAGAGATGGAGCAAAGAGAAGACAGCTTGTTAAGGAGCAAGGCATGTTCTCTCACTCTGCTATGCTCCCCTAAAATGTCCACTAAAATGGGTATCTGTATCAAGACACCCACCAGATACAGGCTCCTGTGCCAGGCTGAACACGTGTTCCTGGCCATCCAGTGCTCAGTGGGTGTTTCTTACTGTGAGTTCGTGTGAGAAATTTTATTACAATCTGTGATAAGAACTTTTCACGTTGGGTCCTTTGCAGCTTCTGTGGCTGATGAGACTAAAAGCTGGACTGTCAGACTCCATGTCCTCCTGGGCAACCCTCATTCCACCAGCAGAAGGTTCCAGATCATGAGAGGCTTCATCACAGCATCCCAGATATCTTCTGCATCACGATACATATTGTACAGATATACCGACCTGTGTAAACATTGTGCCTACTGCACATACACACACACAGCCCAGAGCCTTTGGAATTTGAACTTTTTTTTTGTAGAAAGCTGGACAGATCATTCCCACTAGTGCTGTAGGGAAAATGTCTTAAACTGGCCCATGAGCAAATGCATATGCAACTAACTGTTGTGCAAGGCTTTTCCTCCTCCTGTATCTCCCATATTACAACCCTGTTACACACATGCCAGATCTCCATGAGTCACACAAATGAGAGAGCTCAGGCAGCAGCCTTCTGACATATAATTCAAGTACAGATGCTTGGATATGGCAGCTGAGGATAGGTCATAAGATCTCCTACAATACCTGTGAATGACTGGGTGGCTTGCAAAGAACTGCCAAATTTTGTGTGTGTGAAAGACTCTTATATGTAGTATGCAGTGTTTTACTGTAGCCATAGACATTTTCCATTTGTTTCAGAGCACAGCCCACAGGATGAAAATGTAGCTGCAGTGGGGATGTTTGGGGTACCAGGACTGTAGAAAAGAAAAGGATTCATTCCAAGAAGACATAGATACATTGAAAGTATGACCGCAATTTTGGTTCTGATTCTAAGGTGCTGATTTACAACAGAAGTACACAACTTCAACCAGTCATTTCAGTGGTACCTCTCTGCCCTTTCCAAACAAAATTTTCAGCCAGTCAAAATGTGTGGGTTACACTATTCCACATGGTTTTGCCTATTGTGAATCATGACGTCTTACAAAAGCACCTGTTCCACCTTCTAAACAATCCTGTACAATCTTCTTTTTGGAAGGGCTGGAATTTGTTCTACATGTGATCACAGTTAAAATTAATCTAGTGCTATTATCAAAATGCAGAATTTTACTGACATTCACCATTTCTGCATTGTCAAACGTGTCTAAACATCCAGAGAATAGGAAGTCTTCCTTAGTGGTCTCCTAGGAAAGTTTCTTACATTTAGCAGCAATGGATATCTATATCTGTAACATCCGAAAATGGTTTCTGATTCAGAAACTGTAAATGCTTTGATCCATCCTGAATACATTTTGCTGTATGCTGGGTGTCTCTAATGCAACAGGCTAGTGAATTAGACCACGAAAACCAGAAAAGATCTGTAAATTCTCCTGTAAGACTTTAAACTGAAATATAAGAAGATAAAAATTACTTGAGTTTTCCAAGTATGACAGAAAATCCTTCAAAACTTTAAATTAAATTATGTAGCTTTAGTGGGAACCTTGCTAGCTGAGTTTTTGTTCTTGCACACTTTCTGATATGTTTTGGTTTGGTTCCTTGCAATTGCCTTCACATAGCTGATTACACATTGTTCCCATCCCTTACTGTCTTCCAATTTAAATGTTCTAATCCCTTAAAGAGACATCTATTATTCCTGGCATGGCATTGTGCTGGCATGGCTATTTAACACTACTGGTAGTCTATTTTTAGGCATAATCCTGTGTAAAGGTACATGTCTTAAGTTGTGAAATCTCTAGCAGAACACTGTAAGATTCTTTCAGCAACTGAAGAAGAGGATAAAGCAATCTACCAATAAATAGGAAACAAAGCATTGAAAATAGATTAATCCAAAGAGTACCCTTTCTATAACATTTATTTTTTTCATTAGGTAGTCTTTATTCTGATGAAGTGTTGTGGATGTCTGATGGCGAGGCCAAGCAGAAATTACTAAAACAGAATTCACATTACCTTGGAGTGGAAATCAAAGCAAGAGAGGCAGAGCAGTGAGCATTTTTCACTCAACTACCACCCACCAGACTTAGCACGGAGCTCACTTTTCAGAGACTGTATTTCCCACAGCACAACACTAACAGCTCGCTAGGACCAGATGGAATTCACCTAAGAGCTCTAAACCAACCCAAGGATGAAATAACACAACTGCAAGCTGCCATGTGTAACCTGTCACTGGGAATTCTGTGTGACAGAGGATGGGAAGGTAGGGGAAATGACTAGTATGTACAAAGGATTCCAGGGGTGACATTAGGAACTACAGATGAGTAAACATGATTTCCTAGTTCAGCAAGTCAATAGGAACCATTGCAGAAAACCGAAGGAGCAGACACATGGAGAAATATATTGGGAAGCACTCCATTAAGCATCAGTAAAGGGAAGGCACACTTCACAAGCCTACTGGCATTTTTTTTTAAATCTTTTTTTTGGCTGAATTGACAAAAAAAGCAGACAGGGGGTACTGAAGTGCACTTTTAAAATTCAATGGAGGAAAAAAGTGCCCTTAAAAAGGAAGTCTCATGGGCTAAGAGGATCCTCATTTGAATAAGCAATTAAAAAATATGAAAGAAAAAGTAGGAATGCAGAGTTATCCCACTGGAAGGAAACCACCAATGCAATCCCATGGGATTTTTTCACCAGGATCTGTGCTGCTCAGCAAAGTCTTAAATGACCTGGAAAAGATGATGAATAATGGGGGAAGAGAGACTGCTGATTCCACTACAGTTATCACAGGGACTAAAGTCAAAAGCTGACTACGCAAAGCTGCAGAAAAGTACCATGACCATGGACAACTTGTGATAAAATGGCAGATGAAATTCTGTATAGGATATTGCAAAATGGTGCACATAATTACTGAAATGGATAAGGACTGTTCAGGAAAAAAAAAAATTCCACAAAGATGTCAGCTCCATGCCCAGTTAGGGGGTCAAAAAACAACTGAATTATTTGGAAAGGACTAGAGAACACATCAAAGCACAGTTCAGAAAATGAATGGTGAACAAGCATTTCTAGTAACATGGGCAGTTTTTGTTCTCTCATCTCTGAAAGGATGAAGTAGACTTGGAAAAGTTACAGAAAAGGGCAAAAAGGGTATAAAGAAAAGCAGGGAAAGTTTCTTTATGAAGAATGTGCAAAGAGGTCTCTTCAGGTTACATGTGTTCTACTCTTCTTCCTGGCTTCCCTGCCACCTCTGTATGAATTCCTCTCCCTCTCATGTAACTGTGTTCTTACCAATACTTCCAGAGTCTTCCCAGACCTGCAGACAAATGAAGGGTTTGAAATACAAACTGTTGGGATTTTTTTTTCCTCTCACTTAGTTAGAGGGAGCAGTTCTTCCAGTCTTCCCACATTCCTTCTCCAATGCAGGAAATGCATAAGGATTCCCTGCATTAATACAAAAAGGTAAAAAAAAACTCCTTTGAGTATTATACCTCTTTCCTGCATCATAGCTGTGTCACAAGATTTTTACTGATTATCAGACATTGATTTCTCCAGTTTGGAGGCAAGAGACTGCTTTCAGTGTAGAGCTGTGAAGTAGGAACTGCTGTCACACACCGTCCCACCTTCAAGTTACTTTCAGAGCTGACTAAACTCCCACTTCAGAGCCTATAGAAATCTATATTCACTGCTTTTCCCTGATGGTGAGGTGGTACAACTCTTTAAGCATGTTTCAGTCTTATCTCTCCTTATGGGAAGCTGGTGTCAACTTTATTTGGAAACTGGAGCACAGGTACTACAATTGCCAGGGGTGCAAATGCCCTGAACTCCTTCATCTTAAAATTTTTCTCTGACCAGTTTTGACTCTCATGGAAAATTTAAGAGATGTGGTCATGGATGGGAATCGAGGCAAAGACGGACACTCAGTTATGGAAAAACACACTAAAAACACACTGCTTCAATCCTTGACTCATACTACTTCAAAGAGCTGTGAACAGAAGTTCAGTTCAGAAGGAATGCCACTGACAGGCTGCAGACTGGAAGCTGCCCTTTGTATGGGTTCTACAAAGACTTTCCATGAGGTGCAGATCAGTTCATTCCTGTGAACTTCCACACAAAAGACCCTCCCTGCCAGAAAAGATTTGGTTTTACAAGTTCTATAAGAAGTGTCCAATTATACATATTATGCAGAATTCTCCTTTGCTTGGTTCCCTACAATGAGTTTGAAACACTCATCTTCATTAACTTAGTGCCACATATTTTTGTGAGCACTAAAAACCCAATGGAAGGCTAAGTGTAGCACTGTGGAAAAAAGCTTGCCAGTCATTTTCAAAATGCAAAGCACAACCAAGAGACGGTGCTTTAATTTCAGATAGACAGCTGTAAAATTGCTTAGTAAAGATAGTTGGAAATTTGCTTGTACTTCTCAATTGCAATGCCGAGGTGAATGGCTGTGTACTGATAAAGCCATCTGTCTTCTTGTGGGTGCCTGGAGGAAGCCTCTGCACCAAAGCAATATTGTCAGTTTTATAGTTAATATCCTGGTGCACAGTACTCTTGAGCTGAGAGTTGGATCGCAGACATTTCCGCTGCCTTGGGGCAGCCGAGAGAACAGCATGCTTGCTTGTAATGACTCTGGCTCAAAAGCACAGGCTGCTGGATTGGGAAAGGGGATGAATAATGCTGCATTCCATACACTGAGATAATATTCAGGTCTATGGACTCATATTAGAACGCAGAGAAGAAAAAGAACAACTGTGAGTAGAACGCTTTTGTTGCGCAGATTTTTCAGTCGACATGCATACCCTGGAGTGCTGGTTTTGGCTGGGGTAGAGTCAATTCACAATAGCTGGAGTGGGATTGTGTTTTGAATTTGTGCTGAAAATAGTGTTGATAATTGTATTGAGTTTGTGTAGCACGTTTTGGCAGAGGGAGGGGCTATGGGGGTGGCGTCTGTAAGAACCTGCCTGAAATTCTGCCCATGTCCAGTAGAGCCAATGCCAGCTGGCTGCAAGATGGACCCACTGCTGGCCAAGGCCGAGCCAATCAGGAGTGATATCAACACCTCTGTGGTAACATTTTTAAGAAGGACAAAAAAGCTATGGCACAGTCAGGGAAGAGAGGAGTGAGAACACATGAACAACTCTGCAGACACTCTGGAGAAATTCATGAAGGGCTGTCTCCCATGAGAGGGACCCCATGGAGAGCAGGGGAAGGACTCTTCTTTGAGCAGTAGCAGAAAGAATCTGTTATGCACTGACTGTAACTCTCTTTCCCCATTTCCCTCCACCTGTGAGGAGGATGAGGTAGAACTTGGGAAGGAGGGAGGGGTGAGGGGAAGGTGCTTTAAAGATTCATTTTACTTCTTGTTATCCTGCTCTGATTTTGTTAGCAATAAATTCAATTCATATCACAAATTTGAGTTTGGTTTGCCTGTGTAGGTAATGGGTGAGTGATTTCCCCCAGTCCTTATCTCAACCCATGAACCCTTCATTATATTCTCTCCTCTGTCCAGTTGCAGAGGGGAGTGATATAGAGGTTTTGGGGGGTACCTGGTGTCCAGCCAGGGTCAACCCACAATAATACAGATTTATTTCATTGTTGCTGAGCAGTGCTCACACAGTAAGGCCTTTTCTGTTCCTCACCTCATTCCACTAGTGAGGTGGCTGGAGGTGCACAGGGAGGAGACACAGGCAGGATAGCTGAACCCAACAGATCCAAAGGATATCCTCACTTTTGCTCTTCTCATTCACTCTCCTATCCTGCTATGGAGAGAGTGACTGGTTGGCTGGTGAGTAGGTGCTTAGTAGGGTTAAACCACAACACTTGGATATTCACAAAGAATGAGAACAACATTTTATGGGCTCAGCAAAAAAGAAAAACACTGGCATAGTTTGAATTTCTAAGAAGTAGTTTTATAGGGTTTTATTATTATGGGGGGGTGGTGGGGGTGGGGGTGTACTTCTTTGATTGGCTTCAAACTAAATACCATTCAAGAGACTGCTGTACAAAGCATCTATGACTTCTGGAGACCAGTAATTCCTATGATCAGCCTTGGACAACTGGATCAGCATCAAGGATGATAGAAAGGACCCTTTGTTACCATTCAAAAGACTAATGGTCCTCTTAGAAATATTTGCTCAATGCCACCTTATCTTTATTACTTTTTCCTCAAGAGTTTCCCACCACTCATTGGGAAATGCAAGACTCATGTTATCCATGAGAATGCTGTTAAGCACAGATCAGAACAGGTCTATGAATCACCAGCACAACCCACAAGGGAAGAGCTACACTCATGTAGCCCTGTGTCTCCTTCCCTCCTGTTCACACCACCTCATTAAGTCACTGTTGCCAGCTGCTTCCCAGAATCTGCTCATTTTCAAAATCTCACCCTGTGGTACCTGCAAGGCCTTGCAAATTAATGAAAAAGTAAATGAGCAGGGGACTTTTAGAAACAAAACAGTCAGCAAAGCCTTTGTGTCTCAGATACCTTGACAAGGACAACTGAACTGTTTTTGGCTTGATACTGAACTTTGATGTTTTTTGCTTATGAGTAAGGAAACCAGACTGAAAGAAAGGATAACACCATGGCAATGTGACAGAAATGCTTTTTTCCCCGTAAGACTTACAGTGTAGGGGAGAGTTATGGAACCATTTGGAATCCTGCAAGACATGTTCTGTTTCAGCAGTGAGCCTGAACCTGGGAGCTGATGGCTCTGTGCTGTTTGTCTGCAATGGCTTTATAAAGACACAGTTCAATTGATATCTCTGATGAATCCTTACACTGAGCTTAGGATTTAGATAGCGAATGCTGATACTGAAAAGTTAATGTACCTGTGCTGTGGCCTAGAAATCTGCCCAGAGAAGTGCTTCTGTAAAAAACTGAACATTTACATACCCCACTATAAACATGAAGTGAATGCAACTTCATAAGCAAACTTCTACATCTCAAACCTGTGGTTTTTTTGCATCCATAGTTAATGAGCTTATTGCAGGGATCGTTCTTCAATTACCAGCCCAAAGAAATGCAACACTACAGATAATACACACACTAGACACGTTCATAACTAATATTATAGATCACATCTTGCAGAAAAGAAAAAATATGAACTTTTCTTTGATGTTTAAAAATAAAGAAAATTACACAACAATCATTCTTAACTAATTCCTCGCAGATCAACAAATTGAAAACACGTAAGACAAATTGGAGAGGTTATTTACTTTGAATGCTTTTCAGTTGTTCTGCTTCCCCTTAAACATACTTTAAACCACAATTTTACAGTTTTATGTACAGTGTCTTTAGTTTGGACTATTTTCCTTATCTAAAAAATACTAAAGCCTGTTCTTATAGAAAACTAAAGAAATAGTTGTTGACAACCATTACGTTTCATGCCTCATGACTTTCTATTCAAAACAAAAAGAGCATATAATATAATAAATACATGTTAAATACATCAGAAATTCACTAGATGATCTCAGCTTTCTGTTTTCAAAAAGAAGGTCCAAAAAGGGAATCAGGACTGAACAATGTTACTTCTCTTTGAATCTCATAAAGACTAATACTAGAACTGGACATTGGTTCAGCATTTTTACTAATGATCTGGAAGAAAACATGGAATCATTGCCGGTAAAATTTGCAGATGTCACCAAGATTAGCAGGTAGTTGGTACTAAGGAAAGCAGTACAGGCACACAAAATGATCCATCATTTACTAATTGAGACATAGTAAAAAAAATATAAATTAATACAGCCAAACAAAAAGAGAGACGTTTATGAACATGACGTATGGGAACCAAGGACTAAATCCTGGAAAGGAATACATTTCAAGAGTATTTTTCTACTATGAAAAATGTTTCAGCATGGACTTCCTATACAATACTACAGCAAGAAGTTGATCCAAACCCAATGACACAGTGAGGATGTAAGTTGGCACTTCTGAGATTTCAAATGAAGTTCTATGCTCAGTTCCAGCACACTTGTTTTCTAAATGGTGGGGAAAAAAATAGTGAAAGTGTATGAGAGTCAAAAAACGAAGATGAAGGCTGAAGAAAATGGCTTAATTCAAATAGTTTAGCGATAATATTTAGGGTAGCAAAAATATTGCCTTGTAGCTTGGTTACAGTGTACAAAAACTTTCATAGATAGAAAACAGTGGCTTAGTGAGGGACTACTTATTCCAGTGAAGAAAAGCATACCAAGAACTAATGGCTGAAAGTTAAATCTAGACAAATTCAAATTTAAAATAAGGCACATGATTTTAAGTGTGAAAGTGATTGAGTACTGGAATAAATGACTAGAGAAGGGGCTAAGTCTTCATTTCTTGATGTCTTTAAATCAAGCTTGCCTGTCTCTACAGATGACTTGCTTTAGCAAAAACCACAAACTGTGCTTTTGTCAGACTGGTCTCCACCTTAAAGTAAAGGGAAAATTTATGACCAGGGATCTCAATGGGGTCAGAGAAGATAATCTCATGTCCTTTTTAGTCTTAACCTTTTTGAATCTATTAATTCACTGAATGACTATAGAGAAAAAAAATTCTGACTTGTGCCATCTGGATAACAATGTGTTCCTTAGCAGATTGTAAATCATACAGTAATAAATATATGTCAGAAACTATCAAGATAAATATATTCTTGCAATGCCTTATAATTCAGAAATTTAGAGTTGTTTAATATTTTACACATTAATTTTACTCTGGGTAATTGAATTAAGGTGAAATGGTTAGGGAGACAAGCTAATGAAACACTGTGCCACGTACTCAGCTTAATGTGGTTGGAAAAATCAATGACCTTTGGTCTGTCAGTTTGCAATCACAGCTTTAATTGAATAACATGTCAGGTATTTTAAACTGTTTACCAATGTAAATAGAATCCAGCACTACAGTCACTGTAATAAGCCAAGCTGCTTTCCCTGAATTCCAACCAGATTTGAACATGACCTTCATTTTAAGTTCCCACATGCCAGACAGAGATCAAACAGCTATCATTATGTCTAGAGAGTTCAGTGATAAGTACTGTGATTCTGAAAAAAATACATTTGCTATTGATTCTCTCTCTAGAACACACATGACGGCTGATCAGTTGGATATTACTATCAATGGTTACCTCTTTTTTGTGCTTTTATATTGACTTCTACTTGATTATTGTCTCTGGAAGGAACAAATCTCACAGCAAGCTTTTATTGAGTTTACCTGAGAAGTGGTGGAGGTTGCTTTGTGCATGACCCCATGAAGAAAACAAGAAGAAAAGGAGAATCATTCCTTAGTTTGTGGTGGGTGAGTTCCATGAATAGCTGTACAACAGCTCCTTACTCTCCTCCCTTTACCATTCCCGGGCAGCAGCTTCCCAAGACAACTCATGAAAGCAACAAGTATAGGGGGTCACAGCTGTGTTCAAGCTGAAGGAGCTTGCCGCTGAAGGAGCTTGCCACTCACAGACCAGCACCAGGAGTAGGTGACGTTTTGGTCATGCAACATGCACATTCATCACATTCATGTTCTTTTCTCAGATGCAGTAAATATTTATTTATTTTTTTTTTTTAATAAGATCCAGATTCCTACAATGCAGATGTTTCCATCTCACCTGTCTATGCTCCCATAACAGTCAACATAAAGATCTAAGTGCTCCTATTGGTACCGTCGTTCCTGTTCTAAAATAGATATCCAGTAGCAATCAGTCATATTGGGCTATACAAACATCTATTTAATCCCAGTGATGAAAAAGTTCTTTAGGATAGGCAACTCAGAGCGAAACATCTACACTGCAGATATCTGAAGTCAGGAGTAATGAATTCTACCCTGCATGCCTCCAGGCTCTTCTCCTCAAGCTGCAGAAGAACACTGCCTCCAAAGTGCCTGCTAGGGAGAACCAGGTTGCTGTTTTACTGGACTGATTGTGTGTGCAATATAAAATTATGAAGCCATTTTAAACTATTAGCAGCCTTTCTTACATGTTCACTGTCCTGACTGTAGTTAAGCCTATTCCACTTCCCTAGCTCACTGTTACCTCACATGTAACAGGAATTTGCCATGCTGGGTGTTGTGCAGCAGGGCAAATCCTGCATCGAATGGATACTTGCTTAGGAAAGCAGAAAACAGGGCAGAAAACAGGCAGATTGATGGAGGAGTAAACAGACAATAAGGCAACATTAGTCAGCACAGTAGGCAGTTGTCCTAGCACGCTACTGACATAGCTGTGGTGAAGCTTTTGGGCAGCAGCACAGCAAAGGAGAGCTTTCAGGAAAGAAAGGAAGACAATAGAAAGACTGCTGTAAAGAGCTGTGGACGGCATTGTGGGAAAAAGCACAAATGCTAAACCTGAAGACATAGCAAATGGGTGAGGGAAGATAATACCAGAGGCTGACAGGGATAGAGCAATCATCTGTTCACTGAATGAGAGACTGACAAGACTGGGAAATATCTTGAAAGTGAAGAAAAGCAGCATCTATTTGATGCAACCTATAGCACTCTAGAGTTGATGCAAAAGAAAGTAAGATATTGAACAACAGATTTGTTCTTCTCTCTTTTTGTGTAGTCCTCTTCAACATTAGATGATACCTCTTTTTTTTAGCGTTATGTATCCTAAACCAGGATGTAACCTTGCAATAATAATGCAAAAGAGAACTACAGCTTGCTTTTTGCATTTTACAAGAGTATGCAGTTCATTAAAATGACTGCAGACTATTAATTCTAAAAAGTAAGGCATTCAACTTGGAGAACATCCTTATTAAAACTATATATTTGACCTTCACTGACTGGTGAATATGCACTGTTTTCAAATACAGCTTTTCCCCTCGATCCTTATAGATAAGAAAAAAAATAAAGCATCTGTACATTTCTGCTTTTTCTTCATATATATGTCCCTCCTTCCCCTTAATTCAGCATATATCTAACAGTTTAAACCAGCAAAGTTTAATTATACACAATTCAGAGGATAAATCAGTTAATGGCAAGGCTTAATTAGCTGCATAAACACATGCAATGCAGCCCTCCTTGGGTGCAATCTAGGACTGAAGCAATTAATTATGAAACCTGCATACCTATAACCTGAGGTTTGCCTAAATATTAAATATAATACATTTTCTCAATCATACAGTTGGTTGTAACTTTCACTACCACTCTTTCTTATTAGACTTAATGTATAGCAAGCATACTGTACATGCATAACACACCACCGTTTTCCATGCTATATCTGTGTACTGGTTTTATGATATATCTGGTATTACTGGGTGAAATACATTTTACTTGGTCAAAGACAGCTTGAAAATCTTCTGCCTTCATGCTGCCATTCACAACCCTTTTCCTTCCCTGTCTTTTTTTTTTCTTTCTTTTTCTTTTCCCCAGGTATCATTTTAGAGTTTCAGCCTACTGCGTAGTGGTGCAGGAGAGAAGAGCCAGATGTCATAGAAAATACATTAGGGGATTTATAACTCTACATGATTGTAAAGCACTATATAAAATATTGCACCACTTACAAAGTAGTAAAATTCTGTAACATTAGAAATTGATTCCCACATTACATATCCACAAAAGAGAAAAAAAAAGTTCTTAGAGGCAATTTTAAGAATAAAATGTACCTATAGAGATAATGGCTTTGAACTCATACCCTTGCATACAAATGTAGTGACCAGCTATTCACTATTACAGATGCCTCAAATTACTTCAGCCTCTGTGGCCTTCCCTGTACATGCTGGTAAGGGACCAGACTACTCAGGGCCCAGTTTCTCTTTCTCTGTGCAGATGCTCTTTACTTACTGTGCAGTGCTCAATCATGCAAACCAGAAAGCTTACTCTTGAAGACACGTGCAGGTTACCTTCCAGTTGATCTTTAAATTCTTCCTTCTCTTGGAGTCCATGTAGGTTTTAAAACCAAAATTATAAAGTTCGGTCTTCCCAGAAGTTTGAAATGTGCTGATAATAGTGTGTGTTCAGTTATGTCTGAAGTTTTCTGATACAAAATCCACTTAGAAACTCTTCCATGCCTCAGAAATTCCATGTGATTCTGTACATTCATTAAACTGAATGATGCTGAAGCAAAAATTCAAGGCCATCTCCTTTGCCATTTACACATTTAGCATGAACATACAAAAGGATAAATGTTTCATTGCCATGTTGAAAGAGCCTTCTGCACTGTTCTTTCATGTATTGCTCTTAAGCGTGCTTATGCATGTGGCAGATCAGCACATTGTTGTTTGGCACATTTATTTCAGAACAAATACACTGTTACCCAATTGCATTTATCCACAATTACAGTCTACAATTTATCTGCCTGAATTTGGTCCAGTTTTCTAAACTCTTCAATGCACTTTATCCTCTACTCTTCATAATCCCTGTTAGTGCAATAGTGGCAGGTTTGATCAGTGTAAGTGTCAGCTCCTATTGCAGGTCATTTACAAAGACATCAGATATCACCAACTTACTCACTATGCTATGAAACTGTTCCCAGGCTTGCTTTGCTGGGGCCAGTTGATGTCTACATGGAATATAAGGCTTTCTCAGTGGTAAAAGCAAGGGGAAAAAAGAAAGACTAAAAGTAATTTTCTCCATTATTAACTGATTCAAGCAAAGTACATGTTTGACCTGAGAAATTTTGCTCACATTCTGGGATAATACAAAATTTTACCCTGCTTGAGCAGGGAGATCAGACCAGATAACCCCACCATGGTCCCTTCCAACCTTATCCATTCTGTGATTCTGTGAAAAAACTTCTGTTTAGCAAAAACACCAAAATCTGCTCCTCTATATGCAGCCATTTAGAACTCAGTAGTATTTTAAAAATTACTTCAGTATTAAGCAACTTGCTCTAGTGGAAGGTGTCCCTGCCCATGGAAGCAGGGTTAGAACTTGATGACATTTATGGTTCTTTCTAACTCAAACCATTCTATGTTTATGAGAAATAGCCGAGCACTGAAAGGGAAATAATAAAGAAGAGAAATTAAAGCAATAAACAAAGCTGTGACATGAGTGCCTAAGTGCTTGTGAGATGGATGTGTGAACGTGTGATAGCATATCAAGCTGGAGATGCTGGTGAGTAGGAGAGCCATAGGGCAGGTAAGAGGGCCCAGGACCAAGGCAGGGATAGGAGAGAGGCTGGGGGTCTGTGCTGGTATGCCAGGGATCAAAGGCCTGTGTAGTCATCCACGAGTGTTGTGTGTGCACCCCCAAGACACATGTTAAGCATCGCTACTGTTTGAACCTGAAAACGTGAAAGCTGCACTCACCTACACTGGTGTGTGAGGGAGAGACATCCAGATCTCCAGGAGCACCAACCTGGGATCCAGAGGACAAGGAGGAGGAATCACCAGATCCTGGGGTCTACCCAAGGCAGCAGCTTTATAACATCCTTCAGCACAGTCACTCAAGTATCAGGATGTGGTAGTTTGTCAGTAGGCCTTCCCTAGAAACTGGGGGCATAACTAAGGAAGTATTCCATATCATTCCCTTATGTAATCAGGTGTATAAAAACAAAAGGGAGGTTCCTCTGGCTCCTGTTTCCTCTTCTCTCCCTTGTTGGGTCAGCACAGCGCGGGCAGCTCTCGGTGTTTAGGTCTCGGCTCATCCCTCTGAGCTCAGGCCTGGCTGAGGGCTGCTGTCTGTGTGTCAGCAGAGGAGGGAAAGGCAGTCGCTTCTCCTAAGGGAAGTTGGTGAGATCTTACTGTGTTAGTTGTTCTACTGAATTAATTCCTCAGATTTGATTGTGTGGGATTGTTTTGTTTTTACCCTTTTCAGCCCTTTTCCCCTTTTCCCTTTTTGGAGTATGTTTGGGATTGTTTGGAATCCTTGTATTATATGTACATAGTATTTAGTTGTATATACATGAAATATCTATCTATATATATATATATTCTTTTACTACATTTTCCTTTTTGTTAGTTTTATTTTCCTTTGTCGGAAGCGGGGGAAGAGCTGACCAGCTCACAGCTGTGTTTGGCGGGGAGCCAAGCAAACCCAACACACAGGAAATGCAGGCACTACAGTGGTCTTTGTGGTCCTTATTTGACCTGGTTTGTACTTGTGTTTTGAAGTTCTGTCTTTAATTACATGTCCTCATTTATTTTTTTCATATTCAGGGTTTTAGACAGATGATGTTTACCTAGTAAGTTGCTGTGTATTCTTCTTTGCAGTTCCTAGGCCTCATTTACTGTGTGACATTCAAATCTTAATCTGAGGATAAAGTGATTAATTTCCCATGGGTCTGCTAAGAGATTATCTAAGTGCTTCACATACAAGTGATATTTTCTTCTTTCTCCAGATGTGGGACTAAGGCTCACAGATCTCAGTGAGAAGTGACAGGTACAGTTCATGCCTATGTGACAGCAAGTCAGGAGCATTATTGCAGAGAACACCCTCTGCAAAGCCTGGTTTATACATCTTTTTTTAGCACATACAGACCAAACTCAAGTTCTTCAGAGCTGCACATTTCTGCCATACCAATAAGACCAGTTTTTATGCACCTGCAGTGCTTTGGAGTATTACTGAATCCCCTTTAACTTCTTCAATTAATGAGAAGGAGGTATGATTGTATTTTCATTACAAATTTTTGAGCATCACTAAACCAATGCCTTGCAACAGGATATATCAGGCAATATAACAAAAAATAAAAACCAAAAGAAAACAACATGCAATGTTTACATAGTCTCATCAGTAGTACATCTTCATGTTGGAAGAGATAAATACGTTGCCCCAATCTTACTGATAAAGAAGCTAGCACACCAAGATATAAGACATGGCTTGCTCTGTATTATCTATCAGATGAATGACCTGGCTGAAAAAAGGGCATCTCCCTTGCAAAACATTTTTTAATTCATGATTCCAAAACATTTTACAACCATGGATATTATTTACAGCATTATCTACACATGTATAAATTCATCTGCAGAAAGACTACACAGTAGTAGACGGATTACACAGTAATCAGTGAGAACCCAGTCCTATAACTCTGCAGTCAAGTGAAGCCCATCAGATTTTAACAGGTTGAGCCACGGAATAGTTCTGAAAATGCCATTCAAGTGTCTGTATAAATCCAAACAGTACTTACATGACCCACATGTAGAAATAAACCTATTTCCACAATTTAGCAGTTTATTCAGCAAAAATACATTCCTCAGACATGTTATTGCTTTAGGTTTAAATAAATAAATATAGTTCTGTTTTCCAGGCAAGCAGATATACAAAAAAGTCAAGAAATATAACTTCCAGAAAGAAATGATATATTTACAAACAAAAAAGGTAATACTACACTTGTAAACAAAATATCTGATACAAACAGCATCATTCCAGTTAAGTCCCTTATCCTACATTGAAATGCACATACTAATCCAGCTGAAGACTCAGGTGACACAGGATACGGATATTCTTGACCAACCAAACACAAGTCACATGTAGTTGTACATTGTTTATTGTCTTCTGGAGTTTGTAACATAGAAAAAAAATTCATTTACCATTTACCTGAAGGTGTAGAAAGTGTATTGACTGCTCTTCCTGAACAATTGCTACTTGGTTACAAATTTGTATATTAAATTTTAACCCTGTGCATAGGGACACAGTCAAGGCTTTATTTCCTGTTCTTCACAGGAAGGATATCTGTAATCCAGTAGTGAAACAGAGACGTGGCTACCTTAGTATGATCTGAAACAAAAAAAACATGTTCCTCCTGAAATATCTCCATGACATTTCTGAACATGAAAGAGCATTTGTTCCCATTCAATATTAGCATTTCAGTAAAACCAATACAGATATTGAAGCTTGAAGACTAATATGTATGAATTTCTATATAAGCACATGCCCTTTATTTTAGGTCACTCATTTGTATGAGAACATTTTTTTCCTATATTTTGAAATGTCCTATTTGCTGTGAGTCAGTAATTCAGAAGAAAATGAGATTGAAATGACCTGATCATATGGGTAAGGCTAGAAGAGTGCATCTCCACTTCTTTCTGTCCGGAGAGGACTTTCAGACGTCACTATTGAACTTGCAGTAGCACCTAGAAGCCCTAGCTGAGAATCTTGTAGAGATAGCTGCAATAAAGCCCCAAAACGCTATAATGTCTGTCTTAATTCAGAGATTATCTGTGTGACTTTATTGATTTTTAATGCTAGAACCTTCCACAGTACTTACCACATAATAATCACATTTAAAATTATTGTATAACATTATGCTAATGTATTTTTCAAGTTTCTTTTCCTTTTCTTTGAATGTTACTTCATAAAAAGAAGTGTAACTTTAAACATTTTAAGGCCTCTATGTATCCAGCCCCTGCACTGCAGGCACAGAGTTAACTGTATTACTTCTGGTCTGCCAAATGTACCTCCTCCTGCAATGAAGACAGATATAAAAGACAAGTCTCCAAAAAAAGGCAGATAAAAGAAGCTTCAAGCTCTGCCATAAGCGATAATTTCCTAGGCAACAAGTGAGAAGTATGTTTGAGATCTGAAACTAACAAAGGGAAAATGTTAATAGATAGTGGAATGAAGTTGATGAGTAGAAGTTCATAAATGAGTTCATAAATTAGGAAATAATGACTTTTTTTAATTAGGCGATCACCTATGCTTTAATAATTGATGTGAAATAGGAATTAAGTAGCTCTCATTTCACCAGCTACAGTTTCCAACCAGTAAAGGGAGCATTACTTCCAGTCAGAGCTTTCCTCCTTTGCCCCCTGCACTGTGCAGGATCATGAAGGTTTCTGGCTTCCGCTTGCACACAGCCACTGACTTTCTGACAGAGATCAGCAAAGCTCCCATCATGAGAAAACCATATATATGTGACTTCTAAATATTCTCTTCCCTGCACTTATAGAATATTTTAGGTAGAGGTAAGTACTTTTTGTTAAAGACCACCAAATAAATGGAAATAGTAATAGGACATTTTGTTATGTTTTACAGTGTGAGAACAATGACACTTTAAATAATTATGTTCACACAAACACTCCTGAGCAACATCAACTTTGTATGATCACTGAAATACAAGATCAACTTGACAGAGTAACTTGAAGTACAAAGTACAAGGCAAGCTGATGGAGGATGATAACTGGATAGAACAAGAAGAATCTCTTAACAATGAAGATTTTCTAATTTAAATGTTTTCTCATTTAAATAAAGGGTTAATGATAACACCTAATTTTAATAATTTTTTTGTTTCAATCTGCTTAGTAATTTCTTTGACATGACTGCAAATATTTGTATCTAAAGCTTAAGATAAATCAGAAACTTATTTCTTTGCAGTTTCTTTTTTCTTTTGGTTGCAATATGATTCCCAATCATAACATGCTAAGAGATGTGAAGCAAACACCAAAACATGGTATTAAACCAGTGGTCTACAATTTGTGATCTGCAGACCTTGAGCAGGTCCATGGCTTTATTCTAAAGGGTCTCCTAAAAGTTACTAAGAAAAGCAGATTTATCATCAGTAGGCATACACTTGACAAGTGGGACTTGATAACCCCAGTGGAAGCTTAGATGGAATCATAACATACATATATGAGGAAACAAAAGACATATAGTGGTATGTGTAATTTGTAAATTTTACTAACAGAGAATATACATTTATATGAAAGAGATGGATCATTCATTTCTCTTTTATTTTTTTTTTACTCTTCCCTTCCTGGAATTAAAGATAAAACTGAAGAAAACATAGCACCCATCATGACTCCTTTGATGCTGAGATCTTAAGTAGAATCAGAACAATGGGAAAAAGGGTTAACATATTGCTTCTTGAACCACAGAAAATAAAACATTTCCTTTGTAAAAATAATACACATTCCTAAAATTAAGTTGTTGTTTTAAAACAAGTTAATATGGAACGACCTTTTCTTCTAGTACATCACACCCCAGTAAAAATAAAGAGAAAAAAGGCAAGATAATCAGAAAAACTTGTAAAAAAATAGAGACTACTATGATATAATGTTCATTTTTATCCTCATAAAATAGCCCTAACTTGTATTTCTATAATAAGACCCTGAATTTGCTGAGACAACAAGTTTTTGTAATAACTCTTAGCTTTTATCATCTGTTCACTGGGAACGAAATCTAAAATGTAAAAAACATGCTGGACAAGAAGATGTATTTTTGAGCCAAGAGTAGGGAAAAAAAGTGTAATTGAAGACCTAATTCAAACTAACATTTCAGAGCATTATATTTTCATTCACTGAAATTCCTGAATTACAAACAGAATTTACTGCTAAACTCTGTGGAAGCAAATTAATATCTAGCAGGTGTTTAATTATCCTTTAATAATTTATAACAATGCATTTTCCTCTTTCTTACACTGTTATACCTCATGAATATCAAATCAACTACTACAGTTACATCTCTGTGAACTTGGAATAAGATTAAAATATTTGAGCCTGGAGTGACAACAGTTACTTGGGAAAAAAATTGACTCAAAAGGTAAACAATTCCAGGTTGTACCAGCAGAAACATTAAGGAATTTTTAAAAATCACTCAGAAAATTGTCTTTTGCTTTTTCAAGGGACAAACACATGCACCAGAAAATTCTGGTTTTTAATTTGCTTCTGTCGTCACTCTTCAGTTGGGCATTTCTGTCATATAAAAGCAAAGAGAGCAACTTGCCTCAGGCCTACAAAACCAACAGAATTCCAGCTGTACTGCAGAGAATTTGGATAAGGCTTGTAAAGCATATCCTGAATGTGGTCACTTCAACAGTTCCATTTTGATTTAATTGACAGAAGCTGAATTAGGTCATTCAACAGAGGGCCAGAACCATTATCACTATTCCTGTTGAGTCCTACTCGGTTTGCACACGTGTATTGCATTCAGTGAGACTGTGATTATAATTAAGATTGTAGAATGTCAGCTTAAAATGCACAGAAGGATTTTGTCCCATGTACATGCAGATGTTCCACATGCAGCAGAACCTTAGGGGCTGTCTTACTCCAGACTTATCCTTAAAAGAATACTTCTCTAGGAGTGTCCTTTTCAAAATGTATCAGCTCTGAACTGTACAAGCTGGAACTCTCTCTGTTCCGTGCTTTTACAACACACTGCACTTGGAAGGCTCCAGTCCAGCCACTGTCATGCTGCAAATTTTTCAATGAAGTTACAAGTAGTTGTCTCTTCTTTGAATGCTGTTGCTAAGGCTCTGATGGCTGTTACCATACTACTACCATCTCAGCTGTTACTCTTCAGAAGACTTGGAGCACAGTCTAAAATGGTTGAGATTCTTTCATGATGTAGGCCAAATGCTCTCAATTCTGATTAAAAGACTTGGGAGGCAAGAATATGTCGCATATCTAGCAGATTTGTCTGGTGCTGCAACACAAGTTCTGATGAAAAGTAACAATGACTTGTTTAAATGAAGACTACATGGAAAATGAATCCTTATACCTTCTATGGACTACATGCTGATCCCACATTCACTTGTGGAACTATTAACTGTACAGGAAGAGACTCTACTAAAATTATAGAGGTTATAACAGAGAACAGAAGGAGCATGCATGAAATCAGGCTTGTGTCTCAGAGATGAAAAGATTTAGTAACAGAGAAATTTTTCTTTTTATGAATGAATTTAGAATATAATTTGTTATAAAGAGTGACTTTACATTTTTACATCATCAATGGTATTTTTTAGAAACTTAAACGAGGTGTTTATATTTAAACAAAAACAAAGCTGGAAATCAAAATCTAGCTTGCAAAACCTGTGTGTTAAAGAAGGCACGTAGGTGACCAGGAAGAAATAAAATAATGGGTTTTATTGATTCTTAAGCTTGTAAAATTAATCCTTAACTAGATGAGTGAAATCTCCAAGATAAACAAATTAATTCCCACGATTTAAAGTCTACTGAGGGAAAATATGCTTTAAATATGATTAAATCTTAAACCCCATCAGATTAAAAAAATATTGGTTCAAAACCCTGAATCATCTTGTATTCTATAGTTGTTGTGAAGTGAGAAAAGCTTCCATATTGATTGTAACCAAATGGGAAACTGTATTTTTTGTAAGAATTATACTTTGCAATCTTATATAAGCATATATTTATCACTATATAATTATTGACAGCATAATAATAGTGGTGTGAATTTTGATGCACACAAACCCAAGAAAACCAGTGAATGAACACGAGTGAATGGTACCTAATGGTACCTACCCGGAAGCATCGTGGACTGTTCTTGGAATTGTTGCAAAGCATCCTTCAATCTCTCAATATCCTGTAGCAATACAAGGGATTTCAACCGATGCAGATGAGTCACATCTGAGGAAGAGATGGTGCGAGATCTGAGATACTGTAAGAGCTCTTGGGCAGTTGCTGAATTTACAGCAGCATCTGTACATTGTGATTTCTCTGGAAAAGCAGTTGGAAAACTGTGTTAAAAATGTTCAGTGAGCACACAAAAATTTTCCTATTCATACTTTCTTTTCAAAGACAGCATCTTTCTTTTTAGCACAACTGACAACTAAATATCAGGTACTAAAGAGCACTTTGCTCCTCCCACTTTCCGTTAAATGTTAAAACAATGGTAGGAGGAGAAAACTATAAAATTCAGTAAGTAAAAAGGACAATAGGATTCATAATGACAGGAATGCAAGAGAAATCTAAATTTTTAAAATTCGTGGAGAAAGAAAGTGCAATGAAGAAACTAATGTGGCCAAAGAACTGTGTTTTTGCTTCCTACACACTATGTATTAGAAAAATGCACATACATCTGGAGGCAGGGAAACTGTGGAACACTGCAAAGCATTATCTTGTTATTGCACCGTTATGTTTTGTACTTAAAATTCAGGTATAACAGCATGAAGACAGCAGAGAAGGGCATACATTGCTTATACACTACTAAAGCATAAATTCTTCTATTCCAGTAACAATGTCTGTGCCTTTAGTAAGACACTCTGTAATTCTTCAGTTTTTTACCAGCAAGCCAACTGAGAAGAACAGAATTTTCCTGATTCAGTTTTTTGACATATGTACTAAAGGCATAATCCAACATGACCCTTCATGAATGCTGCTAAAAGTAATGGCTTCCAATTTTAACTTAAAGAAACAGAGAGTGCTAAAGTCATTCAGCTAGAAAAGGCAAACAGGATAACGTCAGATCTAAACTGGGATTTGCCTAACAATAAAGTCAGCCACACTATGATTTACAGATGTCACATCTTATCTGCAGATGAACTTCCTTTTACCTAAGAAGTCCTCTCTGTGGATTCCAAGGTCCTCATTGGTTCAACACTTTAATCAACTGGTTTGAAATCAGGGCCAATCAGTCTGTCAAAAACTGCCAAGACTTGAACTTGATTTCTAGGAAAGTTGGAAGCTCGACAACTCTTTCTTAAAATTCAAGATGTAAACCAGCTGTGGACAACTGATCAGATTTCTGTTCTGGGTCATGTATTAACAGCAGAACTTGAAGAATTGCAACCTTGCTTGGTTACTCTGGAGTTCCACTACAGCAAATGCATGTAACTTAGCTTACATTTAACTACCCATACAGTGAAGTAGCATAATTCTTATTTTTGGTGATGGAAATACATTAGCCAAAAAGAAGGACAAATTTTAAATGTTAGGCTTAGTGTGAAGACCTGATGCAGCAGGAACATTTAACAGTAGGCAAAGAAAATTCTATATATAAATCTTGAAAATGAAATCCCTAATGTCATCTTAACAGGGTGTTTAAAGTAATTCTGTAGTCCAAAATGAATTTTACGGGACTAGGAGCCAACAGCTCTGACTTAAAATGGACTCAAACAAATAGCTAAGCTGTTTCATATTCTCCATTCAACTTCACGGCGACCAGATGAATATTCGATAGGCCATTAGGGATAACATCCATGCAAGACTTTTCAAAGTACTATGGAATATGCACAGAGCATCAGTTCCCATGCATCTTCTTCAGAAGTGTTTTATGCCAATACACTGTCCCAGTGCCAACAGTCTTCCCCTTTCTTCTTGCATGCTGCCTGTCTAGATTTCCTTATATAATACAAATAAATCTCCTCCTGGGAAGGAGAACATTCTGAAAAGTAGGTTGGTTCAGAGATGCTAAGCATGAAAGTAGTTTAGAATAGCAATTGCCCTCATTTGAAGTTCTCTGAAAGGAAGTAATGCTTCTGGATGTTTGCTTGCAGAGGAAAGAAGAATTTAGGCCATTTTAACCACTTGCCACAAGTGCATTGGAATGTTTAAGAAAAGAGCAAGGAATATCACGTATATTTTCAATGAGAGAGAAACAAAGAATTGCAGGTTTTTTCAATTGATGTGGATTCTTATATATTCATGTACACACCAGAAAGTGGGACAAATACTAAGCACTCACATGTCTTACTGAGTTCAAGAGAGACACTTCTCTAGTAGATTTGTCCCACTTTACAGCAGTAATAAATGCACATCCATTTACTCCTGTATCGTAATACTCAAGAAAAGAGAGGAGAAAGAGTGGTACGTACTGTCAGTAAAATAAATTTGTTGTGTTGCCTGCAGGAAGTCCAGAATGCTATCTGCCTTTTCATCTATGTCTTTCAAGTTTGCTGCTTCTTCTCTGTTGTTCTTGTCAGGCTGGTATGTAAAATCCACACTGGCAGTTTTTGTTACTAAGCCAGCTGCTCTCTTTTTTTCTTTCTGCCGCTTCTTTTTCATTTTCCTTTTTTTGTTTTTGCTTATTTTGGGAGTGTCTCTCTGCTGCAGCTGTAAATTTTCTTGAACAAGAGATTCTTGCATTCCAGAATCTGTTTGTTCTCCATGTAAATTATTAGATATTTGCAAACTGCTCTTTTGTTTATTCCTTCGAACGCGCTTTCTCTTGGTTTGCCCTTGATACTGCTCTTCTGCGGATTCAAAAGAGACATGAGAGCTGTAAATAAGAAGATCTGTAATAAGCATTTTAGAACTGTGAACAATGAAATATTACACCCTTCAAATTCTGGGATACCTGAGTTGTTCTAACCTTACTTTTATGATCAGAACGTCTTTCAGTATTACAATGTCAAAGACAACTTTTCTGAATGCATTGAGTAGGAAGACAAGCTCTTTTCCCTTCTGCTTTCAATAAAGACTGTACTCTCCTTCCTGCTACATACTTTACATTGCATTTACTTCCTTCAAGTACATAAAACAGTTCTATACAGAGTGAGGTCAAAAGAATCCTATGGGCAGGCTGGGGGACTTGGCATGAGAGGTCCCCAAGGAGTCCCACATTACCAGTTCATAGACTTGACCAAGAACACAAGGAAAATGCATAAGATTTACAATGAAATATGACAGTGTTTATTTTGATGATATCCATTCATGACAATGCTGTGCTTTAAAACACCAGGCATCTGCTTCTGACTCATCTACTTTCTTCTCCTTAAATATCCTCCTCCTTTGGGATATCTTATTGTTAGCTCAGTTTTGGACATAAACTTCATAGAAAAAGCATGCAAGGCAATAGTGACCTTGGCAGATGTCTCAAATCTCTGAAATAGCCTGCCTTCATTCTGTTGCTCTCTTGCTACATTATAATTTCTTTACTAGTTAATTCTTCAGAAACCTCAAATGACATGGGAAATAAGTCTCTCTTGCTGTCCAAGACAGCCTTTGTAATTCTTTACTCAGATCTTATCTTGGTACACAAAATCTGAGTTTTAAACTCATCTCTGACCCCCAACTGACTGATTCTCCCACGCTCACTTCTAAGTCTTAGCCCTCCTAACACTAGTCAAGGAAGACTGCCAGAACCCATCTTCCCTTTGAGTGCACTGCTGCTGAGTCTATATTCATGTTTATAATTTACTAAGTGAAATTCCTTCCTTCATGGTCTAATAAAATCCTCACATGTTAAAGCAACATGGAGTGCACAATGCCAGTGTTCTTCTATGTACTGAGCTTCCGTGGCAAGATTCTGGTCACAGCTGGGGCTACAGTGGCGACTTCTGTGAAAAGTTGCCAGCAGCTTCCCCTATGTCTGAGAGAAGCAATGTCAGCTGGCTCCAAGATGGACCTGCTGCTGGCTGGCCAAGGCCAAGCTCATCAGTGATGGCAGTAATGCCTTTGGGATAACATAGTTAAGAAGTGGGAAAAAAAAAATTGTGTAGAAGTAATTGCAGTCAGAGCAGAGAGGAATGAGAATATGTTAGAGAAACAAGTCTGCAGACACCAATGCCAGTGAAGAAGGAGTGGGAGCAGGTGCTCCAGGTGCTGGATCAGATTCGTCTGCATCTCGTGGTGCAAACTGTGGTGAGCTAGCTGTGATTCTACAGCCCATGGAGATCCATGGCGGAGCAGAGATACATCTGAAGCCTGTGAAGGACCCCAGAATTGAGCAACTGGAAGCCCAAGAGAGGTTGTGACCTTGTAGGAAACCCACGCTGGAGCAGGCTCCTGGCAGGATCTGTGGCCCCACAGAGAGAGGAGCTCACAGCAGGGCAGGTTTTGCTGGCAGGACTTGTGACCCCATGGAGGACCCATGCTGGAGTGGTTAATGAAGAACTGCAGCCCCTGGGAAGGACTCACTATAGCGAAGTTCATTGAGGACTGTCTCCCATAGGAGGGAGCCCAGGCTGGAGCAGGTGAAGGACTCCTCTCCCTGAGGAGGAAGCAGCAGCAGAAACAATATGTAGCCCTCATTCCCCACCTGCCTCTGCTGCTGTAGGGGAGGAGACAGAAAATTGGGAATAAAGTTAAACCCAGGAAGATGGGAGGGGTGGTGGGGCAGGTGTTTTTAAGATTTAATTTTACTCCTCATTATCCTGCTCTCATTTTGATTGGTAATAAATTCAATAGATTTCTCCAAGTCAAGCCTGTTTCGCCCGGTGAGTGATCTCTCCCTGTCCTTAGCTCATGAACCTTTAGTTCTATTTTCTCTCCCCTGTTCAGTTGAGGAGACAAGTGATAGAGTGGCTTTGGTGGGCACCTGGTGCTCAGCCAAGATCAAACATTCACATTATAATATCTTGCTCTAGAAAGCTAAGCCATTTATCCTTGCCTCGACCTCTACTGCATGTTTCTAAATTCTTCACAGTGCACTGAGCCTACTACTCTTATTTATCTGGTTTATACCATTCCCTTAGGGTCAAAGAATCTTTGCTTGGCTAACATTGGTGTGACAGAGGACAGACACCTGAAGCCCAATGCTTGTTTCAGGATGATATGCATAATCTCCTGAACTGCCTATGACATTCTCAGCTTGTTTGGCTTTCTTATCACTCCTTCCCCTAACCAGTTTTTGCCTCTATTTTCTCCATGTTTGGAGGCCCTTTCTTTCATTTCTGTTTCTTTTTCTGTCTTGAACTCTGTCAGCTCTGAGCTACTTTCTCTTTAGATATCAGTACAGACTTGTAGTTCTTTAACTGTTAGATGACTCACTGCAAAGCAATTTTCCATACTTTCAATGAAGAAGGCTGCATAAAAATAAATTTGCTGTATTGTAATTGAACAACACAGCATGTTAAAGATATGCCAAACATCACCCTGGACCCACAGTGTGGACTGTTTTGCACCCATGGTATTTGAGCTAAATATCTTTATATGTGAGTTGGACATATGGGATGTGGGCAAAATAACGTCTGTGTCATCCTGAAGGAATAAAATATCAGAACTGAAGGCAGATATGAATGGTGAAAGATGCTATAAACAAAATATCAGTGTTTCATCTTGAGATCTAATCTGGATTTTCATGGGAGTATTTATGTTATAATAGGTGAATTTCAATGTAAATATATTGTTTTGCAAAATTCCTCAGCCCTCTGTTAACCTGGACCTCACTGTTTGCTAATAATGCCATTCTACTCTCAGCAAAGTGGTTTAACTTGCTCTTTAAGCATCCAAAAATCACCAGATTTCATCAAAACTACAGCATGTTGTGCAGCCAAACACCCTCAACTAGTTTGAAGTGACTTGAAAAAAACAGTGCAGGAGGTCGGGGCTTAAGATAATTGATGTTTTGTGTCAATTCCAGAAGTGGCCTTATCCTAGGTAGCTCAGGACAGGTGAAGGTCTGAAAAGACCATGGTGAAAGCTGTCAAAAGGCAGAACGACTGCAGTCTACCCATGTGTAGAAATTAAAATAAATACCTGACTGAAATGAAACCAGAACTATGCTGACTTTTCTCCAACTCGGGAAACAAATCTAACACAAGGGTCTACCACAGCCTATCTAGTGCTCTTGAGGAGTTAGAGTGGCAGTCCTTTAGCAGTCTTTGTCATTCTTTGCCCTGTATTTTAGTATCTGTTTAGTATCTGCTGTTCCATGTGTGGGAGTTACTAATGATTCAGCATCAGGAACAGATGAAATTAGATGCTTATGAATGCAAAGCAATGCACACAAAAGGGATTAATTTGAACAACTCACTGCTAGGGCTAGAGTGAACTGTTATCAGCTCAGGAAAAACAAAAGCCAGAACTGTGCATCAGTATGGAAAGCAAACTGAAAACATTTGCTCAGTGGGTATCAGTGATCAAAACAGCTAACACCTTGTTTGCATACATAAGAAAAGAGACGGGAAATAACTGGGAAAATATTCCAAAGCTATTATATAAACCTGTTGGACTCCTGAAGCTTGTAATGCTGTGTTTCTTAGTATAATCCCAGAATAATAAGACTTTGACAGACAAGAGGAGGACTCTTACAGAAGTTACCAGAGGAAGAAACTCCAAAAACGTTTGCATTATTTGACTTGAAATAGAGAATCAAAACAGACTTAGTTTCTGCCTCCTCCTGCAAGAACAAAGTGACATCCAATTAATCTGAACAGTTTCACAAACTAATAGATCTTGTTTTACTATGGTACAGTTTGCTAGTGAATTCCCGTGTGTGTCGTATGCACGGGACACGGGATTCAAGAACTGGTTGTTCATATAGCCAGTAAGGCTACCTGATTGTAACAGCCATGCTAAAATACAAATAAAATACAACAAACATAAACCATAAAGTTTAGGTCACAGCCTACACAATGACCTTAACAAACAATATGTTCAGTGGGATTTGCCTGCCACAGCTTTAACTGTCTGAAAGTACTCAGTGCACACTTAAACCTTTGCTCCCTCGGATAACCCAAGAGACATTATCATCCTCAGAAAGCAGTTTACCTCATCCTAAACCAGTTGGGATGGAAATGTAACCTGAAGGACTTAATCCCTCTCTCTTCTATTAACTACAAAGGAAATTGAAACAATGAATTTTCACTAGAGCCTTGCAACAACTGAGAAGAACTAGTCTTTTTTCTAAAAATTACTGGTATGGAGGAAGGTGTTTCTTAACATGAGCCTGCTCATGAGACTGACTTTTGCTAAATAACAAAATCCACTGTTCCATTAAAAAACCTCCGAAAAAACAAAACCAACTTTTGACTGATTCTCTCCATTTCAAACCAGTAGGGAGGCCTGATAAAATGTCAATAGATAAAAATTCAGTTCTAACAATTTTTCCCACTGACAGAAAGGGTTTGTTATGTCAAAGCTGCATTATTATAACAAAAGGGAATATATACTATGGAAGAAACTGTAGTATCTTGAATAAGTACTTAAGCAACAATGATAGGAATATCAGCCTTTGGACCACACTAACTCTAGCCACAACTGCATCTACAGCTAGTCCTAATTCCACAAGACCTGACGATTCTTCTCCTGTTCCATAATGGCCTGTCACCTCTCTCCCTCGTAAGACCCAACTCTGTTCCACAAGTCACTTAACTAATCACGTAATCTAATTATCCAGAAGCAATTGACTCTAACCTGTTAAGTCTGCACTTGGTGCTCTCTCAGACAGCAAAGTGTCTTCCTGATGGAATGCCCACATAGATTCTCCAGTCACAGTCATAATTTCATATGCATTTCTTTCAGCCTTAATAAGAACACCTTCCTCAGGAACTGTTGGAGTTAAATTTGCTCATAGCATAGATTACTTTCTGGATGCAGTTGACCAGGCAGGTGCACAGTCACGCTAGCCTGACTTGACAGTGATATGGAAGTGGGAATGGGGAGCCTGAAAATGAAAGCCAGCAGTAAAAGAGAAAGTCATTTTCTAACAGCCTATCTTATCTTGTCTGAAAGATTAAAACGTTTTCTCCATTCAAACCGCATGATTTTTTAAAAGAACACAGGCAGAAATATGTCAAAAAACAGACTCAGAATGAAATACGAGGACTCAGCTAACACATACAGCTAACTGAATTTTGATAATGAAAATCTACACATCCAGTTTCTATTTTCAAGTAAAACCAGAAAATAATAAAAAATAGAAAGTAAAAAAAAAAATGATTGTCATCGAGATTCCAAATAAGCTAACTTTTATTTAATAACTTCTATTACAGTAGCAATTTACTTTGTATTTGTTATCAGAACAGCTGGAGACACAAAGAGAATAAATACAAAGCTTAACATAGGCTAACTAACAGCTGACTTCCTCCTGTCCAGACTAACCATCAGTATGAACACATTGCTGGCAACTCTGTAATGGAAAAGATGAGCTTCCTTGAATTTATCTGTACTATGTTGGTTCCTTCACACAATGGCAGATGCAAATATTGTGGGACAGCATCCTGTAAGATAATGAAAAATGGGAGGCTGTTTACTGAGCTGTCTCCAACTCTAAGGGGGTACCAATTTCATGGCATGCCAAAATGAAGTTTGGCTCTGAGAATAAGCTGACAATGCTATGGATTTTTAAAACTCAGGCCCTTGAATATTATTAGAGCAAACTTTAAGAACAGAAAATAAAAACTGGGAGCGAGGAAAAAAATATATAAAGCAGACCAAGAAAAAGACAGTGAAAAAAAATATCCTCTCAGCTTTAGAAGTCTGCACAATGTGTTCATCATGACTCAAGTATGGCAGCTGGTTCTCCTGCTCAAGAACCAAGTACTACACCTGGCTTTCTGGATGCAGCTCATGGTAATTCTGCTGGGATTTTTTTTTGGTTGGTTTGTTTGTCTATTTTTTCAGAATAAACAGGACATAGGCCTCTCCTGATTTTTCCAGCCAGTTTAAGCTTTTTTCTTTTCCCTGATATACTGGATGGATTTTCCATGGTATGTCATGCAGTCAATGCATAGGAATTCAATTTTGGTTTAGGATCTTGTAAGGGAAAAAAGAATGTTGTTTTCAGTGCCAATTAAGATATCTGCAGCTACAGTTTGACCAAGAGTGAAAAGTTGTGGCTAGTGAATGCAGTAAAATGTAATGGTTCATTAGACTAAAAGCAATACTGCAAAGACCTCAGGAACACAAGATGATGTTAATATTTTTACACTTTTTTCGGGGGGGGGGGGG